>OX438766.1:21697482-22297482 GCA_949316455.1 Acleris holmiana
AATTTGACAGTTCGCGAGGGATTAGCGATAAACAACTTATACACCGGCGAAATAGCTAGCAGTAGCTTATATATATATATATATATATATCATACATACATAACATCACGCCTTCATTCCCAGAGTGGGGTAGGCAGAGCTACAGAAATACCAACAACTCTAAAAAGACTTGTTGATAATTCTGTAACCACACTTTGCACAATCAGGCCAAGAAGTTTACTAGTGTAAGTGACAGGTTGCAAGCCCATCGCCTAACAGTACTACAAGCCCTTATTCCCTTAGTCGCCTCTTACGACATCCACGGGAAGACATGGAATGGCACTATTCTAACCCGGCAACCACACGGGCAAATATATATATCAAAAACATCTTAATATGTATGCACTTTCTATGTAAGTGCATTACAGTTTAAATACACACAATTTCCACAACTCAAGAACAGACAGGAAACTTAAAAAAAAACCGACTTCATTTGCAGTCAGACTCAAGTTAAAATCAATTACGTTGGCGATTGTTTCGTTAGTGGGAGCAGATCTATTCCCTCCCTTTCCCACCGAGGGGGCAACGTGTCGCCTTCTCCCTTGCACCCTCTTTGTATTCCCTGACAGTCTTTCTGTTTGGATTTCTTTTGATGAACTTGATTTGGTCTTGTAGTGATTGTGTTGCTTTAATCAGGGGGGAGGTTTAGAGCTAATTTTCTGAAGGGTATTGAAATGTATTAAAGATAAGGTAATTTTGATTAAATTTAAACTTTTACGCCATCTTATCGTATATATATACATTTATTTATATTATTTTAACTTTTCTATACCGACTTGTTAAACACATTATTTATTTATTTACCTATAAGTATCTATCTAATTCGCTTTTCGCAATTAAACTGTACCTTCGCTGAAATCTCTGTTGTATTGTTGTGTGTGTGTGTCTTGGTGTTATTTGTTATTTGTGTTTTGTTTTGTATTTGTACTGTTTAAATGGATTCACTGAAAATCAGCGTCCAGGCACCTCACGCCTTGACACATGCTGAGTGGACTCCTTTTTGAGACCACGCTCAAAACTGTATTACATACTTTTTTGTTATAGCTTTAAGCAAGTTGTAATGTTGTTGTGTTGTGTCTCAAATAAATCATCATTCATTCATTCATTCATTCATTCATCTTGACGACACACTAGCCTCGTTGGTAGTGACCCTGCCTTTGACGCTAGGGGTCCTTCGTCAAATCCCGGTAAGGGCAGACATTTTGTGTGATGAGCACGTGTTTTCTATGTATTTAAGTATATATCTAATATATACAATTCTCGTATCACAGTGTTAGTTACCATACTCCTCCGTAACGGCTCGACCGATTTTTATGAAATTTTATATGCATATTCAGTAGGTCTGAGAATCGGCTACTATCTATTTTTCATACCCCTAAGTCGCATGAAAGAAACAAAAAAAAATTGCAGCGGGCGAAGGCGCTGGCGGGTCGCTAGTTTCTCTATATAAGTATGTTTATCGTTGTCTAGTACCCATAGTACAAGCCTAGAGCTTAGTTTGGGACTAGGCCAATTTGTGTGACATTGTCCTGTGATATTACATTACTTTGAAGTCGAAATTATCTAACTTAGTAACAGCAAAAACAACAACACTTCTGCTTTTATAACAAGACAAGTATTGTATTAACTTGCATTGTTTGTATGTATGTTCGGGTCAAATCTTGCAAGGAAGATTTGAACCACTTCCCGTAGACCAATTGAGCTGAAATTTGGAATACCAACGTAACCTCGACGACAATACAATATTATGGCATCATCGAGCTGGCCTGATGATGGAGTCTGAGGTTAGTGACAGGATCTTTGCTATACTTAAAGAAGTCCTACCGGTTTTGGACTCACAAGGTTGGTGTTCGCTGGCAAAAGTTTGTCCCTTTTTTTTATTTTTGACATAAGTATAAGTATCACAGGACAATCTTACACAAATTGACCTAGTCCCAAACTAAGCTCTAGGCTTGTACTATGGGTACTAGACAACGATTAACATACTTATATAGAGAAATACATACTTAAATACATAGAAAACATCCAAGACTCAGGAACAAATATTTGCGCTCATCACGCAAATATTTGCCCTTACCGGGATTTGAACCCAGGACCGCTGGCTTCGGAGGCAGAGTCACTCCCAACTAGGCCACCGTGTCGTCAAATAAACTTACATTATTTAATTCCTAGGTACTCCATTATTTCCCTTTGTCTTTGTACCAAAATGTCTTCTCGAATAAGATGAAGCTCTTTTAAAACGAAATAAAACAAACAAACACTTATAGTAATAATATTTTGTCCAAGACTCCATCAGCGTTGTTTCCCACTAATTCCTCAGATAATAACAATTTTAGGGATAAAAAATACCATATGCTGTGTCGGGGCTATAAGCAATATCTGTACCAGATTTCACGTCGATCAGCTGAAGCATTGAACCGCAAAGAACAAACAAACAACACGTTTTCGCATTTATAATACAAATAAGAATTAGGAAATTGACAATGTATAAAAATAACAGGGGGTGATTCTCTCAACACAGCGCTGCGTCGATCTCAAAGGTGAAGTTTTATCCGGCAAGTTTAAGAAGTCCCGTCGGAGCGTACAAAACACATTTTAGCGTGTGCCTTCTTAATTAGGCAGCTTTATGCGACTTTGAACTGGACTCACCTGCCGGCTGCCTAATTAAGAAGGCACGCGCTAAAATGTATTGTGTACGCTCCGACGGGACTTCTTAAACTTGCCGGATAAAACTTCGCCTTTGAGATCGACTATTTTTATGCGACTATACATGAAATTACACTTCGTAAAAAAAGCTCTAACAACCATTATATAAAAAACTTTTAATTAATTCCAAAGCGTTCTAACTCACTCCTCACCCGTAGCACGTAGAACCATGGCACATTAAGAGGGGTCATAAAAAAATCGCCATTAAAGCCGGAGAGACACTCGTTTGCATAATGAATGAACAGCAATATCGGACAATACAGTGTGGACCCGGCCTTATAAGAACGCAAAGCCCCATTACAGTTGTCGAGAACCATTTTAAACTGTACTCCCTTGTATTAAGGATTAATTGGAGTGCTTAGTTAACGCTGTTCTTGCCTCTTGATTCGTAATCGTGAAATAATTAAAGCTAATTGTTGTTTTTGTTCTGTTTTTCCTCTGTAAATTAGGGCGTTAGCGTTTTTTAACGCGTGAAAGGTTAAATTAAACGAGTCTAGTAAAATATTTAAAAAAGCGATTGCATGTATCGATTTTGTCAGTTTGTTTGGTAACCAATACCAGTTAATTCGCCATATTGGCGTATTAAAAACAAAATCAGACTATCCTTTAACCTTTTTAATGGAAAAAAGAACCATACCTACATTCATAAAATAGACGGGTCACAAAAAGTAGTTAATTATGCCCTAGGTATTTAAAAGGAATATAAAATATGCATAAATTATTGGTCTTAAAACGGAGCCTTATGTATGCTTTGCTTTTCGTTTTGAATTTTATCAACCATTTTTGGACAATTACGCAGTATGATTAAAAAAAACTTTTTTTGTGAGGCATTAATTGAACAAAAACCCCAAAATATATCGATAAAAAAAACACTGAAGTTACGAATACACTAGATTATGGGTAAGGACCAAAAAGTTGGCCATGCTAACTTACTCAATTAAATTTTCTATGAAACTTTTCCGTTGTGACGTGAAAATTAGCCATACATTTGTAGGGATAATTTTCGTGTCACAACTGAACTTTTTTCACTTTTGTTGTTTGTATGGTTAACTACGCTTAACTATGGTGCAGCAGAAGTAGCTATGCATTCGAAGAGCTCTAAATAATCTACAGTCGGCTCTATAATTGTCAAGAGAATACGTCGTTTCTAGATTATATTGAGCATGTTACTTATTCTAGCTTAGCTACTTTAGATGCTGACTACATTAAATTTATTTAAACAAAAACCGATGACAATGCAAAATTATCATTGGTCACTCGTTTTAACTTCAAAGAGAGTAACTAAAGGAACACACTTTATTGCCACCCCCCCTTTGCAGGAGAGTAATTTTCGAGCTCAGTTGATTACGGGCAAACATCGAACTAGTGGCGCGCTAATTAAAACCAGTAAATATCTCCGATATCGACTCTTAAATTGTGGGTACAACACTAGCTTATGAGAACATTTACATTGTACAGTCCATTGAAGAGTTTTTGACTTTTAAAATGGATATTTGGAAATCATCCGAATTTTAGTAAAGAATTTTTAAATGAAACTAAAGTTAATTCTGTTAAAAAGTAGCTTTTCCTCGCGAAGTATTTCGTTTTGGAACTGTTCATATTTTCGTGACAACACTACTACTAACTTAGAAATAATACAAACAATGATTAGTAAGGATACACTTAAGTGGTAGATTTGTGATGTGAAAACCTACTATCGAATAAACTATCTCTCTTTTTTTAATCATTAAACGTAGAGTTAAATTGTAGTAGTGATTATCTTAGTAGCTTACCTTTATATTTCTAATACTACATCCTTTTTCAGTGCCAGACTCATCTAATTGTATATAAAATCGACCCAAAAATTCTAGTTTTCGGCATCGAACGTACACCTTAACACGAGCTTAGAGTACTACAAACCCAAAGATCACAGTCCAGGAGTCGGCAACCTTTTCCCTTACCTGCAAACAAAAAGACACGCATCAGACCCTCGTAATTACAAACGGAGGATTTACAGCCAACCCAGCGTTTGGCAATTATGAATTCCTATAAACGACATGTTATTCAGGGGTGGTGGATTAAAATTTGTGTTTGGGTTTATTACCCCTGGAATTATAAGGACAAGTGTTTCTTTAATAATTATATTTAAGTTAAACAGGTTAAATAAAACACGATAAAGCGTACAAAATACTCGTAGCAGAGGTCATTAAATAAAATTACATGACTTAAAAATAGAGGTATAAAATTGGCTAGAAAAAATCAAGTGCAATAAAAATAGACCACTGTACGTACTAACTTACTTAGACAGGGTTGTTTCATTGATTTTAATTAAATGAGCTTAGTAACTAAAAGTATAAGGAATCAGGTTTGGTTTGACATGAATAGCTTTTGCTATACAATAAATATAATAAATTTACTTATTTTTTTCCTAAAAAAAGTAATTATTATAGGGAGTTTTTTTACAAACATGCTCGGTAACCAGTAATAAGTCCACAATCTTAAAAGCTGCATCAGTATATACTAATTAGTGAAAGCAACCGGCTGGAAAAACTTTTATAAACGCCATATTCAAAAGAATATAAAACCTTTATAACAAACATTGTTCCAACATCTCATCTTTACCTCAAGCTCAATATTTACCCAAAAGACAATTACAAATCTTGACACGTGGCAACCCTACATTAGAAGCACTTACGCGCACAAGCGTACCGTAGGGACATCCCTAATCCGTTTACGATATAAAGAGTTATAAATCAACATTAATATGAGCTACATGTGTTGATAAAACCCACACACACAGACATAGCACTCACACTATAAAGAAACAAGATGGCCGACTTGTATTCTATTTTGTGAGATACAGGACGTGCTAGAATTGTTAATGTTAATTGATTTTTATAAATGTTATACTCAAAGTTTAGGCTGTTTAAAACAGCACTAGTTGTAACAGAATAATATTTTGTAACTAATTGAAATCCTAGTTATTTTTCAAATCAATGCCTTGGTTTTTTTTTCAATTGAGTGTTGAGCACTGTTAATGGTTAGCGCGTTACCGACAATATATGTTTACCTAGACAATATATAATGCAGACTAGGTCTTAAAAAACAAATATGTCCAGAAATTAGACCAGTGAGATTAAAAGCTTAATTATAAAAAAAAAACTACATTTTGAAATTCCTCATCACATTACACGTAACGAAATCCCAAATCGCTACAAAACTCAGATAAGTCAGTATCGCTCAGGTAGCACTTACCCCCCTACTCCAGGGTGGGGGGAAGCAATTTAATTCTGTCCACGTTCTAATAATGACCATCATAATTCGTTCAAAGTGTCCGGTCTGCGACGCTTACCCCACCGGCTGATTCCTTTGCATTTCCCCCCGTAATTCCATTTTCATGCACACATTTGCGTTCGTAGGGATGAGCGTTAATGGCCCGTGGTTAGTGTTTTTGGACAACCCTAAGATCTTTTGATTGTTTTTTTTTTTTATATAAAATTTTGTTGTATATACCTAAGTAGTTTAATATAGCTCTAAGAAGCTTGTGTTAATAATTGCGTTTTATTGCTTGTTTTGTTTGGCCCAACTTTTTGATGAAAAATTTACTACATAATATACTAATTGTAGTTTACTTGATAGCCCGTAAATGGATATTGGGTACTTTCAAACTGAAAAATTGGACTGTTGTCATAAAAAAATTGTTCTAGGGTAGAGACGAAAGCTTATTGCAGAAATATGTGGGTTCGTAAGTTTCGCCCTTTCTTGATGATGTGATGATGGTCTGTCTGTACGTCGAAGTGAGCCAGTATTGGATTAATCTATTCTAATGCGGTTTATTTATTTGGTACTGTATAAATAGTACTAATTAAAAGGTACATGTCAAATATTTTCAGGTAAATTTTCAGATTTTTTAAACTATTGACAGTAGACTAGGTTAGTTTAAAAGTTTCATATTTATGCGTTGCCAACCCTTTGGACTAAGATGGAACGCTTGTATGCTTGTCAGTTTACAGGGTGTTCTATTCATTGTTGCTTGGCGGCAGGTTAGAGGGTAGCAAACCGAACGGACCCAGCAATAGTGGATCTACTAGCGATTTATACAATACGTCCAAATCATTGCTGAAAACAAACTGTCGTTATGAAAGCTTTGAAACTGTTCCATTTTGAAATCTGTTGTATGAAGCATTACTGAAACTTTTGTAACGAGCTAAAAATTTAATGAATTAGCACCAACTTAATTAATCTCAATAGTAACAGTAATTAATATTGACTTAAATTATTAACAGATTTAACAAACATTGCACTGACATTTCAGTTCAATTGTGTAAAGCCAAAATCTACTTTTTATCATTTAGGGTTGTCAAAACTTTTCACATAATATACGCCGTTCTTATAATAATTATTATAAATAATATTTGCAAATATAAAAATTATAACAACATTTTAAATATTGCACTCCTAAGCAAAAAACGTAAAACGTATTATATTAGTGTTGTGATAGAATTAGCAAATATCGGCATTATGCAAACAACCTTTATCCTACTGGCGCGCGGAGGGTAATGTTTAAATAAGCAGGGAATGCTGAATCGGCGTTAAAACAATGGTTTGAAGGGTATTCGCCGGCGCCCGTTATTTTTAAGTGTCTGACAAAGGTTGCCAAAGTTTGCGGACGAGCGCTGGGGAAGGGTTTTTGCTATCGGGCTAGTTTAGGTTTATGGTTTATTTTTTAGGAGTTTTTTAATTAATTTGAAGGTTATAATTTTTTTATAAATTAAACCCATAGTTATTTTAGACAGTCACTTAATGATTTTTTATACTGGTATACGTATCTATACTAATATTATAAATATTAAAGTAACTCTGTCTTTTAATCTGTCTGCTTGTGACGCTTTCACAGATAAACCGCTGAACCGAGTTTGAGTCCCGGGAAAGGACATAAGGTAGGTACTTTTTATCACGAAAATTTGGACGGTTCCTGAGGGAATAGCAATAAACGATTTCTACGCAAACGGAGTTGCGGCCAAATACTAGATAGTACATTAAAAATAGCAGGCTACAGTATATACATGCAACTTCTTGGGATCGAGTGGCTTCAACATTAAGAGGTATTTTTTTCTTATTTAAATGTCAAATGATGACTACTTGTAGTTAAATAATAAAACTTGTCAGTCAGGGCACCCGGATTATCCGCTCTATTTCCGTAGTCAGTTACAGGCTTCAACAACTCAGTATGCAAATATGCAAGTCAGTTTTGATCTTGAAACTTGCATACACATGGTAAGCTGACTATGCAAAATAGAAAGTAGCTTTGAACACGTGTAGGTACGAAAACCTAACTATGGAATTAATCTTAAAGAACAGCAAACATTTAACATATTGCAAAGGAAATAACGACGTTCGCCAAAGCCTTTAATTGAATATTATAATATTTCACACACTATAATTTCCTAAAATTATTATTATAAATTATAAATGGCAAAGTTTGGAGAGCGCAAATATCATAGCGACATGGCTGTAAATTATAATGTTTTATGGTTTAATACAGCAGATAAGACTGGGGTGGCGTTATTAGCAACCCTAGCGGGTTGAGCACTATGGTCGACGCTCGTGCGCAAATTAGGTGAAGTAACTGACGTTTGTAGGGATGTGACTAAACATGTAATTGTTATACATAAATTATTTCATATAAATACGTCATTGGCAAATATCAAAATAATATGAAGAGTACGTATGGTCGTATTACTAGAATCAGATTAAAAAACAATAAGTACTTAGTATGCAGTCCATTTTTTAGTTTTTCATTATCAAATTTACATTAAAAAAAAACTATTTTCGTATACAGACGTTTTTTCTTATTTGTGCTCTAATCTAGATATAATTATGCAAAAATAGTCTAACAAAGCACTGTACAGCATGCTGGCATTCTATTTTCTTTTCCATATTTCTTTTTTTTTTATATATAATGTTGTCCCAATAAACTTCACATTAAATGTTTTCACAGTTTACCACACACGCGTTTATCTAGAAACAATAAAAAAAAACTTCTCTTAAGGTGCAGTTTTACTCCCGTTAAGGCCCAGAGTACACCCGTTTATGATTCCTAACGATCCATCCCAAGTATGTAATTGTGTTCGCACCCATAATCATTGTTTATGGGCCGACGAGGGAGAGAGATTATTTTTTATTGTTTCCATCTCTGTTTGGAGTTATCTCGAAGTTTTGAGCATTTTCAAGAATATTCGAGATGTTCCGCTGAATGAGACTTTTTATTGCCAAAGGTCCAGAGATAACTGAATGCGTTTGTCTAAGAAATGCTCAAGTTTTTGTTTTTGTAGCAGCTTTATAATGAATTTTAGAAAATTATCTCGTTTTCTCGTGGCCTGTTAAATGACAACCTAAAATTAATTTTGGTTGCCAAAACTGTGTTCACTGTCAATATTTCAATTGCAGACAAAACTATGAAGTATTTTAAATTATGTACCTTTTTACAGACAAAAAATACCACGGTAATTAAGTTCAAATAAACACACCATGTATAACGTTTTTTTTTACTATATCAGTCGAAACACTAGCCTCACTACTCTATACTGGCAGTTAACAAAAACCCGCCGCTTCCCGTTCAAAAATACAATTCCATTTTTAAAAATTTACAAGCAACGCAGGCCAGGGCTGCATAATGAAATCGTAAATCGGGTCGCTATAGTGAAATATAAATCGGGCCGCGGTTTGGCGTCGACTGTTGGCCGACATTTTTGCGGGACGCTTCAATCACGCGTTTTATGTCTTCACTGGTGTTGCGTGTTTATAGGGGATAGATGGCGTTGGCATAATATATGAACAAATTAAAATTAAATATTAATGAGGTTCAAGGTTTTTACAGGTTGATTTTTAGCAGTGCGTATATAAAACGATTTTTTTGATAAATTAATTGGTTCTCTGCCTTTTCGCCGACAAATCTTTGACAAATGCATCGTTTCGAAGCCAATTCATTTGCCAATCCTCTTTTTTCTCCGTAATAACAAATATTTCAGGATTTTCATAACTCTAACCTAACCTAACCTATAGGGTTCTATACGATGGTCCTGAAATAAATCCAGAATTATTTCCAGTTAACATTTGTGAAACATTGGTTATGAAATGATAGGATTCCAAATTAAATATTAAAAGTTTTAGTCAATTTTCATGAAAAATTAGTCCTTTTAAGGTATAAATGTTCTGCGAATATTTTTTAATATAATTAACCTTGACACTGTAAGCTTTTATATGTCACAAACACATTAGGATACCGTATTAATAACGTGTTTTTAAAAAATCATGTTATTTTAGTGTTAATGTAGCAGTTGGTAATTTTATCAATAAATTAAGTACCTAAACGTCGCATCAGCTATAATTTTATATATTTTTAATAATAATGTCCTTTTATTATCATTGCTTACTGCTAAACATGCTATTATACACCGAATCATAAAGTAACGTACGTGTATAATAACTCTTTTGTCGGCCTGTCCGGTTGTCGGGGCGAATCGCGTCAATCACGCCTTCGGCCAATGTTTTCACTTTATTATTATTGCTGGCTTATCCTCGATTACAGTACTTGTAATGACGTTTTTTTTACAACATTTAAAAAATGTTTTAGGTGTGTTTTTAATTACTCACATGTTATACTTACGATAAAATAATTATTGGTTTTGCGTTCGTTACGTAACCGTCCACAATTCAACGCAATATGCTCATAAACGATTAAAATAATTATTTTTACAGTAACTGCAATTAAATAATTAAAAATCTTTAGCACCTAAGAATGTTATTTGTTTAACCTTTAGGACATTGGCAAGCATCAATAGAACCTTCATACTGCATAATTGAAACCAATTTGTAACTTTAAACAAAAACCCATTAAAAACGAGCAAAACTAGCGATAAAGTAAAACGGAGTAGATCGAAATTAAAACACCCGCTAAAACCGTAACACGACCAAAAGCCGGCGGATCCACAAACTGCACGCCGCTAACACACTTTCACGTGTCAATGGATCCGCGTAAAAGCCCAAAAAACTGGACAAAACGCTAAAAAACCGGCCCAAAACACTGTACATGCATCTTTTTCACGGCTGACAAATGGCCAGAAAGCGCGGGACGAGAAGCGAAAATCATTCACAAATTCTGACGCCACTCCGACCAGCCACTTTTTATCCTGGCGCCATCAATAAAAAGCCAAAAAGCCAGAAAAAAAACAAAAGCCGTGACGTCACAAGGTACGTTTTCGCGCCGACACCGGTGAACGAATAAATCAAGGGCTCGGCTAGCGTGGAGTAGGCTTCCAGTTGTGGCGGTTTATGGCTTTTTGATTTACATGCCCACTATTGCGTTTTAACGCGGCCGATAGCGCGTAAATAAATGCAAAAATCGCTGAATGAAAGGTTTTCCATACACGCGTGACCCACTTCGTAAAATCTTACGTCATCATACAATTTCGGCGCCTCAAATTTCAAGTGTGTCACATTTAGTAAATAAAGTACGTTTTCGCTGGCATTTGCGTTCTCCTTAACTTTAATTGCTTATGTTAATCCCTATTTTAATATCCACATGTCTGAACTATTCCATTTCCTGTCGTGACAATTTAAGCTATAAATTATATTAATATGGGAGTGAACATAAATTTCAATGAACATGCCTTCGGTAACAATATGGCGTTTATTCGGCAATCGTTAACATAAATATTACACAATGGTTTTGTGTCTGAACTAAAATTATAACAAATTATCCTATCGTAATGAAATTACGTGCGGGAAATATGTTTGCAGCTTTATTTGTATACATACTTCGCCCCTTATTATCGAATATCCATCATCATGTCATAAAATGAAAGAGTTTAAAAATATGGTTTTATTAAATTTCAGCGAAAGTGGCTTAGTTAAAAGAAAATGTCACTAAACTTTCCCTAAACAAAATTATTACAGCAAGGACGGAAAGATTTCATTTTGTGCATAAGCTTGTTACAGAAAATATTTAAAATTAAAAAAAAAAGGTCAGAAATAAAACCCTCTCCATATAACTTTTCCATTTTCGAACCAAAACTAAAACCAGCCAGTAATTAATTCAACGTCCAAAAACCACAGATAAGATAAACCGACTCCGCTCTTATCTGGCCGAATGACTTTGACAGACACGGGCGCGTCACTGATCAACTGGTGTCCCGCGACCGCCCGACCGCTTCACTCACTCATTCGCTCAGTCATTCATTCATTCATTCATTCGCTCAGCGTCGGGTTCGAGTGATCTGATCACCTTTCGACGGCGGGTTTTCTTTTTCGAACACGGTATGGTTTGAAAAAGGAAGAGACTTAATTTTAAGTTTTTTATTGGATCCAGTTTGGTAGGTTTTAATTTATAAAGAAGACCTTTCTTTTTCAGATCCACAGGCTAATTTTCACAGCTATACCTTGTTTAAAACTGAATGTTCCGTGTGATTAAAAATACAGTTTAATTTACATTTTCTTTAATCCACATAATATCTTACTAACTTACAACCCTTAAAAATGCTTAATATGTGTAAAACAAGCTATTTTGACTTCATATTTAGAAATTTTGGATTATTTAATTTTTCTCTTTATAACTAGAAAGGTTATTTTAAAGTTTAAATGTAGTGGACACGTAAGTAGAAATCCCCATACAATTTCGCCGAAAAGTGACTAATTTTGACAAATTATAACGTAACACGTTCAAACTTAAAAAAATGAATTAATGTGTCAGAACTTTACTATTATTTATATCCCTACAAAATAAAATAAGGCTTTTCTATTTATTTAATTAATAATGGTTTCGTATTTCAAATACATAATGGATCGGGTCATCAGGAGTTGATATACTCGTAGCAAACTTTATCACTTGATTCTACCCAAATCACAATTTTCCCGAAGTTCCATTAAAACCCGTATTAGCTTACAAAAAACATCATTAACAGATACGACCGACTGTCACAGTGACAGGTGGGGCCGTCATCGGGCCGCTGTCAGTCGCATGTCACGTCTGCGCTTGACAGCTGTCAACATTATTCTGCCGCCCTATTTTAGTATGCCAAAGTATAGTTAGCTAGCGCAGAGGTGACATTCGAAATTGAAGTTTGAATGAATGAATGAATTATGTAAGTAAACACTTTATTGTAGAAAAGAAAAATAATATAATTAATTAAGACAAAAATGTTTACTGGTGAACTTATTCATACCTTTAAGGGATTACTTCCAGCTAACTTGATTAAGAATATAATTTTTTCATGTTTTCATGTGTATTAGTGATTTTATTCACCTCAATTGGCGTTCAAGTTTTTGAATACAAAGGATTTCGGTCAGTTAAGCGTTAAAACTTCAGTAATGTCGCTGACAGAACACTAATAAAACGCGAAAATACGCGGTATTCAAATCCACCTTCCATCCAGCCAGTTATCTATCGCGTTCCAAATTCGAAAACGTTAAAGGCGATCCAACAGCTCGTAACATACAAAAACAGGCAAGATTACGGCGAATAATCGGAGAGGACGATCATAAAAAACCTAACTTCTCGAACGTTCCACTCTGGATCCCGGTCACGTCGGGCCGAACTGATTGACGGGAGACGTCCGCGCCTTGCACCCGACCCCCCCGCCCGACCCAGCTCCCCCAGACACCCCCCTAGGGGTTGACCTGTGATCTGAGTAAGAAACATGTGAAAAATGTCATTAATGCACTCCAGGGGTGAATCGACGGGTTTATTGACAGAGGTCACTCGAGTTAGACGCGCTTTAGCAATTTTCTTAAATACCTAAATAAGTATAACTTAAGACGTTCAAATAGAGTCAATTGACGAATATTTTTATTACAGGGGACTGGTTATCTCCTTTAAATTTTTCCTAAAACTAACCACAAGTACATTTTGGTTATGACATGGACTTAAATTTTGGTTTAGTTAGACTGTAAAAAATTAATCAACCTGTACCCCAATAATTTACTACACGTGCGTAAGTTAGTTCATTCAAGTAATAGGTAGGTACGTGTGTTTAAAAATAACCGACTGCTTTTTGTTCTCAATAGTGGTCCTCTTGAGAAGCGTTGCTTGACTTACGATTTGTAAAATGGCGGCGTCTTCCATGTATAAAAAAGCGGCCAAGTGCGAGTCGGACTCGCCCATGAAGGGTTCCGTAGCAGCAAGTAACATAATATAAAAGTTCGTTGTAGCTTTGATCAATGTTTTTATGACGTATTAAAAAAAAACTACTTACTAGATCTCGTTCAAACCAATTTTCGGTGGAAGTTTGCATGGTAATGTACATCATATATTATTTTTACATTTATCATTCCCTTATTTTAGAAGTTACGGGGGGGGGGACACACATTTTTCCACTTTGGAAGCGTCTCTCGCGCAAACTATTCAGTTTAGAAAAAAATTATAATAGAAACCTCAATATCATTTTTGAATACCTATCCATAGATACCCCACACGTATGAGTTTGATGAAAAAAAAATTTTTGAGTTTCAGTTCTAAGTATGGGGAACCCCAAAAATTTATTGTTTTTTTTCTATTTTTGTATGAAAATCTTAATGCGGTTCACCGAATACATCTACTTACCAAGTTTCCACAGTATAGCTCTTATAGTTACGGAATAAAGTGGCTGTGACATACGGACGGACAGACGGACAGACATGACGAATCTATAAGGGTTCCGTTTTTTGCCATTTGGCTACGGAACCCTAAAAACATTACATTATTTTTTTTCCCATTTCCATGCCTTTACAATACCTTATAATATTAATACCTAAATGAAACTAGGAATGTATTAAAAGTAAATAAAATTTGTAACATGAAACAAGTTTGTTAATTTGGACGCGAATTGGACCAGGAACGCATAAGTTGAAATTGCATGCAGTTTAGAATAAAAGCGGGCCAGTCGAGTTTTTCGAACAGATTTCACTCACTCAATTTTTGAATTAAGAATAATTGTGACGATGGTGTTATTAGCGGTAGGTACCTCTTTATATGAATTGGTCAACGTTGATAAACTAATCTATTATGATATTCCACGTGGACTTCTTTTTTTACAAAGATCCCAGATTTTTGTAAAAAGTGTATTCTCATTAATAAAATGACCCATTAAAGTAATCAAACACCTTTTTCAAATTTGAAAAAGGAACGCATCTGCAAAGTTAGTGATGTGACCCATTGGCATTAAATTTTACTATCGACTCGATACGCTTTTCATTAATATCCAATTATCCGCCACATTTTGATAAATACTCAGCTAGGCTATTAAACCTTCTTCGACTATTAGCTGATCGTAAAATCAATCGTAAAACTAGTTTATAATAAATTAGTGCCGTGTCATTATAAAGCTATTTAAGTCTGACGCGTGCTCTTTCGAACCAGTGGGGCTGTTAAATAGGTATAAAATTGTGACTATAAACATCCTTAGAACAGCCCCAAATGAAAAAGGCGGTATAAATGTAAGAAGTTCATATGGGCATACGGCCTTTTTGCTTTGAGCATTGTAAAATTGTAAGGTACATTGAGCGCCTGCGACACACTTGACATGTGCAAATCGTATACAGTACCCCATTGGTGGCAGTGAATGTGTAAAGTGGACGCAAATTAATAGACGCAACCAATACAGCCTTTTGCGGTTATAATTATGGTTGCATGTGCAGTAAGGATTTAAAAAAAGATGCGTTCTTTTTTTAACGATACTAGTAATATATTTATTGCTTGGCTCCCGGATTTTCTAATAAAATGGTTCTGTGGTAAGAATAAAAAAAGATAACTGAATAATAATCAGGGTTTATGTAGATTATACGAACGACTTGGGGAGTTCACGTGTGTGGTTTGCAGGTGTTATTTTACGTTTTGTTCTGCTTGAAGACCAAAGGGTATAGATAATCTATTGTACATATAAACTGGTTAGTAATACTTAATCCAGGTTTTTATCTTGCTATCGATGGTGTACATTAATGCTAACGTCAACCTCTTCGTTATTTTATACCCCATAAATAACTACATAATAAAAAATTACAAACTCAGTTCCAGCAGCTATATCTATATCTCTTTGTAGCTCTATCTATATCACTGTCACATGTATCCATCCAAATGTTTTGAAGAGAATACATATCTAAGGTAAACATAAACTTTTATAAACGGCCGGAGTTAGGAAACTTGCTTATCTCCTAGTGTAAATCAATCAGTACGACGGGAGTGTTACCGTTTGACGTCGACTTTGACTTTGTTCAAAGTCGGCCCCTGTGATGGGATAAGATTAAAATATACTGGCTTTTGCTCGCGACATGATCTTTATCATATTTTTACTTGCTTCAACTTTAGAAATAGGAATAAAACGAATGATTCTTAGAAACAACTTACTATTTTTGATTGCTCCACCCTTATTAACAAAAATTCAACATAATGCCTGTTTAGACTGGCAATAAAAATTGCAGGAGTTTATTGCTGTCTTACTCGAACTTTAAGTTAGACAACAAGGTAAAGTAAGACGGCAATCAACTTCTGCAATTTTAATTGCCAGTCTAAACCTGGTTTAATAGAAGACTTGAACGGACTAAACCAGACACAGATTGCCCAATATCTAACACAGCAGATTGAACCGTCGCCCTACGAGGACCAGCTAAGTCGCCAACCAATTCATCCCACAACAACTCTCAAACAATACACATTAATAAGACGGAGCGAAAATGGCCCAGCGTCCAGGGATGCGCTTATTAAAACATTTCGAGCAATATCCAACGATGGCGACGTGCGCAATATGCCGCAAACTCCGCCCGCATGTGCCGACCTGCGGGAATCGCACGAGAAAACTTCATTAACTCCAACGACCCCCCCACCCCCCTGTGACGGACGCGACGGACGTCCTCCGTCCGTCCGACGCTTATTACGTCTTGGACGTGCCGCGAAATCGAAGAAATGTGACGTAAATACGTGAAACGCTAGAATCGTTCCACTGATTGCCCCAGCTTTGTGTTCGTTTGACCGTTAATTTGATCCGTATCTCTCATTGTCTGGCTTATTATCGGAGCGTCTTTTATTTGATGTCGTTCGTACGATTGAGGTTTTTGGCGGTTCGATTTAAGTCTAATTGTAAGGTAATTGCGAGCGCCGTTTTACGAGATACCGTGTTTGACCCCCTTTACATTTTACCTTACAATCGTTTTGTTAGATACGCTATGAAATGTTCACAGAATTCACTTATTTCACAATGCTAAATCAGATTATCTACTTTATGCGGAACAAGCGATCAACGCAGGATAAAAATGAAAAATAAAAAAATAAAAAAAATAGCTTTGTAGATATCACAACAATAAAAGTTATTAAATAACATCCTACTATCGATACGATCGATTTACATCACTACACAATTCAAATTAAGAGCTCTTCGCTCAATTTTCAAAAGCACGTCACACTCGATTCAATTTTCAAACGTCCTCGGCCGCACTCGTCTATTTCCGGGCGACTTCGGACATTCTTTTTTTTTCTAACGGCTGGACCACACGCGATATTGCGATGATGTGGGACTTAATCTGTCGCGCGTTATCACGTCCCACTAGGGAAAATTTTATTTTTTTAACTTTTTTCATAGGGATTGATGTTAAGGTTTAAATTGGTACGGTGTTGTTTGATTATTTATGTGCGTAAATACTCTACGAAATGTAACATTATAGGTTACTAGTGTTTTCCCGTGACTCCTTCCGCTCGTCGTTTTTAAAACTATCCTATGTCCTTCCTCGGGACTCAAACTATCACCATACCAAATTTCATCTAAATCGGTTCAGCGGTTTATCCGTGAAAGCGTAACAAACAGAACCACTGACAAAGTTACTTTCACATTTATAATATAATATTGGTACAGAGAAGAATATATAGATTAGTAAAGATAGCATATAAAAAAGGAGTTACTATTTGTAGGTCAAAACTCTGTCATTGATAACTCGTTAAAACTAAAACAGAAGTTAACTTCTATGCAATAAAAGAGACAAAGAAACAGTTAGTCTCAAAACTTATTCTTTGAAACCGATAGACAAATTAGAAACTCAGTCAATCCCAAAATTACAACACCGCTCATCCGTCAGTAGACGTGACGTCACCGGGAAGATTTACGCAAATCTGTTTACATCAGGACCACCGGAGTGCCGTCACTCAACGGTCGGCACTCAACACCGAGCGGTCACTCAGTTGAGTGCGCTCCGTGCGACGGTTTAGTGTTAACGAAAATTTATACTGGCCTTTTTTCGAGTTTTTCCCGGTAACAAGAGAAACATAAAACATGGCTTTAAAACTCGATTGGATGTTTGTTTTTCATTAAAAAAAATATCAGGGGACAATCACACACAAATTGACCTAGGCCTCTATTCTACTACGTTATAACGATATCGCGTTTGACGTGTTTTAGAATCGTTAATGTCACAGTCACCATTATTGTAAATGACATAAGAGTTGTCAAAACTTTGACGACGATATTGTTATACCGTGTTGAATCCCAGCCCAGGGCCTCTGTATTTCTCTGACCGTTCTAATTAGACAATGACAGTCTATCTCGCGCCGTCATGTGCTGAGAGGCTACTCGTAAACAAAATGCGTAACGCTAACGATTTTCGAAAACAATTAAAAATGTTTATAAGTAAATAAATAAATAAATAAATATCGGGGGTTAATCCCAACACAAATTGATCTAGTCCCAAACTAAGCTCTAAGCTTGAACTATGGGTACTAGACAACGACTAGCATAGAGAAATACATACTTAAATACATAGAAAACATCCAAGACTTAGGAATAAATATTCGCGCTCATCACACATATATCTGCCCTTACCGGGATTTGAACCCAGGACCGCTGGCTTCAGAGGCAGGCAACGTGTCGTCAAAAGTAATCGTATTGTCATAAAAGTATTTGACGCGATCATCTGGCAGCTTACGTCATCTTATACATTTCCGAACAAGATAACGTTCCCTCAAAGGATTTTGTCTAGGGCCACTCTATTCCTAGGGTTCATATCAATTTCAACTATAATCTTGCATTTAAACTAGTCATTTGAGACTAAACCGGACCGTCCCGCCGTCAGTCAACCGTCTCTCTGACAAGTCTCCTAATCCTTATTGACGTGACATTTACCGCGTTTTTTCTAGAAATTAAAATGAAGGTAAAGATATTTTAAATGGGAAACAAGTGAGAAGCGGATTTTGATAAGTATTTTTAACAATTTACTTAATAGTAAAAAACAAATTAGCTTTCCGCTCTCTGTACATCTTCTAATTTTTTTTTTCTTTTTCCTTTAATAAAATTGTAGTTCTGATTAATTTTTAAATTTAGCACCTTCTATGTAAAATAATAATATGTAAGGCTTTTGGGCGTTTTCCAAAAAAAGTGTGCGTCGTTAAGGACAAAGTTAAGAAAATTTAACTTTAGCTACGTTTACATTTAGATACGTTAATTTTCGTGACGAAATGGAAAAAGTTAAATTTTCTTAATTTTGTCTTGAACGATGTACACTTTTTTTGGAAAACACCCTTTTATTTTATTGTCTCATTATAATAAGTCTTTGTTTAATAGTTAGTAATTATAAATTCATTTATTTATTAGTTTGTACAACGTTCCGTCCGTCTGTCACACTCGGTGCTGGCAGAAAATCAGCGCTGCAGGTGCCTAGCTCCTCAGCATCATGCTGAGCCAGTATCCGGTTCACTGCCACGAAGACACACCTAACTACCACTTTGTCTTTCACTTTACTGTTGTAACTTTTTGTGTGTCCTGTTGTGTTGAGTGAATAAATGTATTTTTCTTTTCTTTTTTTATTTGATTTTCTTTTTAAACCACGCAACGGATTTTGATGCAGTTCACTATCAGAAGTTTTTATGTATACAACATTCTGGTTTATTAACGGGAGTTGCAGAAAACTCAGACAAGCTAAAGCGAAGCGAATGTCGCTAGTCATAAGGTTGAATTTGCTACAGAAGTTTTGTCCGAGATACTGCCATTTGTCTTAGTTACGTCGCGCGCGAGATAGACTACCCATCGTTGTCTAATTAGAACGGTCAGAGAAAGACAGGTAGTCTATCTCGCGGGCGACATAACTCGCGCGCCGACATGTGCTAGCCGTGCTGGAGGTGATTCTCTCAATACAGCGCTGCGTCGATCTCAAAGGTGAAGTTTTATCCGGCAAGTTTCAGAAGTCCCGTCGCAACGTACAAAACACATTTTAGCGCGTGCCTTCTTAATTGGACAGCTCTATACGACACTGAACTCGACTCACCTGCCTGCTGCCTAATGCGGGACTTCTTAAACTTGCCGGATAAAACTTCACCTTTGAGATCGACGCAGCGCTGTGTTGAGAGAATCACCCCCAGGGCCAAACTTACGTCAAATTCTATACATAGTCGATGGGATCCTATCATTCCATAACCAAAGTTTCACAAATGATTCATTTCTCAAACATATCATTTGACAACACGCGTTTTTTTCCGAAACTGTAAATAAATCTGGATTTATTTCAGGACCATCGTGTAGAACCCTATAGGTTAGGTTAGTTTTATAAAAATCCTTAACTATTTGTAGTTACAGAAAAAAAAATACACTGGACAAACACCTTAGCCAGAGCCTGATCGTGCAAAATGTGGTTGCAGAATTATCAACAAGTCTTTTTAGAGTTGTTGGTATTTCTGTAGCTCTGCCTACCCCGCTCGGGGAATGAGGGTGATGTTATGTATGTATGTATGTACAGAAAAAAAGCGGGTTTTGCAAATTAATAGATTGCGAAACCATGCATTCGTCAAAGATTTATCGGCAGCAAAGCAGAGAACCATTGTCAATAACTACAACGTTCTTGTCTAAAGCAACCTAAGCCTATACATATTTTTGGATTTTCACAGTACGCAGAATGCAACTTGTCTATAGTACCACATTCTACGTACAGTCTACCAATTCGAACCAATAATCAATCAATAGAAATCTTTAAAGCTGATATTCAAACGTTTTAAATGTCAAGTCGACGTATTTTTAAATCCAATTCCACTTATTTTACTTTTCATCTTCAATATTTACCCAATCTCAACGGACCCCCAAAGTGGGCAAACACCTGACTAGTTTAGGAGCTCGCACGGGCAACGCAAACAGACAAACAGAGCAGCGCGCGCGCAGCCTTGCCTTTCATCGGATCATTGTCAGCCATGACAGTTTTTTGTTGTCAGTCGATAGCTTAATGTGGATACGGTTTTTGAGTAAAATCGTAAAGTAGACGTCAAAAACGCCAAATCATATTAAAATATATACAATTGGAAACAATAGTTAATCTGGACTATTCTGGATTTTTTGTGGAAGTCTAGCTTATACATTTGAACTCTTTCCTATACGGAAAGAGTTCAATTTCCTGCTTTTGAAAACAAAAAACTATATCAATTCCTTTCTTCCCTAACATCAAAACCGCTATTAACTACCTACTCCTACAACTGTATAAGAAACCTTAAATACCTTTCAGCCCCTTAACATCGACAAACATTTTTGGAACTAAACAAAATCCTCGCAGTATTTTTATTTATTTCAAGGCATGTCCATAGACTAATACCGTCGAGGTCACTTTTTGTCTGCACCAACCAGATTGATTGATGTTTTCTCAGCGTCTACCTGATAGTTATTGGTGGCTTTATTGATATTAAGACGTGCCCACAGTAATTATAATATTATTCATCATTTCTGGGGCACAGGTAATGCGAGACAGAGCTTCTATTTTGGGGAAGCATTGGATTTAGTCCATTAATAAAAATACCTGACTATCTACCTGAGTGCTTTAAGTACAGTTAGCATCAAAAGTAGGCAAGCTCTAAATTATATTGACAGGACGTATTGTCTTGAGAAGTGAGTCGACACATACATACATAACATCACGCCTTTATTCCCAGAGTGGGGTAGGCAGAGCTACAGAAATACCAACAACTCCAAAAAGACCTGTTGATAATGCTGTAACCACATGTTTTAGTGACAGGTTGCAAGCCCATCCCCTAACAGTACTACAAGCCCTTATTCCCTTAGTCGCCTCTTACGACATCCACGGGAAGACATGGAGTGGCACTATTCTAACCCGGCAACCACACCGGCAAGTGAGTCGAGTGCAGATCATTTTGAGTTCTTTGGCTGCGTAGCTATTTTTACTGATACAAGGACGGTGAAGAAAGAACATGCGAAATCCACTGACAGAATGTGTAAAACCCAAGTAAAACCATAATTCCTATCACAACATACATAACATCACGCCTTCATTCCCAGAGTGGGGTAGGGAGAACTACAGAAATACCAACAACTCTAAAAAGACTTGTTTGTAATTCCGTAACCACATTTTGCACAATCAGGCTAAGATCCTTTGACAAGCTATCGTATTTAACGCATTATAGCTCTTATTTACTTGACAGTACTAATGGCGGCCGAGTTAAAAATAATACAACATCATAAGAAATTATAACAGGGCCCAAGGACATTAATGCTCTAGCCCAGTGGAATAGAGGCCCTTGACGAGGATCGGTTGGATGGCATAAGATAGTAAATCCAAATTTATTGGTGTTCTGTAGAATGGACTCAGGAGTCACTGTAAAGGGAATTGTGAAGAGGCCTGACGGAGGCTTTTGCGCAGTAGTTGGACAGAGGCCCGTGTCGTTGCCGGGTTAGAATAGTGCCACTCCATGTCTTCCCGCGGATGTTGTAAGAGGCAACTAAGGGAATAAGGGCTTGTAGTACTGCTAGGCGATGGGCTTGCAACCTGTCACTAATATACTGGTAAACATCTTAGCCTACTTGTGCAAAATGTGGTTACAGAATTCTAAACAAGTCTACCGCACTCTGGGAATACAGGCGTAACGTTATGTATGTGTGTATGTGGGACAGAAATAAATAGCTAAGATAAGTCGCGTTAGTGCAGTCAGCATCAAAAGTAGCTATGCAGAGTAACATGCTCATAATGATCTAGACACGACGTATTCTCTTGACAATAGAGTCGAGTGCAGATCATTTTGAGCTCTTCGGTTTTGTAGCTACTTCTGCTACTGACTGTACACTAGTGCTCTAGAGCACAATATAACCTCAGTTACATATCCAGTGCTGCGAAACTTATACGTTTCCATTTGATGTATTGTTTCCTTCTAAGTAATGTTTTTTTTCTGCGAAGGAAAACGTACATACTTAGTTTTTTTATAATATTTACAACATCTTCAAAAATTGTAGACTAGGTTTAATGTGTAAAAAACGTACCTATCGCATTTTGTTTAGAAATGTTCAGCTTGTTTTAGGGCTTGGCAGGCGATGGGCTTGCAACCAGTCACTAATTAATACACTGGTAAACATTTGAGCCTGGTTGTGCAAAATGTGGTTACAGGATTACCAACAAGTCCTTTTACAGTTGTTGGTATTTCTGTAGCTCTGCCTACCCCACTCTGGGTATGAAGGCGTGATAACGTATGTATGTTTTGCTTCACAATCCTCTTAAATTTTAAACGCGAGTTAACGCCTAAACCTATTGACGTACAATTTAGCACAGATATATTTAATAAAAAACTACTTATCCCGATAAATCAAAATAGGTATACGCGGGGAAACGACTCCAATGCAGGCGAAGTCGCGAGCTTTGGCTATAAAATGGACTGTCAGTAGCTCGCTATGTAAAGCCGTTATTGATTTCGACAGCTCCTCGGTCAATCATTCTCGACTCATTCTTGACGTGTCAGGAAATTTAAAAACGATTTTTCATTCGATTTATATTTTAATTCGGTCTTTGGAACTGGTCTAAGTGTCGAGTGAATCGGTTTTTTCGGTCAATTACTTTTGATGACTGTGTTCAAAATAATTTTTGGTAGCGCAAAATTTTATAAGAATTCGTTACTAAATTAGGATGTCAATTAATGTAAGTACTATACTTTATTTGTTTAGATACGTGGCTAATTGTAAACACAAAGAAAGACGTGATTGTTCATCAGCCAATACAAGCAGTACATTTAGCATGGATCGAATATACCTGAGCCACGTGGGTTGGTTTATTTACGATTATGGTCGGATTTTTAATCCCACAGAAAAAATGTAAACAAAATTACGTCACTGTCAAAGTGACGTTTCAGGGGATCTCAAAGTTCGGGCCAGCAACATAAATAATATTAAGTTATCATATCGCTGTAACAGTGATATTAAAAATAAATTTGAGAAATAATTAAAATTTTACAGAACAATTAACAAAGTCACTGGAAAGCGATTACGACGGGAGCACGAATTGTGAAGCGAGTGTTAGTGACGTCTCACATCAATCAAGCGGCCCTCAACTTGTTGACACGGGTGTATCGAGTCAGTGATACCATTGCAATAAATAAATTATGCATAGAAAAAGAGTACTCTCGTTTTAAATGAATGTAACAAAGAGTTTATTTCAAAATAAAGTTCGTCATTAACAAATAAAATTCTTTCATGTTGATTGAAATATATAGATTTTTTATAGCAAGTCAATTTCTTATAAATGTGGAAAGTATAAATATTTTGAATGCTGCAAATGTTTTTCGTTAGCGGCAACACCTTTGTTTACATTTTTTCTGTGGGAATAAAAATCCGACCATAGTTAAGTACCATCGTCCATCACAAATGTGGTATAAGTACTTACCTAATTTATTTTAAAAGACACTCCCAATGAACTGTTTATTAGTTCAATGGTAATGAATTTAAATACGTAATAGTTGTTAAAATAACGTTAAACTCAGAAACAATGAAAACGGGTCACTTTCTATGGAAATTCTGTACTAAGCGACCCGTTTTCATTTCTCGTGAAATTATGAAGTCTTATCCGGCAATTTTAAGAAGTCCTGTCGAAGCGTACAAAACACATGATAATCGATACGTTTTTATCTATATCTCTCTTTAATTATTGTACGTTTAGCCTTTCGTTGTTTTATTTCTCTCTCAATCCCTCAAAGGTTAACTGGAAGAGATCCCTCGAAGGGATGAGTGCAGCTATGTACATACCTTTTGTGTTTCTGTTTCGTTTTTTTTTTGTTCGTGCAATAATGAGTTTACCTATGCATACTTATAATATCATGATTTATTTTATGGTATTTTTGCGTCCCATGCCGCAATATAATTGCTTTGTATAAATACAATGTATTTATTTACTTTAGTAGTGGCCAAATTACGGAAGACTATAAATGCACTTGACTGTAACATCAAAATCTTAATGCATCAGATTGCACTTTAACTTTAAAAACGTTAAAGCTGTATCCCTTCAAGCGCACTCATTTACATGCACTTCACTGGGCGCTCGTAACCGTTGAGGAAGCTCTACATAATATCGAGTACTGGGTGGATACTCTACATGATATCAGGTGTTTTACATTGTAAATTTAGTTATTAGGGTTATTACACTATAACAAAACGAATACGGAAGTTCGTGGTGTGTGTGTATAAGTTTTTCCAACAAACTTGAATGAACACGTTAATAACTATGCAAGGGATATCTATTCCTCAATAGAGAACATGCTTGAAAATCAGAATAGAGTTTCATTGACACGATTCAGAGGAATATGTATAAAAAGCATATAAAACAGTTTAAGTATATAGAATCTAAACTTGCTAAAATTTTTAAACTACTTTTATGTTTTTTTTCGCAACCTCATTTTATGTACTGTTGGTTGTACGATATTGGCTTAAACATAGAAATTTTCAAACATACAAACTTCTTTATAAGGTCCTTATATTTCAAACATGGAACTACAGCAGTGACGTCATTCCTGTCGTCGATTTAGTATAGAGTGTTTTTGCAGGGGGTCTGAACTACGACTTTTTAAAGCTTCATTATCTTATGAAAAAATTACACGACAATTATTTCGCGTATACAGTTATTCCTCTCTTTCATAGCACTTTCCAGAGAGCGTAAGAAATAAAAATATGCATGTTCTCTATTCCAGTGGTCGTTATTCCATGCACGCTAAGGCATTTATTAATTCGAACCGTAGAGTGAATGATTCATGAATTACCCGGCAAAAAAAAGTGCAACGGAACGATGTCAAAGTTTCAGTCATGTCAACTTACTTCTACAGTATTATATAGGACTGAAACAACTGTCATTAGAAAATGTATGTTGAGTTGATATCACAGCAATGACAACATAAAACAAGATGTGGACGCCATTCAGTTATTCTTGGAATAACTCTGTTAATTCTACGCGAAACGTATGTATAGCAAGGTATCCCTTCATTTTTCATAATTTCATTAGCACTAATTTTATTTGCCATCATGGTCACTGGCTATAAAATTCATTTTCCTAATATCACATACCATAATTTCATTTGCCATAAAGGCTTTTTTTCCAATTCGTAAATATATCAGGTAATTATTACATGCCATCGTATAGAGCCCAGTAGGTTAGGTTAGGATTGTTTTATTAGAATTCTGAATAGTTCACGGTTTCAGAAAAAATGCCTTTATGCCACATTATCTTTATGGCATATAAAATTATGTCATATGATGTTCGGGCAAGTGGAATTATTGCGTAATTCGGTCAAACGCTAGAGAACCTAGAGGTTAACGTTGGTAAAACTGATTTAATGTACTTTAACTGGCAATTTAAGAATAAAACTCACTCTCATTTGGTAGAATCCCCTTACTATGTTTGATACTGTCCACTGATGGATTGACAGAATCAAAATAAATTTAGAATAGAGAAAGATCCTATCATTATACTCTGAAGTAAGAGAGCCTACGGGTCATACACACTCTTAAAAACAAAAG
Organism: Acleris holmiana; assembly: GCA_949316455.1. Lineage (NCBI taxonomy): Eukaryota > Metazoa > Arthropoda > Insecta > Lepidoptera > Tortricidae > Acleris > Acleris holmiana. Next base: position 21,723,972 of record OX438766.1, read on the forward strand.
TTGTCTCTCCTGTGGTCAATAGTTACAAGCTTGTGCGCATATAAGTTATGTAATTATATGATAGGTCTAAAGCAGTCCTGACGGCGTTTTTGCGGGAATGGGCTTAGCCAGAAAATTATATCTATGTAACAGTAAGTGTTTAATGATTTCACAGTTATAAAAAACTATCGTAATTGCAAAGAGGTGATACCGTTTAAACAAACCTTATTCCTTTCTACTGCATCATTTCATCGATACGTTTCAATGCATCTTATGACCGGTCTACAAAACAAACGTCGACATTGACAGACGTATTGATCCGTCTGTCGTCGAGCAAAAAGTGCAAGACTCGGAGACGGAAGGAGTCCACCGCTCGGCCGACTGATCGAACGATTGGTCGAGGGATTGCGAGTTCATTTTGAAAGGTGAACTGTGGGGAAGATGCTACAGAATGTTGAAGGTTGTGGTTATATATTTATGAACAGACGGATAAGCACTGCATTTCTATTATAGTTCGAGAAAAGATGTCTATTGTGATCCCAGTCATCTCGTTACAATTAATAACCTACTACAAGTCGGTTATCGCTATTCTCTATGGAATTTTGCGAGATAAAAAGTATCTTTTGTCCTTCCTTGGGACTAAAGCTATATCCTTACTTCATTTTATCGGAATCAGTAGGTATAGCGGTTTAGCCGTGAGAGTAACAAACAGACTGACATACAGAGTTATTAATTATACTTTAAAAATATTTATAATTTAAATGTTCATGAGGTGAACTTAAAGCCTGCTGGCATTCTTTACTATGTTGACTAAAAGTAAATCAAAAAGGCGAATTTTAGAAAAAGAAAGCAAAGTATGGATACGGTTTCTTGGGTTTGTGGTTATCATTTGTACGCAAAGGAATGACAAATGTCAGAATACTTCTAAACTTCCTCTTACTATAGGTAAAAAATAACACAAGTAATGTAAAACCCACGCTTTGTAAAAAAAAAAATTAGCTAGGCTAACTTGACCCTTGCTTATAGATTAAACGGCATTACATATCTAGGACCTTGTCTTACATGGCCGAGGCTGGTAATCAAATTAATGTAATTGCGTACATTAATTTAATCTCAAGAAAGCGGATGGACCATTCTTGTAGTTGTAATGCGTGTAGACACGCACACTACGGCGAAGCTTAGTAACGATAGTTACACACTCAGAGATAACGTGCACGTGCAACACACACGTATGGCCTACCCGCCTTCGTAACACGCCACGCTTTGACGACACGCTAACCTAGTTGGGAGTGAAGTTGCCTTCGAAGCTAGGGGTCCTGGGTTCAAATCCCGGTAAGTGCAGATATTTGTGTGATGAGCACGAGTATTCGTTCCTGGGTCTTGGATGTTTTCTATGTATTTAAGTATATATTTCTCTATATAAGTATGTTTATCGTTGTCTAGTACCCATAGTACAAGCCTAGACCTTAGTTTGGGACTAGGTCAATTTGTGTGAGATTGTCCTGTGATTATTTATTTTATTTTATTTAAGATAGAACAACTGTACCAGCGGTAGAACCCTTTTTAGGTGATGATTTACACTTTAAAAAATAATTTAGCCTATCATTGCAGATTCTACCAGTAGTATACTTAACTCCTCGATTGTACACACCTGCCTTACATAAGAATGTACTTATGTAAGGCGCATACGCACTAACATCCTCAAGTTAGGAACTCTAGCTTCTAAGCTATAGTTTGCATAATATTGGCATAAATCTGCGCAACAAAACCTGCGCGGTTAATCGCATCACAGTATCTGCGCATCGGCCGGCCGCGGGCTGCGCGGGCGCTTGATTGATAGCTACGATGCAGATCTAACGCGTATAAACCTAAACCACTTTATCCTTGCGTCTGCATACGTTTATGTAACAACTATTAAGTAGAATTAAAGCCTGATCTAACAATAAATGTACAAACCCTATTACAGAAATTATATCTTTTAAGCGGCCTGATTTTCATAAAATTTTGCTGATAACAATCCGATCAAACTAGATTTATTTTTAAAACCCCTTAGCGTGAATCGAACCCGAGACCCCTAGCTTCGTAGGCAGCGTAGGTGGTAGTGACCAACTAGGCTAATTGCGCTGCCAATAAAATATTTATCTCAAAAAGACGAGTTAAAAACAACGCGTTAATTCACTGCTAAAAAACTATCTTAAAACGTTAAAGATATCTCAGAAAGAATGTTGAAATGATTATTGACATTTAGTAAATTATAACAAGATTGAACAATCCTTATATTCTAATCTATAGGTCTAAACCTCTCAAGACTAGATTTCACAAGCCTCCGGCTACCTATTGCCTGGAATATCAAGAAACCATTGAATACTTTGGTATTATATTAAGAGCAAAGCGTCAACGTCAGCTGTTGAAAGATAAACAAACGTTCTGTCACCCGTCGATCACGTCCCGTCGCTCCAGCGGGACAGCTCAATGCCATTTTGTTTAACGCTTAGATGGAAGTCAGGTCAGATTCGGGGAACAGCTTCATGATACTGAATATTATGAGCTTTTGTTATGGTTATATAAGTAATAGACGTTATTGTGAATATAATATCTTTGATCAAATTAGGACAACAATATCAATATCAGTAGTCAATAGTTTATGTACCGAATCTAAGGTGTAAGTAAGTTGTAGAAGCTTATTGAATACTTATTAAAATTTTACTCCTGGTCACGACACCAAAATCTATGAAATTATTTTGAAATTATTTGTTATGAACTTGAAATTTAATATTATCGAGATTTATTATTGACTACTAATATTTACTATCTGAAACAGTTGAAATTGTAAATTGTGTTTAACTTTCATGCGCATAATTTCAGTGACTTTAAAATTTGGTAGACTTTCAGATGCGTTAAAAAATAATCATTTATAACGTATCTGACATTACAGCATTCAGTTTAAATAACTCAATTGAAAACTCACATAAATCATCAGATTTGATCAATATACACCAATTAGTGGCGACCCAGTGTAGTAGGCCTTAGAAAAAACGGTCTATATGAAGAAATATTCCATTTGTAAATTCATTTCTATTATAACTAAGGAGGGTTGAAATTTCCTTGGCTTCTACATCGTGGATATGTTTTTATTATCAATAAGGGCAGTGTAGCGGCCTTATGCGATGACAATGACCCCCTCACCCGCGTCATCACTGACAAGTCCTCAAGTAATTGACGCGTGTCATTGTCACTGACAATTTTATTGGAGAACATTTGTTATGAAATATTTGGTCTATTTAGTCTATTGAGCTCAGTAATTTCCTGAGAATCTGTCATGGAGTGACAATGGTTTTTCCTGTCCAATATCAAAAAGCGATGTCCCAAGTACTGTTTTTTCTAAAATTAGTGATGTTCCTAATATTCAGGTAATACAATCCCGGACAATGGACAGTCAAATTATCTGAAACTACTTAATAATTTACTTTTATAATAATCCTGTTTTCTTTCATCAATTGCATGCAAAAGCCTACCATGATTATGGACATATTGCATTGCAACGGGACGGTATCTCGTAAAAACAGTTTAATTTATCTCCATACTTCAGTTAAAGAACATGGAATCACGGCTGTCACTTAATTTGGAGCCTTGACCAGGATTAAGCTTGACAAATTTACGTTTTTTAATTTAGTAACTGGGACCGTTGCATCTTTATGTAGGCAGTGACAAAGTTGTATTGTCAGCCCTTGTAGAGAAGCGATTTTATCGCGATATTAATAAAATAAACTACACGCAATTTAAGTCACATAAAACCCAATATTGAAACATACGGCTTCGAAGGACCAGAGGGTATTTTATTACGGCCACACACAGTCAAATAGAACTTTCGCGAGAATCGAACCCGCACCCACCTACACTTGTTTACAACTGACCAGAACGATATATTCCGAATCAAATTGTGAACCGATCATCGTGTAACTCCTACGCAGGACATCAAGTGGAAATTCAAAGAAAACGGAATTCTATTCAATGGTGATAAAGGCGACGTGTTTAAGTAGAAATGGGGAATAATTTGCGATCTTTTAATGCTTGGCATTCTCAATGAGACGTTGACGTAAGTTTCAATAAATTATGTCTTATTTTGTTGAATCGCATTTCCTGCTTGACGTCCCTTCGAAGGGTATAATAACTTGTCAACGTTATATATTTTTAGTCTTTTCAAGAGCACTACACACTATGAGTCCGTCCGCCGATGTAGGCATGTCGGTTCTTCGTATAAGGACGCAAATAATTATTAGTTTCTCATAAGGTTTCATACATCTTTTCACAGATTTTGAGACTGTGGCTTTCATTCTAACAGAAACTGAGCAGTACGTAATTTTAACGTATTTTTCCCCAAAAAAAGGCATATTAAAACCAAGGGTATTATAGTTTCTTTCTTGCTATTTTATAGATTTTTATACATCCACTTCTTCGAAATTGTACGCTTATATTACATTCTCAACACAATTAATAGCGCTGGTGTATCTCGAGGTAATCCCGTCAGTCTTCGTATATTGTGACAGGAGAACACTTCCTGATGGCTTGGCCAGGTGAGATAGACGAATGGCTTAGTGTTGAGAGGGAGCGAGAGCGATTGAACTGCTGTACGTGATTGAATACTTTGCAATTTGTAAAATGAATGGTTTTTAAATTATATTTATTAAATTGGGCCATTATTTTGCAGATCTCTGCAGAGAATTGAAAGATACTTATTAATTAACGGCTCTTTATAAAGCATTTTTTTCAATATCTTTCAAGTAAAATTCCGATTTAACTAGCATTCTTTAACAAAATCGAATCGGTCCATCCATTCCACACACACACACAGATTTACACACGTAATATTACAACACACATCTTTCTGCGTCGGTTTAAAAAGTAATATAGTTCACTAAACTCCCATCCTAAACGTCTGGCGGTTATAATCCGCGCTGCGCGTGAGTCTGATTAAGGGCGTCGACGCGTGCGCCGGCGCGCATCCGTATCCAAGAGATAACCAGCATCATATTACTTTGGTGAATTTATTGCGTGTTGAATACTAGCTATGGCCCGTGGCTCCGTCCACATGCTACTAATTTATCAATATTCTGGAATATGAGAACCCACTGTTCTTTCCCAGGGTTCTAGCTTAAGCTGTGAAAACGTAACAAACAACTTTCGCATTTATAATATTAGTATAGATGGATAAAATAGCGTTAATGATGGGTAAAAAAATGGACTCATTGACAGATAAATTTGACTTTCCACGAAAAACATGGCAACCATCAACTATCATATAAAAATCGCTAATATCAGCAGGGTAATTAGTTAGTTTACACCTCGTTGTATTTTCTTAATACGATAGCTAAAGGCTGGTAAAAATTAACCATTAATAAAGAATACTGTTTCTACAATATCGAATTACTAAGAAGCAATTTTTAAAAGACTCCCACTGCTGACATATAAAAACAAATCATGGTATCAATCGACAACGCCAAGCGACATCACTTTCCTTTCTTATAATTAAACAAAACCATAAATTCTATTTGTAATTTCAACGCAGCATCTAGGACGACCCGTGAGGGGAAACGTTTCGTTGACGGCTTACCTAAGCAATCGGTCATCCAGACGCAGCAAGCGTCCTAGATATGACTGGAACGGTCTTTGTAGGCACAGTCAAAGAGATTTGCGATGTGACTGGGAAATAATTAGAGCCTGTGAGATCCCTGTCTAAAGTCAAGAACAGCCTGTGGGACTTTATTAAACTCATCAAGGCTTTTTTTAGGTTTGTTCTGGTATGAAGATCTACATGTATAATGTCCTCAACATCAAGGAGAGACATTTTCATTTAAGTTTCTTGACACACGATGCAATTTTGCAATGCTATTAAAACCTTTGATGGTACCAACGTCAAAATTATCATTTTCATCATTATCATTGTCATTAACAAGCATCCTACTATTATAAAAGCGAAAGTTTGCGTGAGTGTGTGTGTGCGTTACTCTGTAACCTTGCAACGGCTGGACGGATTTATTAGAGATGCTTATACCCTGGTTTAACACATATGCTACTTTTCATCCCAGAAAATTCAAATGTTCCCGAGGGAATAACGATAGTCGGAATGTATGCAAACGAGGTCGCGGGCAGATATAAAAAAACATTCCGTGTCGGTTTTTTTTACACTCAATAGGTTAATCGATATTTAAGGAAAATCTGGTATCAACACTTGTTATTCTCCTGTACAAGTTTCTCAACTCATTTGTTTATCACTAATACCAACTTCATCAGCATCATTTTTATCATCATTATCATTACCACTACCATTTTTATCAACAAAAGAAAATAAATAAAAACTTGATCTATCAATACGCGGGATTTCCTCCTATCAAATATCATAAAATATCCCTTTTCTATTGATATCCTCAACCTCATTCAGCACAATTTCCTTTGAATCAAGCAACCCTGGCCCACGAGTTGGATATACTAACCTGTGCAGATTCCAACATTATCTTTATATCTCTTCATCCACATAAAGTAACTACGTAAACGTACGAAACTCCGCTAATTTCATCCAACTTTGTCCGTCCGAATAAGGAATTACGGGCAAAAATTACCGCTTTCGTATGACGAGCGCCTGATTGCCTGTCCGTCTGTCCGTCCGTCTGTCCGCGATGACGCGGGATCTTTTGTTGTTCTAACCGTAATATCAAGTTACTGGAATATAAAATGATTTTGTGCGATTTAAAATGGTTTTGCGTTTTGTTAAAGCATGGGGAAATTAAGAAAATCATACTTGGTTTTTGCTTTCGAAGTTTTATTTAGATAGATTAGTTTTGCTAAGAGGTCATTGTCAACTAGTAAGTGTATATAAAACGTGCTACAAAAATGCCCAAAATATAGAAATTATTTATCAAAGCCATAAATAATGTCAACCTTAGCAGTCAATGACTGAGGCGACAGATTACTAGGGTGGACAATATTTTTTGCTTTGATATATAATTCTTTTTATTCGGATATTTTGTAACAAGATGTATATTTAAGTGACATTTCGCTAGTAGATTTTGACCTCTGAGTTTCAATCTTCTTGAATCTTCCACTGCATTGTATAAAACGTGAATTTAAGTTAACATTAGTTCCCTTGGTACTGCATTATTAAAGCGTGGATACTATTTTGGAAGAATAAACCTATTTTCAAATACCTCATAGACATCCATTTCAAATCGAATGAATCCATATTTCTTTTTGCTTATAGTATTTTTATATTCCAAGCGCCACTAGCCTAATTTATAATTAAACTAAATAAAATCTTACTCGACATAAATCCATCAAGCGTCAAACGTGCATCCCTAATTGCAGTTGCATCGCAAAAACTTAAATCCATAATAACATGCTGCACAAAACTAACCACAAGCGAAACACTATTTTACCCCACAAACGTAAAACACCTTTTCCTTTGAAAATACGCGACGGTTATTACATTCTCCAGTGTATTTCATATCTCGCCTCAGAGCATTAAGTCTCCAGTCACTCTCAATCACTCAGTACGTCCAGACGTCAGTCATAAGCAAGACGAACAGGGGGACTGGCCTCCTTAAAGGGGGCCCCCACACCCCCCAATGGGGCCTGGGGGGGAGCGGGGACTGGTCAGCTCTTGAAGACAATTTACTGAACAAGTCGACTCGACTGGGATTCGCTATGAAATTTATTCGATGGAAGTTGCAGTATGCTCCGTGTTTTATGGAATTCCATAGGGGTAATGACTTGTATGTGGGATTTTTGATGGAAGTGGAGTTATGGGAATATTGCTGGTGGCAAATATAGGGAATCGAGTAATATTTTTCCCGGTTATCTATGGGAATCGAAACATTGTACACGTGGACCAAGTTGACATAACTAGGGATGGAAGATAGGTGATGAAACGTCAGAGTAAGGGTTCCGAGATTTTCTTGAAAAATAACAATGGAGTTATTGTGTTTCTATAGACCAGGTTAACATAACTGGGGAGGAAACTATGGTTATAAAGTCAAGGTCTCTGTCTGTTCACAATTACTTTCAAATAGCTTTTCTGCAAATTATGTAGATAAACACGAAGTCCCTTTCAGTGGAAACCTAACTCAATTCGAATTACCAACATAAAACAGTTCTGATAACGGAATTTTCACATGAAACATCTAGATACTACTTTCACGATAGTTTTTAGCCTAGTGAAATAGCATTTTTTCTTCATACGGCCCACGCGCCAAAACTAATTACACTCCAAACAAAAACGTAGTAACCAACAAAGTCTCAAAAACGCGACAAAGCCGTCCGTCCTCAAACGGTGAGTTAACATCATTATCGGACGAGGCAGGGGGAGGGAGAGGGGACATGCGTCGCTCAGATGTCGCGGCCAGACGTACGTCTTTGTCGTCCGACGCTTTATTTGGTTTGCTCGGCTAGAAGTGACGCTGTTTTCAATTCTTTGTCGGTTACGCGGTTTTGTTAGGGCGGCTTTTTTTGTTTTTGAAGTGCGCTTTTAGAGCGTGGTCGTTGTTAATTTAAGGGGTTGTGTTTTTAATTTACTGGAAGATTTTAATTTCTCTAACATAGGACTGATAAAAACAAGCAATAACTATTTACTTAAATTAATATAGCATGGTACTATTTCCAGAACAACATTTTCTGTAAGTTATTTATTATAAAAGTTATTTACTACAATAGTAGTTTTAACTGAGGACATCGAATTAAAACATCAAAGTTCTATGCGACAGCCTATTTCACTGCTAAACCAAGGTTTCACGCCAACCTTGTACAGTAAAATATGTACAAAATATTTTCTACCTTACTGGTAAAAACTAGCGAATAATCGGATATATCTGCATGTCTATTCTCGCTTAGCTCTTCATCTGGTTGATTCAATCAAACCTGACAGCCCAAAGTCGATGTGGGTCGGTGTCCATCGATTTTTTCCCTCCACGCAGACGTAGTGACCGTTGCTTAGAATATTTTTGACGGGATATTATGCAGATTGCTAAAATATTGGCCAGGTCGGTTGGTTGGTAGTTGGTAACTAGCGGCCCTGGGTTTAAATCCCGGTAAGGGCAAAACGCAAGGGCAAATTTGTTCCAGAGTCTTGGATGTATTCTATGTGTTTTAGTATATATTTCTCTATATAAGTAAGTTTATCGTTGTCTAGTACCCATAGTAGAAGCCTAGAGCTTAGTTTGGGACTTGGTCAATTTGTGTGACATTGTCCTGTGATATTTATTCATTTAAATTAAAATAAATATCCATCATTTTGAGTAAGAGAAAACAAATTGAAAACCAAGTTTGTGACACTAGAATAATGTTGTTTGAAGAATTGCACAAAGATGGATGCAATTCCAGAATTAAAAGCAACTGCTTCAAGTATAGAGTTTCTCAGAAACTAGACGTTCAAATAAAAGAACAATTCATCAACTGAAAAGAAAAACGAACACGAGCCATATCTTCAAAGTAAATCTGCATCACTGCACTCAATCACACACAAGACGTACTGAACCCTCTCCTATTTAATTGACGAGCCACTCCATCAAAACAATCTTGAAGTCCGCCACAAACTTGTAAAAGACACACTGAATATGCCAATTTCAACGTTATCCTTCAAGCAATAAGAATTTAAGAATTCACACGAGAAATTTTCACAGATAATTCGCTTTACTGACAAACTGCATTTGCAGTTGTGACAAGCAATGAGGAACTTAATGCCTGTGGGAATACGCTAGAAGGAACAGTAGAAAGTTTGTGATGTTGTCAAGTTTAAACGTCACATGTCACGCAGAGCTGCCAACGCGAAGACGGCCTTGTCTCCGCGACAGAGCGTCGATGGAAGGCGAAGAAAAATATCATAAAGCTGAGGTTAAGGTGTTGAGCAAACACCCATATTAAGACCTCTTGAGATTCATACAAATTCTATCTTGCAAAACAATATTAAACCTAAGTTATTAGCATAATTAGAAAACTATTAAAAGTAAACAAACGTGTAAAACAATGTTACGAAGTAAAACATGTCAATGTCACAGATAAAATTATCTGCACTTGATGTCTTTGCGGACGCATCAAAAACAGGGTACGGAGTCGCTTCAACCCCGCATTCTAACCCGACCCGTTGCACTGACAAAGTGAGTTCCGTACGACCAAAATAGTAAACGATGTTTGACAAATAGCGAACAGATGTCGCCGCTTTGGTGGGAGGTCTTTTTTCCACGTTCACGCCTCGTTGATGATTCTTGGAAGAGATTTGGAGTTTCGAATTAGACCGGCGAAGTTGCGGCTGGTGATGTATTGGATCACTTTGACTGAACAGTTTTTCGGTCAGCAATCAGTTTACAAGCGACATTATGATTGATAGTTTCTTCTCTGACAACAATAAGATTTCAACAATATAAAACTACATTTTCAGTTTTATTTTTAACTCCTAAAGCTACTTTAAGTCTTTTATTCTTAAATACCTTGATTAAAGGCGATGTCTAACAGAATTAAAAACTAATCCAGACACGACCAATCTTCGAATTCAGAGCCAGAATCAATCTATCAATCAATAATTCGTGCTAAAGATTGAGATATTTCAGTCAGGCGGCGAGACAGGAGGTGGGAGGTGGGGGAGGGGGGGTGTTTACCGCGCCCGTGACGGATATATCCTTCGTAGACACCCGTCAATCACTCGGGGTATGATGAGAATAATATTTCAGAGGGATATGTACGCCGCTCGTGTGGTCTTGGTTTCATGAAGGTTGATAGGATTTGGCGTTTAGTTTGAATTTGTGAGATATTGCAGTGTAACATCTTTATTTTAAATGAATAGATTACTTTAAATTTACTTTTATAATGTATTAATTATGTATCTTCCCGATTATATTTTCTTTTCGAGAATTTTTGATTTCGTGCAATAAGCTATTTAAAAAACTATTTAGGTGAAAGTCGGACTCGCACACCGAGGGTTCCGAAGCGCACGATTCAAACTTGATCGGTTTTATACCTGCTATCTACGCTATATTAATGTTCAAAGGAAACAGCTATTCAATCTCGTGCCGCCCAAGAAAAAATAAACGAGATCAGCTAAACTCCCAGTGTTCATTGAATAAGCCAAAACATTTTTATGTCCAAACTGCTCATGAGTACAGTCTTATAAAATACACTGGGCGTTTAGTTCTTTTTTTTTAAACGGCGGCGGTTTTTTTTTATGTTAAGGACAAGGCACACGAGCACTCAGGCCACCTGATGGTAAGTGAAATCTGAGACCCATAGACATTTGAATTCTCAAGATTATAATCCTAAGACCTCAAATGCGCTGCCAACCCTGAGGACTAAGATGGAATGCCTCTATGCTAGTAATTTCACCGGTTGTCTTATCCCCACACCGGAACACAACAATGCGAACACTGTTGCTTGGCGGATGGTTAATGGATAAGATGGTGGTAGCGATCCGGACGGACTCTGCACAGGGTCCTACCACCACTAAAAGGTTATGCTAAGTATCACTTGGTACAAAGTTAAAGTAAAAAGGTTATGGACGGACTGACAACGAAGCATTAGTAGTTAATGGTCCCGTTTGACACAGTTTTGAGTTCTATATTTTTTTTATAAAATAAATAAATCTACGTGGCAAGTATACAAATATCAAAACTATTTCATCCGTCAGTCCCCAAATACGTGTAGACGTCAATGTGAAATCAATCAAGTCCGAACCCCCTCTCCCTTGACCTGTCGCGTGTTTACTCCACGCCGACGTCTGACGGATGGGTGGCGGCAGGTTTTTTAGCTCGTTTGTTGTTTGAGGCTTAGGGGTTGGGGGAAGAAAACCGAAGGGTTTTGACCTGTCTCGTGCAGTTTCGTGTTTTGTTTAGGCAAATTAGTTAGAAATTGATAAAGAGTTACAACCTCTACAAATGCAGTAGTTATGAATTGTTAGGCTGAAATAAAAACCCTATCATAAGTAGACTGTATTATAAGCTAAGATAGTCGCAAAAGCCAAATAATGTTTCGTAAAATGTATCAATAGAAGACTTGACCCGTCATGGAATATGTTTTCGTCTTTGGTGTTATTTTTATGAGTATAATATATTATTGTTTTATTAATACTTTTAACATAAGGTATTTATCATTTTTAACCGACTTCAAAAAAGGAGTATTCCATTGTATGTTTTTCTTTTTTTTTCTTTGATGTAAGTTCACCGATTACTCCGTCCATTATTGACCGATTTTGAATTTTTTTTTTGGTTTGATAGAGTATACTTTAGAGGTGGTCCCATTGTCACCAAATCTGAATCTGATGAGGGAATCAGTGAGGAATTGAGGGAACTCGTCAAATATTGTAGGCAAACATATAGCGATTTTAGTATTTTTAGTAACAAGTCTAGCATTTGCATTCAGAAAATATCATTTGGGGAAGTGGAACTGATAAGATATCTCGATTAAGATAGTTGAGCGACTACAACGAATAATATTCACTTGTTGATATGACTATGACTTTCTGGCGGCGTTGCTTGCGGCGCGCTTGAAAGTTAAAGTTTTATATCAACTAATAAGTGAGACTACGGAACATATGATCACTAAAAAGCATAAAATAAAATAAATGTTTTAAAAAACAAAAAACTGCCTTCAAAAACGCAAAAAATAACGTCTATTAAAATTGTAGGCACCTACCTAATAGATTAGTCCAACTGGAGTCGGCTTTTTTGTGAAAATATTGTGGTCATATAATAGGTTTCAGCAGAAATTAGCTTTCTATGAAACAAAAATTCTGCGAAGTGATACATTCTATGAAATGAGTTTCTGTAAAACAGGGGGACACTCATTTTGTAAACATGTTCTTTTCCTTTTTTTCTGTGCACCACTTTGATAGTTTTTGTATGATTATTTGGTTGATTGGTAAAAAATTACATAGGCATTAAGTTCGTCACTTGTGCTTTTTAATGTGCAGTAAATAAATAAATAATATGATAGGCTGTGAGAATTGTACGATTTACAACATTTTACGATTATTATTATTGTCATATCTTTACTTAGGTGAGTCATTAAGAAACAGGTGTTGTAATGGGAGCATTAGTGCTAATAAACGTTGGTGCAACTTGATTAATTATTAACTAAGACACATATTGCAGTTAAATAACGATAAATAGCGATATAAGTAATAATGATAGTTGACGGTAACGGACGGTTCGAAGGGCTTGCAACCTATCACTAATACAACCTACAACATCTTAGCCTGATTGTTCAAAATGTGTTAACAGAAATATCAACAAGTTTGTTGGTATTCTGTAGCTCTGCCTACCCCACTCTGGGAATGAAGGCGTGACGCTATGTTATGTATGTATGTATGTTTGACGGTATATATATATATATTTCGTACAGCCGAACATGGAACCTCTTCTTTTTTTTAAGTCAGTTAACAAATACACGAATAAAAATAGAAAATTAAAAAAATATTCTGTAATATTTTGCTTGGTTGAAAATCCTGCAAATTTCTAAAAAAAAAATATCTAAAGTTGAATCAATACCAGAAAAACTCCCAGCTACTTAAAAAAAACGATATATCAGTAAATGGCTTAATACACGGCAACGACCACCCTTCAGATTAAAGTCAAGGTAACGTCAGCCTCGTTTCATATGTAGGAGGACAGGAAATCCCCGTCATTGCTGACTGACTGTACTTGACTTGTAACACACGTTTATTTATGTCTCTGATTAATTGCAGATGAATCATTTGAATTGGAATTCTTGAGGTTTGAATAAGTAATATTTGTTTCTGATTTCGTACGAAGGACGGTATTTTTTATCTTGATTTGACGCTAGGATGAAAATGTTGTTGTGTGTATGTTCCAAAATGGCTGAACCAATTTTGATAAAACATTCTAGTATTCTTTAGATTAGCCCAGTGGGTGATCCTGTGAAGTTTAGTACCTAGCGATTGGATTAACTTACCTTTTGGTTTTTAATTGTTTCCCATTCAAAGCCGGAGCGGGTCGCTAGTCTACGATAAAAAGGTTATAAATCTAATATAACGACGACACGGTAGCCTAGTTGGTAGTGACCCTACCTTCGAAGCTAGGGGTCCTGGGTTCAAATCCCGGTAAGGGCAGATATTTGTGTGATGAGCACGAGTATTTGTTCCTGAGTCTTAGATGTTTTCAATGTATTTAAGTATAAAATATATTTCTGTAAATAAGTAAGTTTATCGTTGTCAAGTACCCATAGTACAAGCCTAGAGCTAAGTTTGGGACTATAGGTAAATTTTTGATATTTATATTTGTTTATTAAAATCATGCAATTACACGTGATTCAGTAAACAAACTAACAAACACTATCAAATTGCAATATTAGGATACTTCCAGCAAATCGAGCGAGACTTTCATCAATATGAACAATCTCCCAAAAATAATTGTGTTAAAATCGTATTTCGTCCTGGTCCTTCGAGCCGGATAACAATCTAAGAGGGCTTAAGGCTCAACCGGACAGGAAAGTTTCCCGGTGGCCCAGATTGCAACAGATGGCCTGGATTGCCAAGGATAAGAGGAGGTCACGGGGTCAACGCAGGTCAAATATGGAACCATCAATTTTGCACCTCGTCAAAAGAGTTAAAAATATTTTCCGCTAACTTGGTGAATGTCGTACAAGTGGGTCTAATTCTAATTATATTTGTAATTAATGGCTTTATATCTTGTTAAGGTGTATTTCGCCAATGTCAAGTTATTTATAGACACCCCCACGGAATTATTACAGAAATAAGGCCATGGATTTCAGGCAATGGAAAATTATTCAGTAACTTAAAGAGTATTCTTGTGGATTTAACAGAAGCTCATACGGTAAGCTCCCACGTGTTTCGTGGCCTAAAAGAGAAGCTTAGCGCTAATGTCAGCAATTGGCAAAAACTGTCAGTTTCGACTATGGTTATACATTTTTTCAAGGCCCAAGGTAAGGTAAGGTGATGATCGTTACCTTCGTTAGGCTCACTTTACTACAACAAGAAAAAGGGAATCTAGCAGCAATGAAATAAAATCCAGTTTCCTTTGCCCTGATATGCCATGTTCAAATTTGTATCAATTAAAAATTAACTTTATGGTCATTAAAATATAGTTCAAACTAAATTGCCTTGATTATGTTCTTGTTGTTGTTGGTTCGAGATTAAGGCAAGATTAGGTTCTTATGTTTTTGTTTCATGAATCCTTAGTATAATTGATTGTATATTTGTCATAACACGTCAAATTGAAACATTTTTTTCAGGGGACAATCTCACACAAATTGACCTAGTCCCAAACTAAGCTCTAGGCTTGTACTATGGGTACTAGACAACGATAAACTTACTTATACAGATAAACACATACTTAAATACACAGAAAACATCCAAGACTCAGGAACAAATATTCGCGTTCATCACGCAAATATCATTTGAACCCAGGACCGCTGGCTTCGGAGGCAGGGTCTCTTCCAACTAGGCCACCGTGTCATCAACAAGCAATAACTTGAAAAACAAGTATTTGAATATTTTATATTGGTCACATTCATTTAAAAAAATAACGATTGCCCAAGGTAAAATACAAATATTTATTTTTAAATTTCTACTGCCGAGTTTTCACTAACTAATATAGACACTCGCAATTAAAATTAATTCATATGTCAATTAATTCGAAAAGCTGTCAATCAAGTCGCGTTCCGTCTGGCCTGTGTTTAATTTGGTCAATCAGATTGACGGGTGATTGACGGTTCGCTGGAACCGATCCGATTTTGTTTATTATTGCATTACCATAGCTCGAGATGACTTACCTGTAAAAAAGGAAATATCATTATTATTATTTGTTATTACGATTAATAAAACATATAATTAAGTCATAAGTAGGTACTTACAAAATAATAAGTGCCTTGGTTAGAAACTCGTGTTAAATATAGCTTGATATAAAATAAAATAAAATATTTTTTTTATAACGTTGCAACACTTTTTATTAAAAGACAAAAAGCGCAATCAAATATTTTATTAATAATTACTCTTAAAAAAAAGTACAAAGAGAATCCACCAATTTCCAAACAGCACCAAAATAAAAAACCGGAACATCCCAGATTCCAGCTCAGGCCAATATGGAATACTAACCCTAACTCTCAAAAACCCAGAGCAGGCCGATAGTAAAATTTTATTCGCACGTGGCTGGCTGCATAATACAAACGTACGTTAACTAAAAAGAAAGATAAGTGCATATTTATACTATCCGAACGCGATATTTCGCTGCGACCGTCAGAGTAAAGTGTTCGATTGCAATTTAATGTCGCGATGGCGGCCGTGCCACGTTATTTAACATTTCAAGTGCCATTCCAACTTTAACCAGAACTCTATCTACACTCAACTAGAACAAGGTTGAGTTTTCTTCGGATTGGGATGGTGTTTATTTCTTTTTAGCATCGTGGAGGAGGTCGTTTCGGCCAGCATCGGCTAGAAGTAGTTGGCAGAATGTGACAGGAGCAGTGCCATGGTTATTTTTTTAAATAAGGGCAGCTACAAACTCATGACTTTATTACTGCTGGCTGGTAATGAGACGGGTCTCGGGAGTTATTGAATGTTTGAGGACACGATTTTGATCTTATGGGTTTTATTGACGAGGAATTGTGTAACGAGTTGGATTTGTGACTGGTTGTGCAGGTGTAGACAAAGTTGTTATCCAGTGCTTATTTTAGATTCATCTTAAATAAAATATTGTAGTTTTAAATTTGACAGCAATAAACCAATGACAAGCAATTCTCTAAATAAACTACCTATTCGCTTTATGTTTCAACACATTTATTTTTATAAATTTATAGTCGTCATAAATTAGACATAAATAACTGACATAAGCAACTGTCAACTACTGTTGAAAGCGGAAAAACTCAGAGAAATGTCTCAGTCTGGTCAGAAGTGACTGACATGGAAACGATTGACACAGATCTTTTCAATTATTATTTTACATATTTCATATTTTGTAACTTTATAAATGATTCATTTTTGTCGCAATCATTTGGCGTTTTGTTGGGCAACGTTATTAATGAAGTGCGTTGGATGACGATTTGTTGACGGCGTAACGACGGGTTGAATGTTAACACCTGCTGTAATATTGTGTTAATAGCATGAAACATGTAGCTTTTTATATTCCATTTCAAATCTTTTTCTTCTATACATACTTTACATACAATACAATCTTAATTCATAAGTCAATGTAGAATTTTTTATACTATTTTTAGGGTTCCGTGTCCGAAGGCTCCAACGGGACCCTTTAAGTATCTACGCGTCCGTCCGTTCGTCCTAACTTTATATTATGAACCGTAATAGATAGCGGGTTGATTTATAAATTTGACCGCGGAAAAAGTGAAGGGATTAAGGGGGTCTACAAACAAGAAACCTTTTTATTAACTTTTTTTTTATTTACGTTATATCGTAAAAACGGCAAAACACACAAGCGTCACATTTGATAATTTGTACAATAATCTATGTATGCTATCATCGTCTTACTTACTCAAACTCGTATCTGCATTTTTTTTTTGCCCTTGGTAAACTTATTGCCTCCAAGTATTACTGAATGAAAATGAAATTACCAACAGCAAAAACAATATGCAGATACGAGTTTGAGTTAGTACGACGATGCTATGCCGTTACCTCGGAAGAAAATAATAAATAATGGTCAAGACGGCATGTCCGGCGATACGCGAGTCCGACTCGCACTTGACCAGTTCTTTATTAATTACTCGTGCGTAATTTATATTTTACATACATAGTGTCTTATTTGTAAGTTTATTGTACCGTTTGTGCCCTAATAATAATTAATTAAATAAATAAATAAATAAATACGCATATGATACGTGTGCAATTTCATTGAAAAAAAAAGTTCGACAACTTTATTAACCCTTGTAACACTTGACTTTAATAACATTCATCTCAATAAATTTCAGTCGCCAACTAAAAAATTTAGATGGCGCTGGCTTTTACCTCTAAATAACCTAACTCATTTTTACTACCCATCCAAAATTGAACCTTAACACAAATACCTAAAGCCTTAAATAAAACGCTACCGTTCAAGTTTATTCCGTATCGGGCCGCCACGTGTCGCGTCCCGCGTCGCAAGTATTGCCAGTTCATTTATAATGGCGGGGATGGACGGGCGACATCCGGAATAGACTTGAGATGAGTTTTCAATCAGTATGGCTGTTGATTGATACTTTAGGGGTTAGGTTCGAATGGGACGGATTCATTTGTTTTTCCGTTTCTCTCGCACTTTGTTCGTGAATCAATAGGGTGAGTGGGATGGGGATGGTTTTGCTTATTTGCTGATTGAATTCTAAGGGTTAGAGTAAAATATATAAATATTAAGGGACATTGAGATACAAATTGACCTAGTGCCAAACTAAGCTCTAGGCTTGTGTACTATGGGTACTAGAGAACATACTTGTATTTATTATAGTATCTTTATGAGTATGTTAATTAGTAGTCAGAGTTAATATATTAGGTATATAGGCGAGAGATTATCCGATAAAAAAAACCATTAAAATCTCAAATTATATTACGAGTGATACATGACCTTTCTAGTTATTTAAATTACTTAACAGCCATAAAATAAGTTAAACACGTTGTCGTTATAACAACTAAACTAATTCGATATAACAAACAAAGATCGCATAAAAATCCCACATAAGATGAGTCAATACTAGCTTAACGTTTAGATAGCTTTTGTAACTATACAAAATCATATCTTTAATAAAACTGTTACAAAATTGCAACCTTATTGTCACTGGAAAAAGGTTTGAATTTCTATGGTTATTTAATGTAAACTATATCCTTTTAACAGATTCGATTCTTGGCAATAAACCCAGATTCGCTATAATACTGGCAATAAAAAATGTGCAAATGTAAAAGTGGCAATTAAATAATTACCGTTATGCCGTGATCGTAAATCCGTCATTCCCATGACGAATTTATGTTTTGGTGAATTGATGTTTTTGGAACATAAAGGTCATAGATGTTCTTTTATAGATGAGCTATTTGATTTCTTCGTGACTACGATTTTGAAAGTATTTTAAAAATTTAAATAAAGAAAGAAACTTTTTTTTAGATACGCTTACAAATTTTCAAATGTAACAGTTTTAACTTAACTACAGTAAATCTTATTATAATCCGTCTGTTTATTCCTGTGCATTACAACAAAAAACATAGGTAGGTATAGGTGAAAAACTTAAAGGACCTGGTTGGACCTGGTTAGACCTGGGCCTCTATTCAACTGCGTTATAACGATATCGTTTTTGACCTGTTTCCGTATTGTCAAAGTTTTGATAACTCTTATGTCATTTACAATAATGGCGACTGTGACATAAACGATTCTGAAACGTGTCAAACACGATATCGTTTTAACGCACCTGAATAGAGGCCCTGTGGTTGTGTTCAAAATTAATATGGAACATATGTCAAATTTCAAATATAGAATGTCAAACGGTTTATACAGTTGTGTTACAACTACATACAACAGGTCCTTTACGTAAGTTTTTCACCTATACATAATTTACAAAATATTTCAATGAGCAGTCAAAGATTTTTTTAATACAAAACAAGGCTTAGAATATAGCAAAGTAGATTCGGTACTATTTAACAAGATATTCTTAGCAAAGTCGTGTTCAGAAGCGAACTAAGACAGTAAAATTAACAAAAAAGTGGCGCCACAAAATTAAAACAATAATAAAAATAAACTACATTAGGTGAAGGAGATAAAAGTCATCATGAAAAGTAATATTAGTTAAATAATTAATGCAGACAGTGGCGCTCTGTTACCAAAAATAAAGGTAACACAAATTAAATAATATGACACAGGCGCCATTATAAGCTAAAGAGTCTTCAACACAACGTGTTCTTTGGAAAAAGTTTTAATTGCGTTAAATTTGAATCTGTAAGAGGTTGTTGCCAAATATTATTATAATTAACCAGATAATTAAAATGACGTAAGACAACATACAAAATAACTAATTGGTCAAAGCTAATCTCAAAGAAAGTACAACGTTACCTAAATAGCTTACAAAACTAATTAATATAGACATTGGCGCCACGGAACACCAAAGTAATAAGGAAACTGTTAAAAAAAACAAGAAAAATATAAAATGTTAAGTGGTTTCAGAGAAGCTGTCGACTAAACAAAAAAAGTAAGACTCACAAAAGAGAACACATTAATAAATAGTTATTAAATAACCCAAAACACACTTAAAAGAACTTTTAAAAATAATGAACCCAGACACTGGCGCCATAGAAAACGAAATAATTAACAAAGTAGAAAATGACAAATCATTAGAAAATCTAATAGAAAATATGAAATTTAATTGGTTGAGTTTCGGTGTCACAAACTAATCGGTTAAAAGTTAAAAGAAAGTGTACGGCTACAAACTAAATGACTCTTAAAACTAAAAGAAATAGACTCTGGCGCCACAGGAAACAAAACTAACACAAAATCTGTCAAACCAATAGAAAAATATAAAATGAATATAGACATACATGAATATGAAAATAAGAAAAAAATAAACAAACATTTTTTTTTTCTTTAACAGATACCTGAGTCACCAAGTATTCTTTTGTGATATAACACCGATTCATTCTATTTTGAACTAAACTCATAGCAAATGATAAAAAAATGGCGACCTAATAAGTTTTACCCGTCCGACAACTCATTAACCAGCATAAGATGAACGAAGATTTGTATCAATTACAATGAACCCAAAGTTAAAGTTACAATGGTTATTCAGTGAAATAATCACAGAACAACACACCACATCTGTAGGCGGGCTTATTATTCACGATCATAAATGTGATGCTGTCATAAAACAAGGAAAATAACGAGTCTCGTCGTTTTTATTAGTCATGACCGGTGGGCGACGATAAATTCGGCCACAGTGTCGAAAACTCTGCTATAAATCCGTTTAATTTAGTCGTGGCCGAAATAGACACAAATGTTGGGATATAGACGCCTGATTTGATGAACAATCATATCAGTAAGAAGGTCATTATAACTCAGGGTTCTCCTCACGAGGTTAAATGGTAGGCAATAGTGAAGACACATGAGATAAAAATGTATAACCAAGGCCATTATACCACTGTGCAAAACCATAAATTGTCTTTAAATTGTTGTCGTATAGTTTCTCACTCGGCCACCACTACTGTAAAGTAAATAAGACATATCGTGGTTTAACGCAGTAGGTTAGATGCCCAAGGGTCACAAACTGGAGGTTAAATAATAAGTCAATCAACATTTTCAAAGTGAAGAACACTTCTGTGTAAAAGCTCTGCAACACTCTTTTAAATTGAGTGTTATTTGTAAACCATGGGTGTTTAATAAACATTATAGGGCGTTTTCCAAAAAAAAGTCTACATCGTTAAAGACAAAACTTAGGAGAAAGTTTTCCATTTCGTAACGAAAATTAGCAATGCATTTAGATACGTTAATTTTCGTGATGAAATGGAAAAAGTTAAATTTTTCTTAACTTTGTCCTTAACGATGTACACAAACGCCCAGATAAGGAATAAAATGAACAACGGTAACTTCTCCATTACGTCACGCAAATTAACTATTACTGTTCTAAGAGAAATAGTGGCATCTCAGACAAAACTCCTGTAGCAAGTTCAGCCATATTTCTAACAGGAGAGGTTTGAATCTGTTAAAACTTCAGTTGTTGTTTCTGTTTGAATTTGTCATCTCATCTTTTTTCAATATAGTCTTCCACAGACAATGCTAAGAACTTCCATGAGTTTCAAACTTGACAGGCCATACTGCCAGATTGTACCGATTTTAAAACATTTACTAGAAAATAATTGCAAATGTCTCTGAAATAATAGTATGTAATTAAATGTACCTTATAAGTTTTATATACAGTATAATTGGTTTGTAGCCAAGTTTTGAACATAGGAAATAGACCTTGGCTGATTTTACACCTCCTGAGTCTGAAATGATGTACCAATGGGTTCTATATTTTTAAACTATGCCTATAACACCCTTGGGAGGTAAATAGGTTATAACTGCCCTACACGCCTGCGAGTGATAACACCCTTTCCGAGCATGTGTAATGAGAAATACTTCATTTATTTACCTATTTATGAACCAAACCACTGGTGATCAGAGTGTTCCATTACTATAACTCAGTACTAACTAAAACATATAAATATCTCAACATAACTCAACACCTAAATCATGCGAGACAAAGCCCAATCAATCCGTACGCGCCCTTCAATAGTAACACGAAACAGACGCGGCGCAGGCGCACGTTGCAGCGTGTGCGCAGGAAAATGTGCAGCGCGCATAACGTAAATATGCGAAACGGTCAATCATTGGGTGTAAACAGACGCGATGCACGCGTTGTGAGTCATCGATGATTTAAGTAGTTCTTTTAACCATGTTTCTGGATGGATTACCAGAAATTCCCCTTAGGGTTTTTTATTTTGTCATAGCATGAGGACGGCAAATGAGCCAATGGTTACATCACACTTTTAGAATTATAGTGACCTAATTCAAACATTTTCAGCTTTCGATTTTGAGTCATAAATTTAGTACTATAGAGACCTAAATCGAAATTCAAAATATTTGGATTAGGTCACTATAATTCTAAAGATGCGAATGATGTTCAGTGAGATTCTAAACCTCCTGAGACCCGTGCCATAAGAGGTACATAATTTGTAAGTATTTTTTTTCCTCTTTCTCCCTAAATTTCCATTGGCAGTCTTAACTTACAAAATTTTAGTTATTAGAATTACCTATTAAGAATTACTGTGTTTTGGTGAATGCTGTTGCACGCCTGTAATTGATGTACAGGCTAGTCCAGAACATCCATGTAATTTATTTTTTACAAAACGTAAGCCATGTATATTGTTGGTATGTCTAATTAAATAAATAAGGCACTTTAGTTTTAGCTATATTTTCGTGAGCATAAAGTTTTTGATAATGGCAATTAAGAGCAAAGGTAAAATGATCTTTATCTCCTTGATGGTAAATTCAAATTCCCACTCACAAAAATGACTTTGTTTGTAGTATGGATGGCCCCTGAGGTTAAACTTTAGCAACTTGAAGTTGACTTATACGGAAATAAATACCAGGGGACAATTACGCAAATCGACCGTCACGTTGATCCCCGCATAGTGTTACCCCGTTCACAAGTACGGACTAGCATAATTAGGTTTGAGATGTCGGTACATGTATCCTACGAGTCCCATCCTATTAGTTACCTATGCGTCAAGATTACCAAAGCAGTTTTGTTTTTATTCATCGGTATTCTAATAAGATAACTATCTTATATGATCTTAAACATGTGTATCAGTCTTATTGGAAATACATTTTAACAAACGCAGTCGAAAAAAACAGGGTACGCTAAAAAGCATTCTACAAAGGTAAGAATCGTAGAAAGCTGTCAGAATATATGAGATGACAGACAAACACGCAACAGCAGCTTATAACCATCCTATACCTAACTCTTGCATGTTTGCAAGCCCAGGCCCATTTCTACAGCCATATATTTAAAATAAGTCGATTACCCATTCAAAATTTACATATTGTTTTCTTGCTCGATCACTAAGCAATTAACACTAAACAACTTTAACGTCTTCCAAACGACAATACTTCTAATTTATCTTAACAAACAACGTAACAATTTACACATACTGGTTACAGCTGACAATTTGAACCTATAATTTTTCCATCGGTTTCGGTGCCAAACTTCCCAATTTAAAACCAAAGTTGACCCAATATCAAAATTAGTGGCATTGAATTGTTTAGAACTCTGAATTGGCATTCAGCCAATCACCTTTGACATTAACGCGAATACCGCCATGACAGATTTAAGTCGACACTAGAAGTTTAGTGCTCGCGTCCGCTCGTTTCTAACTGCTTGGAATGATAGAGACGGATGTATTTGGTTTATGGGCCTATGAAAAAGAAAGTGACTGACATGGCGAAATCTGGGCAAGGATGTCGTAAAAGTTGACATAAACCTCATATTGCAAGTTAAAATCTCTTTTTCATAATCGGTACCATTCCACTTTAAAGCCGCGTCCGCTGCACCGTGTTTTCGATGTTTTTAAACATCTAACATGTTATTCGAACAGAAATGGGGCGTGGCCAAATGTTTTTTGCTACAAACACAGAAACATGTTTTCCGTCACGAACATTCCCAAACGAAACATTCCTCGCGTTCGTCTGCGGGGGAGAGGGTCATGTTTTGACTTCTGAAAGTTTTGAGTATGCGTGAAGAACTGTCACATAGGCCATTATTAATTATCGGAACTCATTTTGATACCTTTGAACGAAAATAAATATCCTACAATCCTACAAAAAGACAGTGAACAAACGTGAAAGATGGCAAATTCTACTGGGATGACAGCTGTCAAAAGAAAAGTGTAATGTTATGACAAACAATACATTGTTCACTCTAAAGTAGCAATGGACGTGCAAACATGTTGTGTTAGTATTTTGGCGCAGCGGACATACCTTAAGAGTTAACTTTTAACCCCGGTCAGTAGGTTTTTTTAAACATCTTTTTTACGCCTAAAAAGGACAGATGGGTGACAGAAACAACCAAAGACACACATAAAAAGGAAGACAGAAAACAAAGAAAAGATCGCATTTAAAAAATTATAGTGGCGTTAGGCGATGGGCTTGCAACCTGTCACTAATACACAAGTAAACATCTTAGCCTGATTGTGCAAAATGTGGTTACAGAATTATCAACAAGCTTTTTTAGAGTTGTTAGTAATTCTGTAGCTCTTCCTACCCTACTCTGGGAATGAAGGCGTGATGTGATGTATGTATGTAATACGCAAAACTAAATATTTTCTAATAAGAATCGTAATCCTTAAATAAATACTAGAGTCTGTACACACGTCACCTGAAGACTCCCTCAGAGCATGTTTGCCGCCTAAAAGCCGTCTGTCACCAACTGAATGTTTACAAGTCCTGAACTGGAAAGTATTATGTCTACATTTTCTAGATTTCATGTTTCATGTGTCCGACACCTGAATCTGTAATACAAATATTAGCAAGAATGTCTAATAAAACTTCTCTATTTTTTCTTTTTTTTTATATATATAATAATATACATTAACTAATCAAAAGAGTAGGTATCAAAAATTAATGAAAAAAAACCGACTTCAAAAAAGGAGTTCTTATTTTATCTGTATCATTCTTTGTATGCACGAGTTGAGTTTTCTCATGAGTCAAGTTTTTTTAAAGATCTATGGAAAGTCAATAAATAGAGTTCAATTATGCTTTTGAAAAAAAAAACTCAAGTGATGTGCTTATTTAAAACAGTTTAACAGCATTCTAAGGCCCGTATTAATAAACTGATCTCGACGTTAATGCTCGTCAAAAATTACAGTTTTCTATGGTTTGATGTTACCTTTGACGTATCTTGTGACGGCGTCTCAGCCAAGATGGGTTTTTGGGCCTCGCTGAAAATACACTTTCATCCCTTGACACAAGACCATAAATATAATTTAAAAGCATTATAGATCACTATAGGATCAAGAATAGTCCCATGGGTTTTCGAGGCCGACAACTCAAACTATTTACGGCTCACAGTGAAAGATGGACATGCGACGTCTTTACTAAAATTCCTATGTTAAAAGCATTTGGATTGGACCAGAGAGGAATATAGTATAATTATGTTTTTGGTAAAAACAATTCTATTATGTATACTTACTAATATTATACATGTGAATATAACTCTGTTTGTTTTTATGCTTTCACAGCTAAACCACTGAATCGATTTAAATCCAATTTGGTATGGTAGCTTGAACCCCAGAAAAGATATTGGGTTTCTGGGTATCCCAAAAATTTGGACAGTTCCCGAAGGAATAGCGAAATGCGACTTCTACGCAGATATGTAATGAGCGCGAGTTATTCCTGAGTCTTGGATGTTTTCAATGTATCTTAGTTTGTATCACTATATGTATATATAAAAATGTTTATCGTTGTATACCTGTAGTAAGGGCTAGAGCTTAGTTTGGGGACCTAGGTCCATTGGTGCGATACTGTCCATTGAAAGTATATATTTATTTTAAAATGGCTTATGTGCGTTTCTTTTTAAAAAATACACAAATTTTATAGTCTATCTATTTTAGCATAACTTCTTATAAACTTTAAATGTCGCAAAATTCAATTGACACACAACCTTATCGATTATTTTCTTTGATGTTGTGCAAATGGAACAACCTTACGTTGGCAGTCCGAATACTTGACCAACTGTATGTTATAGTCTCCAGGTTTATACACCTTTGCCCTTTAAACATTCGTCTCATCTCTTAATAATTAACATACCTGACCAAAAAAGCTATCGGCAGCTTTGACGGGCTGACGTGGACACGAAAGCTCACGGACTTTACGTGTACGGAAGCTTCGTTATCTACCGACTGACAGTTTACGCGAAAGTCACTTAAGCCAATTAAAATGGGTCGACCGTGAGTTGTTCTAATAACCGAGGTTCCGTATAGGTTTTGACAGGTGTTACGTTGCTTTAAACGTAGTCTTTGAGAATGAAATGAACTACACATTCAAGTTCTTTCCTATGTTATCGTCAGCAGCATAAAACGTCTAGAATATGATTATAATACAGAAGTTATATGAGCTAAAACTTGGAATAGAGCCCATGTTATTTTATTTTAGTATATTTTTGCTGATAGCCGCCTAATAAATTGCGGTCGTATCATCTCAGGCAATGTTATATTTTCTGTAGCGACTGTTAAGACGTAGGTACATTATAGTGAGTAAAGTAAGTTCTTAAGTAAGTTGTAATATCAATGTGTCTAAACTTAGATGAAAGATCAGTTATGAAAATATTAGTAGCCATATATATGATAGCATATGTATATATGCAATCTAGTCCGTTCTCCGAGAAACCCTTGATTTTCCAACCGCCCAATGGACCCCCAAAACGCTAGATCATTAAGCCGACTCCCGCGCATTACAAGTGACACGGAAACTCAATTAGCGCGCGTGTGGCCGGCGCCATATTGTAATTGCGCTTGCGCAGGTGGGGCTAAACGGGCCGTGAGGGGAAGGGGGTGAATTTAATTAGTCTTTTTTATTTATGAATGGTAATCGTAAACTACTAGGTTGTGAGCTGTCTTGGGAGGGAAGGGAGTTTTAATTGTTTTTTTTTTACAATGAACTTCGTTTATTGGGTTTTAGATTGATGTAATGACGTGCTTTTTTTTGGTTATTTACAGAGGCAGATCGAAATGGAGATAGGTACGATTGGCAAAGGGCGACCTAGACAAAGATACTTTAAATGACAGTAACATATTCAGCTGCAGAGTCACACACACACATACATACACATTCATACACACACAACACCGCACGGCGCGTGCGCTTGTCGTGTAATATATATTTCACAAATTCCACTCCAGGGTCCGAAGATACCGGCTCAGCCCAGCCTAGTTTGTGGTCCGATACCTCTTTTTATGACATTAAGCAAATAAATTTCAAGTTTTAAAATTCAAGTTTAAAAGTAAAACAGGTAAAAAAACCGGGCAAGAACATGTCGGACCATGCTCAATGTAGGGTTCCGAAGCCGTTAAGTACTACAAACATAAAAATCAACAAGTAATGACTAATTTTCTATTTAAAGTTAATTGGTGCCAACTTAGATGATTTTAGTAGGTATAAACACTTTAATCGCCTGGATCTCAAGAACCAATGATGTCTACTTAGACGTGATAGTTTTCCTTTAAAATTGGTTATATGTTCTTTCATTTAAGAGTTTTACAGTTTTTTAGTATTTGTAGTCCGGCTGTAGGGGAGGGGACACTTGAGTCTAACTAAAATTAGCGCTTTAAAGCTTAATATTTCATAAACGGATTACTTAATTGAAAAACTGTTTTCACAAACCCGTAATATTTTTGAAAGACCTATCCAACGACGCTCCACACTATAGGGTAGACGAGAAAAAAAAATACATACCCACGTTACATGTAGGGGAGGTACCCTAAAAAAAATTTTTTTTTACATTTTACTGTACCACTTTGATGGCTTGACTAATATGCATGTTCATGCCAAATTACAGCTTTCTAGTACTAATAGTCTTTGCGCTAGGCTGCGGACGGACGGACATTGCAAACCAGACTACGGAACCCTAAAAATGGTAAGATTATTTAGTATCAAGATCTTAAGAATCTAACAAAGAATAGAGAGAAATAGCGGACACACCACCAACAAGAACGCAGTTCTAAAGTTATAATAATGGCGGGAAAAAGAAAAGCTGTAAAAAAAATATTTAGGTTACCACTAAAGTACCTACTGTGTGTCAATGTGTCAATTTCTACTCTACCATGCAAGGGATGAAAATAACGAAAAAGAATCCGTTTTTTTTCGTCCGTATATAAACGCTTTAGTAAAAAATACGTGTACTTATCCTGCATACAAGGACAACTATCACCTAATACTATTTTAACGTTCATCAATAGAGCGGCCAATTTTCATACATTTCCAAGTCTTTAGCATGTATCATGCAATCAGCGCCTGACTGTACACGTTTTATGCAAAATTGACTCCAAATGGGGTTCTTGCATTTGCAATAACATCTGTTTGCGACATTGTTAATATTAAAAAGCTAATAAATTAACGCACACCTGTTGCTAATGAACCGAGCGTGTAAACGATAATTAATTAATTTTGACATACACACATAATTTATTGTATATTACTTCAAAACGTCAATATTCAGTGTTTAACGTTACACATAAATTCAACACCTGGCTGCCCTTAACTTGTACATAATAAATTATAATTTGTTTTATTTTAATATAACGAGAACATTTAAGTATACTACAAATAAAGGTTTAAAAGATACGACACAAATTAAGTTTAAAAATATTGACAAACAATAAGTTATCTAAGTAAATTAACGCAATTAGAAATCTAAATGAAATGGAATTGGCATTTGCTAGCAATAAAACCAGACAGAATCAGTAAATTCTTTCATGTTCGTAACACAATGGCCTTACTTTAAACGTCGGTTGAACTGTTGAGAAAATTCGGTATTAAGGCCCAGCCAGCGTGGGAGTCCTAGGTGGCTGAATGAAGCTACCTAAAAGTACCCCACCTTAATGTGTACATACATATATAACATCACGCTTTCATTCCCAGAGTGGGGTAGGCAGAGCTAGTGTTTTAGTGACAGTTTGCAAGCCCATCGCCTAACAGTACTACAAGCCCTTATTCCCTTAGTCACCTCTTACGACATTCACGGGAAGATATGGAGTGACACTATTCTAACGCAGTAACCACACGGGAAAGCAATGTGAATACTCATACATACATACATACATACTATATAATATCATCGCCATATCTAACCCATAATGCCGCATCTAATAATTTTAATTCCAACTCTTTCTTTATCCTAAGTACTACCCATAAATAACTCTAACATAATTTAAATTCATACCCCCATCCCTAACATATCTCACTGCACATCATCTTAAATCTCCAACACATAAATCCTTCAAAAATTGCGTCTTTTTTTAAGGTGCGCACGCGTTCATATCCTGGCGGGACAGTCCTGTTTATCCCCCCTTAAAGGGGCCCGGGACCTAAAGAAGACGTATCTCGCCACCACCATCCATTGTCCATTGTTTTTGTCCGCTGTTATTTATGACGGACGACATCATACCCGTCTCCCTCTAACCCCCAAGACTCCCCTATTTCCATCTCGCCCCAACGGCTTCCGTTTAGTAATGCCTTACCTAATAAATTACGTTTCAAAAGATTATTTATTAGATTATTCATGGCGAGGCATTCTGTGCAGTATTGGTCTGAAGGACGTTTAGTACTTGTGTTTTAAACTTTTTTTTGATTGATTTGTGGGATGGAGTAACAATGGGACACGAACCAGGCTGAATGATGGATAACAAATGAATCTGGATGGTTTTTAATAAGCTTTTAATTCCATTGTAACTGTGTATTTATATTTTTCGCGTGACTTACCTGATATTATAATTCCATCTTTATATTATTTAGTTACTAGTGTCTGCGATGTCGTCCTTGTAGAATTAATTAATTGCGAATCCCTCAGGGTGTATTAAGACTGGCTATTCCAGGGCTGGTTATAAAATACTAGAAAAGTTACAACCATTTTTTCATATTTTTATGCATTTTATTATAGTTGGAATTGTGACAATACAAAAATATTTTTCAAAATTAGATCAATATTGGTACATTTTTATAAAAATCCAATTCTACGATCAACCTTAGAACAATTTTATCTTTTCATAACAACAGTGAAAATTATAAATCGTATCGTATCATAAAATAACTGTATATTTTAATAAAACCTCCTTACATTTTTAGACACACAACAGCTTAGCTGGAAGTAAATGCCTTTCTAAATTCCATAAAAAACTCCATCTCAAACAAGCCCGCATATCACACCGGACGCGCTGACGTCCAAATAAATTCAAAAAGCGACATCCACATTATTATTCAGAGCCATTAATTAACCTCGAATGTTTTAATTAAAAAAGGAACTTTCCATAAGAAAGGACGCGGCGACGAATTCAAAATCCCTCGCGTCTCAACCGCCATAAATATCGGGACAAAACCCCACCCTGACTCGAGATAAGTGTCTAAAATTTTCACAATCCGGCAATAAAAAGATAATTTATTAGAATAGCTCTTATTGTTTTCGTTATTTATGTGTATGGAGTAATGTAATCTAGCTGGTGGCCCTAAATAAATAATTTTTCTTTAATGTCGCTCCTTGCCTAATCTCCTGAGCGACCCGCACAGTCCGCGTTTTGTGAACGTAATGGCCACCCGAGGTATTTTTAGGTCTAAATAAATATGATTTGTTGTGCCTTTTCTGACAGAATTTAATTTCGTTCCGCCAACGGAGGACCCAGTGTTGCTAATCTTTGAATTATTTTAATGAGTCTACGTCGATATTTTGGGGGTTTTGTTTATGACACGTTTCCTATTTTAATTAGGGTTTCAGTGGCGTAAGATAACTATTTTTTAGGTAGCACGTTACTCGTTTACCCGACGGCCGTGAAAAGAGGGTCATGTTTAACCTATATGCAGGTATATGTATATGTTTGTTTTGTACACGTGGTTATTTGTTCACTCGGACCCTTTATTTATTAGATTTCTTTATTTATTTTGTGTTAGGAACTCTGCCATTATAATTTACTTGGGAAAAAAAATCCGCTTTCTTACGGTTCAAAACACACAGCTCTTTAAAGACAGACGGACAATCAGACAGCGTAGTAATAGGGTCCCGTATGACTCCCTGCAGGTACGGATCCCTAAAGTGACAAAATGGCGGATATGGAAATAGTTAGGTACTAGTCAAATGCATAAATATATTATATACATTGCCAAGACGTCAAAAATATATATTCAACTTTATGCCATTAGCAATAAGGTCCATGAATACATATATTCGACGCGATGTATAGATATTAATGCCATTGATTTTACATGGGTATAAATAATCACTACTAACTTATAATATATAAAAGGCAATATCAGGAGATGGAGTAGGATTGTAATGCTTGCTAATTGTTATAAGTGCTTGTAAAGGTTTTTTTCGTAAATAGACATTATTTTAGAAATCTACTGCCTGTAAGTAAGACATAATTTACTAACACTAGGCAATGACTTGCTGAGCTACGTTTTAACTTGAGAACAATCTTATATTATAAAAAACTAAATTTAAAAAACGATGTCAAATATGGCGTAGCCATCAAAAATATTAAAAAAGATGAGCAACGATATTTTGTATTCATTTTTGATTGAGGTGTCATGTCAGATTTAATTACACTCACTATATTTGATCGGCCTGGCAGTGAGGCAAATCCGTCGTGTATTTATTCTATTTATGATAATGCACTTACAATGCCTCTAAAGGCGTAATTTAAATCGCTGTCAAAAATTAAAATTAAACTTAAAGGTAGCCTAAAATGTTATCTGAAAATTACAATGCAACTTACATTTACAGGTATTTAATACATTCTTAGAAATACACTTTTATGTGACACTTCAGTTGATGAAAAAAAGTAGATAAGCAAACTTTTTTGACGTATCAATCATAAAAAAGTACATGTCGGTCTATTCAGCCTACATAATATCGAGACATCAAATAAAAGAAAGTCCACTTCCAACTAATTAAACGTAAACAACCATCAAGCTCAAAACTTTTCTGGAATTCTTTCCAAAGTGCGGAGCATCACATGCAGAATGTCTGAGCGCGGCCATTTCTGAAAATTAGTGGACATTTGTTCATGATTTACGCGGCTCCGGTATTATGTTTTGAGTTTATAAACAGTTGACGGCAGACCGGGTGACGCCTTGCGTTAGTTGCCTAGGCGATTGTTTAGAGCTCTAGAAATTTAAGATTTTGAATGTTTCGGAAAATAAAAAGAAATAACTTTATACAAAAGTAAAGAAGGCGTTAATTCTTGCAGTACTTTGACTACAAGTTAATTAATTAAACAGGACGGATTCGTTTGAAAATTGTTGCATGTCATTACGATTACTAATTGCAATTAAGGAACGATAACACTAACTGTAACGGATCGGTTAAAAAACCTTTCTCTTTGTTTTGACCTGCAAATTATTTAAAGCGAGGTTTCGGGTCGCGCCTAAACTAAGTCATAGTTCAACTTCGTACCGAGCTCGGCCAAAATCAAAACACTACATCAAACCTCGTCTCTACCAAAACTTATTAGGGGGAAAGAGACAGCAGACATCCTGGTCACGGCACCGTCCTGACCGATCAGTGCTACCAACATTACGAAGGTTGCGGACTCGCAAACGTTCCGTAGTTCCGTGTAGTTTCACCCCACGTTCCAAGCTTTTAATTATAATACTTTATAGCCCAATAAATCACGGCGTACGTCCCAGGGTGCCGCCCCCCACCCCGGTACACCCCCTCCCTCGCCTTTGAAGGATATCAGTTCAATTCTCGCCGGCTGTAATAATTTATAAAGAAATTATTCGCTTTTTCTGGGTGGTAGGGTGGCATTGACGTGATCTTGCTTGCTTGTGTTATATAGGAGCTGTGTGTGACGTAATGGGTTGCATAGGAGTCGTGTAGACGTGAGTGGTTTGCGTGTTTTATGTGTCAGTTGGAAATGAGATAGTGTTATGTGCGACGAAATATTGAGCATAGGGAATGTTTGAGGGAATTATAAGTAGCGTTGTATAATTATAGTAGACATTAAAAGTGGGCATCATTCGCTTTCCAACTTAGACATGCAAGATAGTATGAATGTGACGTCATTTTTCAGCGGCATGAAAAGTAAGGGCTCTGATTACGACACAAAATGAATTGTGGTGAAGGATACGATTTAGAAAATTGGTATTTGAGCAGTGGTTAACTTTTGCATACTTGAGTTCATCGTTTAAGCGATCGTTAAACTCACCTTTTATTTCAATTAAGTTGTTATTGAGTTGTTGTGAGACTTACCTGAAACAAAGAGAAAAAAAAATAAACGTTTATTATAAAAGTATGCATAACGGCATCTTCCACTTTCTTTTTTACTTCTTGCCATCTTATTCGTTAACCTACCGCAAAGCAGCAGTGTTCTCATGTGTTCCGGTGTGGGCATAAGACAACCGGTGAAATTACTAGCCTAGAGGCATTCCATCTTAGTCCTTAGGATGTTAAGATTGCAGTCTTAAGACTGTAGTCTTGAAAATGCAAATGGGTTATAGATTCCACTTACCATCAGGTGGTGGTTTGTATTTGTACATCTTCATGTTATTTTCATGTTTATTATATTCATTGTATTTTTGGGGCTTGTACAATAAAATGTTATTTTACATACATACCAACATACTACATAGTTTTTTTATTTTAAGGAGAAGGCACACGGGCACTCAGGCCACCTGATGGTAAGTAGAATCTGAAACCCATAGACATTTGAATCCTCAAGACCATGCGTTGCCAACCCTGAGGACTAAGATGGAATGCGTCTATGCTTGTAATTTCACCGGTTGTCTTATCCCCACACCGGAACACAACAATGAGAACACTGTTGCTTGGCGGGTGGTTAATGGATAAGATGGTGGTAGCGATCCGGACGGACCGTGCACAGGGTCCTACCATCACTAAAACCTAGTGTGTGAAGGTCAGCAAATGTCTCACATGTATATAATAATATCACATTTTAAAGTTACATTTTCCTCTTTCTTTCTTTCTTTCTTTACATACATAAATTAATTTAATTCTATGATACAGAAACTACCAATTTTGAAGAGTTTGGTTTTTGACGTGGCGATTCCTATAGTCAATGCACTGAGGTGCTTTTTGTTCATGGTTATCAACTTTTTAAATTTTTCTTTCATTGACAGTATTCTCATTTGAAATGTCAGATTTACCTGTTTAAATACATAACGGCCTCATTAGCGTTAAACTAAACACTTCCCATTTCCCTGACCTAACAACCAAAAACTAACACAAGACCTGAACTCAAAACTTGGCACGAACTCGGGGTGCGTGCAAATATGACAAATTTATGTAAAGAGGGGCCCACAGTGCGGCAAGGGGGGAATTAGTGCTCATTTTGTCTGATGTTTACGACTGTGGAACCACTGTGCGCGAAAATATGGTAATGGTGGGAGTATCGATTGGCGTTTAAGTTGGTTATTGTAATAAGTTAGAGGGAATTGCTATGGGATTGAAGGTTTAGTTTTAAATTGAGGATATTCGGATGTAAATTTGTAATTTGATAGCGTTTGCTTTGTTAAGGTTTGGAATTCAAGCGATCATTATTTCACATAGGAATTGAACTTTTCCTATTGGACTATACTTAGTAGTTGTATGTGCTTTGTATGGATTTAGGTAGTAAGACGTGCTAGTATTTCAAAATACGGGTTTGGTAAATGGGTGCTTAGGTAAATATGAAAAACGTCCATCTCCAATTTAAACAGCTGTATAAATAATCTAGTAACGTAATGGCACCAGTACTCGATAAAGGACCAATGTTTGACACTGACTCTTGTTCAAAGAAGATAAGAATTATTCATTTGTTTTGCAACAATCAATTTATAACCCTATGATCTTAAAATTAAAAGCTTCTGTCCACGATTGGTGTAAGTCAGCTAAAAGTGTCGAACATTGGTGCCGTTACGTTAGTCCTGGATTTCCTGGCAGGTATTAAATAGAATTGTAAATATTTTTTCTATAATTATGTCAGTCGATGCCGAGTAACGTCAAAATCGAAAGCTTTAATTTTGGGTGTGGGTGATTTGAATGTATGGATTATAGACAGAAACACAAATCTCTTCCAATTTCCCTTTGAGTGATAGGTATGTATATATAAAAGTTGATGCCCGCCTATGAGGTTATTTTAACTAGAGCAATAGTTAACATCAGTTGTTATGAAGATCTATCGTCGCAAGCGCTGGCAGATCGTGACGCATTGCTTTATTCCTGTCACTATACAACGCTGACAAATAGTGACAGACGGACGAATTTACACGGTTCACTGAAATTGGATCGATTTATTTTTAATATAGAGATTAGATTACGTGCAGGCTGAAGAATTGGGTTTTAAATGTTTTTTATGAGTTAGTTTAAATATTTGTAAAAAAACATAGCTATAACCCAGTAAATGCTAGTTTTGCTTAAACACAGCATACGTATTTGAACATACTTATTTTACAAATACAAATACAAATATATTTATTTACCCAAAAACACAGTTAATGCAGGTTTTACAGGATAGCAGTGGCTCCCACACTAGGCGTAGCCTGTATCGTGGGAATCAGAACATACACGAGAATACCGAAAAGAGTGCGGCAAATAAAAGACAAGTAAAAAACATGATTACAAAAAAATAAATAGGTATTCGTGTTTAGAAACTAACGATTTTTCATTAAAAAATACATGTTAACCATTAAATTTACAAATTATCTAAACCAAAATAAAAGTGACAAAACAAAAATAAATTCAGTACGTCAATCTGATTCATACGAAAATATAATCGAATATCTCGAATTTCACCTAATCTTAATTCCCACCTCGAGGCAACCCTAGCGTCTGACAGACAGAAGTCGGATTTATGTGTTTGTTGCATAAATCACGCGCGTCAGGGCTGCCACCGTTCTTTTTTCGTCTGCGACTCTTGTTCGCTATACATCATAAGCTGGCGTTTTATGTCTTCCGTGGTTACGCTGTTTTTAAGTTCTGTGACAGGCCAATGACCTTTGTTAGGTTATGAGATCCTAGTATAATGAAATATCTTGTTTTTTTTTTACATATCGCAGTTTATTATTTAATGTTCACATTTATTGTAACCATATAAAGTACTACTAACAGAAAACTAAATAAAAATTAAAACTGAAACTTAAGTCTGAAAAATGGCCATTTCTGAATAGTTAAACTAATGCGTTGACCGTGGAAACTGCCAGCTCTTCGGCCTCGAGTGACGTCATTGAGCCTCTTCGAAATTTCTTTGAAGAGGATTAGAGCGCTATGACCCCACGGACTAAGGGTCTCGATGAAGAATGAAATAAAAAAAAAATACACTTCCCATTAACCAAAAAACTCTTCTTCTGATCAAATTGCGACTTGATAGAAAGAAATGAAAAAAAAACATTTATTCGCAACAATAACACACATAAAATTGCATAAAAAAGGACAAAAAAAAAGCGACGGAATAGTGATAATTGTCGCGAAACGGTCCCAAACTCAGCATGCGCTGGCTGTGAAGACAGCGCTGGTCTTCCGTTGGGACCGCTGGGTGAAAACACTGAAGGTGACACAGATATAGTGATTAATTTTAACAATTAAAATTAATCACTATATCTATAAAACCAAAACGAAAAAAAGAAGTCGTCACAGTCGACTACAATCATTTTCATTAATGGCATAGTTCTAAAACTTTTAATGTTATTAACATAAATGTACATGTTAAGTACAACACAAGTGCGGTTTTACCATAAGAATTAAAATACATGGCTTAGTCAAGAGTTCTCAAAACGTGGTGTATTTTGTTTCTTACCAATTACTCAATCATTCCACTCGAAAGAGCAGCTCGCAAACAATTGAAGAAGTGTACTCAGAAACTTTGAACCTTATAAAAATACTGCCAATCAAATGTTATTTACCATCACTCCATTACTAATAACAATACAGTACGAGTATCAAGAACAGCCAAGCAACACAACAAATATAATAACAATCTAAAAACCAACCGAGCAATAATAGAAACCAATAAATTTGCGTAATCCCAAAAATATTCAACGACAGCATTCGCTATCGAGATCCATCATCGGCTCTTAACGACGTCCGCAGCTGTCGCGGGTGATAGAGCTGTAAACTGTATTTATAGCTGAAGTTTGGGAACCGTTTGAGACGCAGTAGATGTAGCTACTTGACTAACAATCCTTATTAGGTTAACCTTACTTAAAGAGTGCTTACGTGGTATTACTAAACATTCCCTGTTTGTCCGTTGAGGGTAGTCAGTTGGAAATTTTACAGAGTGCGTGTTTCTATTGCGCTATAACATCAAATAATAAAAACAAAATACAGTAAAAATGTTACGGATTCCTTCGGTTCAACTCGCACTTGACCGGTTTTTTTAACAGAACCTTTATTATAGAAAAACTGGCCAAGTGCGAGTCGGACTCGCGCACGAAACACTAGTTTCCGCCTGCGACTTGGTACGCGTATAAATCAGTTCCCGAGGAAATAGCGATATAAAAGGTACTCTATGTATTAATGCAAGGTATAAGCTGTTTGCATTCCAAATTTCACCAAAATCCGTCCAGTAGTTTTTGCGTGAAAGAGTAACAAACATCCATACTTACAAACTTTCACGTTTATAATATTAGTGGGATTACTCGTGATACGGAATAGGCAAAAAAAAACACGTTTGTTGTTAGGAACCCCTAGATTTATTTTATTTTAATTAAAATGTTTGTTTTTAAAGTCTACCTGTTGCCTCTATTAATATCGAAAAAAAAAACGGCAACAAATTCACATTTATTCTATGGGAGCCCGACTTAAATATTAATTTTATTCTTTTTAGGGTTCCGTAGCCAAATGGCAAAAAACGGAACCCTTATAGATTCGTCATGTCTGTCTGTCTGTCCGTCCGTATGTCACAGTTACTTTTTTCCGAAACTATAAGAACTACACTGTTGAAACTTGGTAAGTAGATGTATTCTGTGAACCGCATTAAGATTTTCACACAAAAATAGAAAAAAAACATAAATTTTGGGGGTTCCCCATACTTAGAACTAAAACTCAATTTTTTTTTTCATCAAACCCATACGTGTGGAGTATCTATGGACAGGTCTTCAAAAATGATATTGAGGTTACTAACATCATTTTTTTCTAAACTGAACAGTTTGCGCGAGAGACACTTCCAAAGTGTTGAAATTTGTGTCCCACCTGTAACTTCTAAAATAAGAGAAAGATAGAACTAAAAAAATACATGATGTACATTACCATGCAAACTTCCACTGAAAATTGGTTTGAACGAGATCTAGTAAATAGTTTTTTGTTAATACGTTATAAAAACATTGATCAAAGCTATAACGAACTTTTATATTATGTTACTTGCTGCTACGGAACCCTTCATGGGCGAGTCCGACTCGCACTTGGCCGCTTTTTTTTAAGTATTTGTTGTTATTGGCAACAGAAGTACATTATCTGTGGAAATTTCAACTGTCTAGCTATCACGGTTCACGAGATACAGCCTGGTGACAGACAGACAGACAGACGGACAGTGGAGAATTAGTAATAGGGTCCCGTTTTTACCCTTTGCGCACGGAACACTAAAAAGATAGGGGACGTATTTGCATGTGGCATATAAAACCCATACAAGACTAGAGCTTAGTTTGGGACTAGCTCAATTTGTATGAGGTTATCTCCGGATTTTTATTTATTAGATGCTTCATGCCGCATCCTACTGTTCTAGATTACAACATAATGCAATAAACACGAATGCGCCTACGCAGCCGTTATAAAACGTGTTATTGTCATCAAATGAGTATCAGTCTGTCCGCACTATTCTATTCCTGTTTCCGATTATATCATACTTTTGATGCTTGTGGTATCATGTTTTAGATTTTAATAAAATTTGATTTAGATTGCTTTTTGTATGGAAATATAGGTCAGTTAAACTTTTCTTTACCTAAGTGTTTTTTATTATTTAGAAAACACTTACATATTTAATTTAATTTGAACTCTGTCACCTTAACCTATAGAATTATTTACTAAGAAATTGATTAAATTAATTTATGTTGCACGTTGATGATTTTCTAGAGCATGAATCTTTCTTAGTAAATAATGCTTTATGGCAAGAACAGAGTTCAAATTAAATTAACTATTGTTTTTATGATAGTAAAAATCTCGGAAATTATGCTTTATTAGACTACATGTAATACCACCCCTGTATATTTTTTTTTTTATGTTAAGGAGAAGGCACACGAGCACTCAGACCACCTGATAGTAAGTGGAATCTGAGTTCCATAGACATTTGAATTCTCAAGACTATAATCCTAAGACCTCAAATGCGTTGCCAACCCTGAGGACTAAGGTAGAATATCTCTATGCTAGTAATTTCACCGGTTGTCTTACCCCCACACCGGAACACAACAATGCGAACACTATTGCTTGGCGGGTGGTTAATGGATAAGATGGTGGTAGCGATCCGGACGGACCCTGCACAGGGACCTACCACCACTAAAACTCCCTATTAACTCCCTTTCCACAAAGATTCTTTCCTAGTATTCAACTGTCGCATCGAACAAAAGTCCGAAGACAGAGCGAATGCAGTCTCCGCTGCACTCCTTGACGATCGATTGATGGGCGGGGTGGTGGCGCGACCTACATACAGTATTTATTATAATTGAGCTAATAAATCCTATTTAACTGGTATTGGAATCGTTTCCGAAATTGGAATTGGTTCAGTTCAGTTCTGGTTCAGTTCTTTAGATTTCAAAGAGCAAGTAATCATGAAATAGTTAAGCAGAGACCGGAATCAAAGTGAAGTATACAAAATAAAGAACAAGAATATGTTTTTATTTAAGTTTTTTATGATTATTTGTTTATTCGTCAGCACGTCTTGCTACCTTTGGTTTAATTCCAATTTCTAGTCAACTTATCTTGCTTTAATTTCGTAATTATATTGTATAACAATCATTATGATAAAAAGTATAATAGAGACTATGTCTTATCATAAGAGAATAAGGGCTTGTACTGTTAGGCGATGGGCTTTCAACCTGTCAATAATACACTAGTAAACATCTTAGCTTGATTATTTAAAATGTGGTGACAGAATCAACCAGTCTTTGTAGAGTTGTTAGTATTTCTGTAGCTCGACCTACCCCGCTCTGGAAATGAAGGCGTGATGTTATGTACGTATGTATGTATAAAAGAGGCCTTATAACGTTATAGTTGCTTTTCAGTGGATATTTTTTATGTTTTTGTTATTCTGTTCTGTAACCCAGGAGACAACACTGAGTCTCTTATAAAGATAAAGATCGAAGTTCAATTTACATTGGTCATAAATGCTGATTTCAAGTTTTAAACATGTAAAATAAAACGTTATACTGATTAAAATATAGTTTAAACTAAATTGCCTTGATTTTGCACCTCCAGGTCTCACGAGGTTCACGATATCGTTCTCTCAATGCTTCTTGTCTACGGCCACTGGGCATTCTACAATATCTTAGCCCACCTCGCTACTATTTCGTAATCATATACCTGACGTTATGACAGCTCAAGTTTTAACTAGACAATAAACTATCATAACTCAACCTCGTGAGGCCCTACAAGCAGGGCCATTTTTGTGGGTAAGAATTTGAATCTATCGGCAAAGAAATAAATTTCAATTTCCATTGGTCTTAAATGCCATTTTTTAAATTTAATAACAATTCAAAATGAACTTTAAATTCATTAAGATATAGTTTAAACTAAATTGCCTTGATTTTGAACCTCTAGTAACACTTGTGGGGCTACAATCGTTAGCGATTATGTTTCGATTGAAAAATGTATGGATTTGACGTAAGCCACCGAGATAATACCACGTGACTATCTCGGTGGCTGACGTCAATCCAACAAAGTAAAATAAGGACTCTATCGGTATTTACTGTTATTTTATACTATAATACATCAATCTAGTTAACTTCGTGAACCGGTTTCGACCGCTTATCCAAGGATTCCCATTCACGACTGTATGAAATATGTGACATAATTTGAATTATGGTTTTGTGTAATATTGATACAGTGAGTCGAATGCTGGGGGAATACGAAGTGACATGTCACTGTGGGGAAGGATATGTTAAAGACGAAGTAATCTACAGAGTTTGCCGTCATTTAATTTTCAACTTTAAGTTCGTACAAATAAATCAATTTTCAGAATACCGTTACCCACGTCTACCGATTTAGTAATAACTATTTTATTTGGATGGGATTAAAGCTGAAAAATAAATGAAGGCAATCCATCTGTACCGTGTCTGAATGACAGACAGACAACACATAGCCTAAACCTCTAGACTTAGATACTTGAAATTTAGAGGGAATAATCCTTTGGTATAACTAAATGAATAAATAAGGGACAATGTCACACGAATTGACCAAGTCCTAAACTAAGCTCTATGCTTGTAATATGGGTAGACAACGATAAACAATTGAATAGAGAAAGACGAGTATCGTGTTTTCATTACATACTCCACTTTACATACTTACTTACATTTCATACATACTCTAGCGACCCGCCCTCGCTTCGCTCCGGATTAAAGTATTATACACATAAACCTCCCTCTTCAATCACTCTATCTATTAAAAAAAACCACATCAAAATCCGTTGCGTAGTTTTAAAGATTTAAGCATACATAGGGATATAGGGACAGAAAAAGCGACTTTGTTTTATACTATGTAGTGATATAATAATATGTAACATCACGCCTTCATTCCCAGAGTGGGGTAGGCAGAGCTACAGAAATACCAAAAAATCTAAAAAGACTTCTTGATCATTCTGTAACCACATTTTGCACAAGTAGGCTAAGATGTTTACTAGTGTATTAGTGACAGGTTGCAAGCCCATCGCCTAAACTACAATCCCTTATTCCCTTAGTCGCCTCTTTTTTTAATTTAATGCATTTGTAATTATTTATTTGTGCTAGTAAGTTACATTACTTTGTAATGTAACTTACTTTTAAGTATTATTGTATTTTATATTAGGAAAAATTACCTGCTGGAGTTTCTTGCGGCGCTTCTTCTCTGAAACGATGGTCTTGTCCGAAGCGCTAGGAGATTCACTGCATATTACCGACGTGTAAAAGAGCCCTCATGTGGCCAATTTACTTAATAAATAATTTGAATATTATTTTCTTAAACAAATTCCTATATACATAGAAAACACTACTCGCGCTCATCACCCTTGCCCTGACCGGGTATCGAACCCGACACCGCTTCTGCCACCTGACCGACTAGACTACTGAGTCGTCAAATGAACTGCTCTTGAGTGCGATGGTCATCTCAAGATATATGTCATAGTAAACATCAAGTCGTCAACTTACAAAATTTTGTCGACTTCGCTGATTTTCGTGATTCTACAGACGTAATTTTAATGCGCAACATGAGAGATAATTTCGAATTTCAACAAATGCATTGTTTTTTTTTTGTTTATACATTATTTAATTTTCATTAATCGACCCGAAGCCGTTTTATGAATTTTGCTGTAAGAGGTTTAGAATATTGCATACCTACTCACGAATTCTTTTGACGTCTAAAAGGTACGAAAAAATTATAATTGATTGCCTTAAAAGATGTCTAAAAAATTATGAATTACTTTTTACCAACTTTATATAGTTTTTTTGTGGAAAAAAAATATGAACTATGTAAAATTTTATAGAAAATGGACGAAAAATAGTTTTAATTTTCTGCTACTTAAAACTCTCGTTCATAAAATCAAAACAACAGTAATAAACTTATTCAGTTCGAAATTAATCTATTACCTTAAAAAACATCGCAAAAATAAAAAAATAAGAGCAATTTAAAATGTTTTAAAATAACCTAAATCCCAAATATAAATTCTCGACAAAAATAAAAAAGTAGCTCATTCATTCGTAACTCATTTGTTCGATCATTACTGAAATGATATTTCATGATGTGCATTAAAACTTACAGAAAAGCAGTATTTAAACTGTAAAATCACGAAAATAAGCAGAACCGGCAAAATTTTGTATACGGCCTCGTAACTATAGTCAAGCAAATAAAACGGGTCACTTATTACAGAATTTTCATAGAAAGTGACTAGATTAAAAATCCCCTATGACATGGCGACCCCCTTTTCAGGGTTAATATCTCTTGAAACACCCAAACCAATTTTTATGAAGCTAAGAACCATCTTGAATAAAACAGCTTTTTTTTAAAGCCGGTCAAATGCGAGTCGGACTCGCGCACCGAGGGTTCTGTACAAATTTATAAGAATGTAAAATTGTATTGACGGGCAAACTTGACTTTGCCGTTAAGAAATTGTTGTCTCCATACATCGACATAGGTCGCGATTAGTTTATCAACTGCAAATAAGATTGCAATCGCGAAAAAAAACACTGTGATGGAGCAGCAAGTTAACAATATTTGAGGTTTTTCCTTTACATTTGTTGTAAGACTTTCCTTCTTGCCAAATTTTAGGAATCTATAAATTTTGATTCCCGTGAGAGTCGAAATATACGTTATTAGGGTCAATCAACTTTTCTTTGTAGCTCGTTGCC
The DNA here is from genome assembly GCA_949316455.1 of Acleris holmiana. Taxonomy (NCBI): domain Eukaryota; kingdom Metazoa; phylum Arthropoda; class Insecta; order Lepidoptera; family Tortricidae; genus Acleris; species Acleris holmiana. The sequence goes on from OX438766.1 coordinate 21,767,675, forward strand.
ATGGTGACGTCTCCTGGGTCACTCTTTAAAACCACGATTTTAAAGTATATAAATCCAGCAAACATCGGCTTTTGTGGCAATTACAAGCCCATTCTTTTATGGGTTTTCTTCCAAGCGTATTAGTAGTGTATATTATAACCATTTTTCTAAGGAACTCTATCACTGTTGTCTCCTGGCTTACGGGACAGAATAACAACAACAAAAAGTTGATCCACCCATTAACGGCATAAACGGCCTTACATTTTGTGTAAGTTAACTTAGAAGTTTGAATTTTTACAGCTTCAAGGGACTAGTTTTCCACGCGTTCCCGAGATAAAGGTCTTGACAGACAGACGGACGCACGGACAACAACGTGATCCTATAAGGGTTCCGTTTTTTTTCCTTTTGATGTACGAAACTCTAAAGAACTGCGTTAAAATCAATGAGTCTGTTTGGGAGTTAAGATGCCACACACACACAAGTTAAACTAATAACCCTTTTGGGGGTTTAAAACAAAACAAAACTTCTATTCCTCCACACATGTAACCCTGTATTTTTTACACACACATCTTTTTAAGCATCCCTTTTGCTCTTAAATAATGTCCTGGACGTGGTAACGAGGGGGTAACGGGGGGTGGGGGTGGCTGTGTTATTTACTTTACGTACGTCTGTTTACCAGGTTTAGTCATAATGGAATCTAGAATAGTGTTTATGAGTGAGAGCTGGTATTACTTCGGATGTTTTTACAATATAATACAATAAACTGGATTACAATATGCAAAGGGTGTGTTAAGTGAAATTGTGGGTTTTGAACATTTAAGTGGGTTTATTTGGTGGGAAGCCTAAAGATTTGTACTATACAACGATATACAAATATATTTATAATTTATAAATAAATAAATAGTCAAGAGTCCGCCGCGTTATATTGACTGCTCTATTTATAAACTTCTGTATACAATATATTTTATTCCTTTTATTAAAAAAAGCACTGCAAAGCATCATGAGCTAGTTTGAATTGAGTTACATTATATTTCATCATCATTACCTCATACTCGCATCAAGCTCTTTAATCATATTTAATAGTAGTCAGTAGCATTTAAGTGTTTATTATAAAATAACAAAGAAAAAAAGAAACAAACGACAAAATCCTATAAAACGTCTATAGAAATAAGGCTGCGTTCACATAGATTCAATCTTGAAAGTGTGAACATAAAGGCGTACCCACACTAGCGGCCGTCCCTACGGAAGTAGCATTAAAAGTTTTGAGTGATTTTGCTCAGTCAAACGCTGTAAGACGGGCGGTGGCCATGCGTCGGTGTAACGATAGACTGTCCTATCAAATTTACACTATTTTCACGCCAAAAAAATATTACTAAAAACTTGAATGAACGTAATTATTAAAAGTATACATAATAAACTTATAAGACCACCCAATAAAAAAATTCAGTACAATTTTCTATTTAACCCTAGAAAAATCTTTTAAAGTCACTTGACAATATATTTGTCAAAAGTACTTGATTAATAATCAAAGATACAAATGATATTATTTCAAAACCAATTAGTATTATTGAAAATGGTATAAAAATCACAGAAATTAAAATATTTTCTTTCCTTCATAATAATTTTACTTTATCAACAGTAGCAATGTCTTGTAAGTCTCGTTACAACTCTATGAAACTTAGTTGATGCTACATAAAAAAATCCAAATTTATGTTTAAACTATAGGAAAAAGCATTATGAAGTAGGTTAACAACAAATTTTCCATATACTTAACTAGTGGAAAAAAGCGTTAGAAAGTAACATCCACTAAATTTTTTCCATGGGTCCAATTGGCTCAGATAAAATTTGTCTTTCGATTTTTTTTACAAATAACGATTTCTGACTATACACATAACTTCTCCGAATAATTTTGCTCAAAAATGTTTGTTCATATTTGTTATTCATAATCATCGCAACTCCTAAAGTGAATTTTACTGAAACCGCTCTAATTTTAGGACGTTTCTAAAACAAACCTAACCTAACCTAATCTTATTTACCAGTTGGATATTTTTAAAATCCTGATAATAAACAGACGTGCTATAAATATTTATAATAAAGAGTGACTATTTTGATATAAAATGGTATGAGAACTTTCGGAGTTCCAATAATATAATTTGCAATTTTATATGACCTTTGGCGCACCCTTTTTCCATAATAACATGGAAATTAAGGACTTCGATATTGGTCACCCTAAACTGTCCGGAAGTGGAGTCTGGCCGGACAGGCTAGCGACTAATTTGCGAGCACCTCCGCTAGGGGGCGCTTCGTTATGCCTTATTGTTTAACTTCTACGTTAGCCACAATGTGGTACAATTTAAATTTGTACTTATGAATACCACCCTTAGGTTTTTAAGTTAAAAATTGACTTATTTTGAACCCTTCTTAAGACAATCTGATTTTAAGCCGTGACACAATAACATACATACTTATACATAACATCACGCCCTCATTCCCAAATTGGGATAGGCAGAGCTACAGAAATGCCAACAACTCTAAAAAAAACTTGGTGATAATTTTGTAACCACATTTTGCTCAATCAGGCAAAGATGACAAGTGTATTAGTGTCAGGTTACAAGCCCATCGCCTAACAGTACTTCAAGCCCTTATTCCCTTAGTCGCCATCCACGGAAAGACACAGAGTGGCACTATTCTAACCTGGGGTGATTCTCTCAACACATCACTGCGTAGAACGCAAAGGTGAATGTTTATCCGGTAGATTTAAGTAGTAACATCGGAGCGTACGCAACACATTTTAGCGCGTGCCTTCTCAGGTGAGTCGAGTTCAGTGTCGTATTAAGCTGCCTAATAAAGAAGGCATGCGCTAAAATGTGTTGCGTACGCAACATGCGTGTGCAGCGCTGTGTTGAGAGAATCACCCCCCTGGCAACCACACAATATAAATTCTAACAAAAACCAGTACTAAGACCCTCACTCCAATACCCCACTCTTTAAAATCCGTAAATCATTCTGCAGAAGGTTGCAAAGTAGAATTCCTTCTTATGGTGGCTTAAAAAGGAGTATTTGCCAAATTCAGTTTTTACCTCTCTTACGTTTGGCATACCGAACGAATGGGATGCAACGAAAATATTTGTTAAATAACAGCCATGTGAAGTTTAGTGCCTCTATAACATACACGCTAACCTGAAAAGCATTAGCTTCCTAGTGGACAGCTGTGAAAAAAATTGTCAGAAAATGTTAATGCTGCAATAGGTTTATCGACAACTTTTATCGTTAAACTGGTTTTACTCAGTTTTATTAAACCCCTTATTTTAAGTAAAAATATTAACGTAAGGACGTTGATGACGCTATAATGATTGCAATGAAACTTTTTCCTGTCCATTAGGTCAGTAAAAACATATGTCGAAACGCTAACACGACATGCTCAAGTCGAAACAAAGGCGCGCGCAGCTCTCTCCTTCTCGCGAATTAAAAGTGCAGGTGGCATTGATCTGCCCCTGACAGCCGGACGACACCCTGTCTGAGGGTGGCGATTGATAAGTTAGCAAATATAAGCATTGTAAGGGGTTAAGGGACAAACCTGGAGAGTGTACGCATAAAAACTGTGCTGGATAACCTTAGGCAGTTTTGTAGAATGTATACGTGCTTTTTTATATAAAAAGCCGGTTAAGTGCGACTCGGACTCGCGCACCGAGGGTTCTGTACAAATTTATGAGAATGTAAAATTGTGTTGAGGGACAAAGTTGACTTTAACGTTGAAAAACTGTTTTCTCCATACATTGACATAGGTTGCGATTAGTTTACCAATTGCAATTAGGTTTGCAATCGTTTTTTTTTTTTGAGATTGATCAACACATTATTGATTTTCGAATTTTTTCCTTTGCTTGTGCTGTAAGATCTTCCTTGAAATAGTAAATGATTTGTTTCTGGCAACATTTAATTTTACTAGAACATTGCACATTGTTTGCGGCCAGAAACATCAACACCGTTTGCAACATGTGGTCTGAAAACGAAACAAACACACTAACTTCGTGTTGTGTATGTAATGTTATTTCATATCTTTATCTGTGCGAAGGTACATTTTTACTATTCAAGGTATTTACCATTATATAAAAACTATTAAAGCTAGAAGTAACTCTGAAAAGAATAAATGGCGTCCAATCTTTTTGTATGAGACCTTATTTTCGTTACAATACCAACTTTAACATGCTCAGACACAAAACCCTTTCCAATAAAATCGGCGACCGTTTAAATCTGGTCAACTTTCTTGACGCTGCGACGTCCTGTGATTTCCCCATAGAATAACCGAACTCCCCCCGAAAAAATACCTGCATATTTAAAAAAATACCACGAACTTTTGACGACAAAACTCTGTCGGGCGAGATAAGGTGTTTTTTATTCACTCCAACCCTTTTGTCGTTATCAGTGACGTCACGGGACGTCTTCGGAGTGACGTAATGAATTGTTTGCAGATATTTCTCGGGTAGATGATAAAATTTTCTAAATCGCGATACTCGGCCCTTTTTTTGGCCCTTTGGGAATTTTTGTTCGCTATTTGAATAAAGGGTTGACTTTATCTGTAAATTGACCAGTTTATGCATAGCTCGTGTATCTATTTTGTTTATTTTTTAAATAAAATATGTTTTATAACCAACAAGAGGTAAAAAAACAACGTCAGATGCAATAAAAAGTATTTATTCATCTATAACGCTTCGTATCTTAATTTAACTGGATTGCTGTGATAGATTTCTCAACCTAAAAGTATACATAGCTTATGACTTAAATAAAATAATAATATTTTCGACTTTTTCGCGTATTGGATTGTCGTTTTTCTCAAAAAATCTATGGGACTATCCTTTGGGCCTAAGGCTATCACCATACCAAGTATCATTAGGTATCTTTTTTAGGTAGCGGTTTATCTTAGATGGAGAAATATAGACAGACGACATACCTTTCTTAATAATATTAAATAAAAGACATACTGTGCAACAACTCTAAAAAGACTTAGTTAGACTCTGTTAATAATTCTTTAACCACATTTCGCACGATCAGGCCAAGAAGTGTATTAGTGACAGGTTGCAAGCCCATCGCCTAACAGTACTACAAGCCCTTATTCCCTTAATCGAATCTTACGACATCCACGGGAAGACATGGAGTGGCACTATTCTAACCTGGCAACCACATGGCGTTACATATTTTAAATTTTATGAAAACAATTACCACAAAGTCCCATTCCATTGAAGATTTCAACTCTATGCATATATCTTATCAAATTAAACATACAAGAGAATCCATCGTAAAATTGCAGCAACGCCAACTAAAAACCACCCCTATCCCCAAAAACTAAGACTCAATAAGGCATGTAAGTGACCCAGAATTCTTATTAACCCCGCATTGAGAATCAAACGTGTGAATATTCCGCACTTATTACATCCCGGTATGATCCCGGGATCGGTTACCGGGATCCGGGATGATTGGCAATCCGGGATAAGCGCCATTTTAATAGGATGGTACCCCATCCTACCGGTCGGTGCGTCTTGTATAGGGTGTTCATAAAATATCAGTGTGTCGCCGAAAGTGCAGCTTTGAAAAAGGTTTTTTATTATGTTAACCAATTCATTGCCACCAACTCCTTCAGGAGTCCATTTCGTAAGGCTACCACTGATCCTGTATCCTGATTGTTATTATTGTTATTTATTGCATGTTATTATAACGATCCTCAATGGAGATATTCTTCCGTGAGTTGACAGTATTATCTAAATTAAATTAAATTATTCAAATTTCATATTCTTTAAGATATTTTTCAATTTATTTCTAAATTAAAGTTCTGACGATCTCAATGTAATAACTTATAATTTGACATGCTGTGCCTATAAAGTCACATACAACACTACACTACAAAGTCATTAGAAAATAAAATTTTAACTTGAATTTGTAGCAATACCGTTTTAAATTATAACCTCACTGTTCGTGTTGTGATTATCATAGATTATCTGTTTGTATATTATTATATACATTAAATAATTTACTAAAAAAGCACAGTATGAACCCCTTCTAAGTTCATGATTGTAATGTTAAAATAGTATTTATTAAACAAGAAGTATTCGAAAACTAGTTTGATTCTGATAGTTATTTTAGAAATACGTGAAATATATTATTATATTACTTACTTGAATCATTTTGTGTAGCTATACACTATCACACTTTATTCACAATAGCTTACCTGAAACAAAAATACAATTAATTATTCACCACAAAATTATATTTAATTTAATTAACATGTGTGTTTAACTTGACAAAGTTAAACACACATATTATATTATTTATATTGGAATCCGTTTATTTTAATATGTGATAGGGAATATTTTAGACCCACATTAGTAATCCAAATCTAATGACGCCTAGCGTATATCAAAATCGGTTCATCCAACAACACAGGTCAAAATAACAAAGCAGACCTTAAAAATACAAGAAAAAGCGGCACAAAACCACGTGAAAACAGTTGTGAAAAACCACCCCATGTTAACCACTGCCACCCTTTGTCTCGAGTCCATCGGAATTCTTATACTCAATGGATTTAATATCGCCCGGAATGCGGATAGTGGACCCGGGCGACTGCGACTTGCGTTTTGCGATTTTTTTGTAGGAAGTCTGTGACAAAAACGTCAGTACTTATTTTTGTAAAAGAGTGGCTTTAAACTAGCAAAACGTTAAGGATTAACAACAAGATTTTTAACCGGGTACTTAATTAGTTGTCCGCTACTAAATCTTATATTCGTAAACAAATTACTTTAAAAAAAGACACCTTTAAAATTTGTGTTCTAGATTAAAGTCATAAAAGTAAGCAGATATACAGGTTGATAAAAATGTAAGTGCCATTTACCCAGAAGTACAATACAGGTTGATTCAAAATTGCATGCCACATTAACCATCTTGACTCATTCCAAAAGCCGCAAAAGTCGCTGGTCTGTCCCAAGTTCACCTTAACCCTACAGAATTTTACAGCGTCTACCCGAATCGAATTTTATTTTATTGTCCCCTTTTATTGGGCCCAGTTAGGTCCATCGTTTCCTAGTTATGTTTTATTTAACGTCCAGTTTGCATGGATTCCCTTTTACTCCTTTTACGGTTATCCATGACGGGTTAAGTTATGAAAGGGTTAACTTAAGGATAGTCTGTTTGTTTTGAAGAATTTGTCGAGGTTTTATTTTTTTCAAAATTTGGTCATTTACACCTCATTGGCTCATGTGCACACAGGCTACCTGAAGGTTAGTGGGATCTGAGACCTATAGATATTTGAATTCTCAAGACCTAATATAATATGCCTGTATTGCCTGTATGCATAATTTCACTGGTTGTCTTATCAAATATATGGAATACAACAATGCGATTGCTGCTGCTTGGTAGATTAAATGATAATAAGGGTGTTGTTTTATCTCGAACTCAGCTGTGGACGTCTAGCTCAAAATTATAAATTTTAGTGGTGGTAGGACCCTGTGCAGGGTCCGTCTGAATCGCTACCACCATCTTATCCATTAACCACCCGCCAAGCAACAGTGTTCGCATTGTCTGTGAGGGGATAAGACAACCAGTAAAATTACTAGCATAGAGGCATTCCATCTGTCCTCAGGGTTAGCATTTGAGGTCTTATGATTATAGTCTTGAGTTTCAAATGTATATGGGTCTCAGATTCCACTTAGTGCTCGTATGCCTTCTCCTTAACAAAAAAATGAAACGCCAATTATGATCGAAACTTGTCCTACCCTGACCAATTCTACAATAGCCCAGAATCAAAACCTCTCAAATGCAGTAACATAAAGCGACTTCTCAAATCCCGAAATACACGATCAGATTATATCCGTTCGCGACCCCAGACCTCAAAGTCTATTATTGAAAAAACAGAAGAGGATCGCGTCAACCGTCGAGACAGCAATACCCGAGTATCAACGAAATAGCAGGCGTGCTTATGTAAATTTCCATGTTATTGTGTATCTAATTTAACCCTGTACCTGCTACAGGGGACGGTTATCAGTGGCTTTTTTTTAAATATTTATGAAGGTAGACCGGTAATCCAATTTCAGTTTATGTCTTTGGGTTTCGGGGGCCGATGTTCATATGAATTAATTAATAATAGAGAATTGTCAATGGTTTTGAGGTTAGCGTTATCTCGAGCGATTGGATCTAATATTAAGAGTGAGATTTTAGGAGGGTCTGTTTATATTAGATGGCTTTTGTGTATTCTGACGTTCATAGAAATACGTAGCAAAATCTGTTGCACGCACTTTTACGATATAAAAGACACAAATAAAGTAATTAGTACGTACACAAGACGAAGATGTTTAATACAATGTCATGATCATGTAACTAATTCAATAGCGTAATTAGCGTATTAGGGTCGTTTTCAAAAAAAATGTACATAGTTAAGGGTTTAATGAAAACAAAATCACGATCGCGTCCTTTGTATAACGAAAGTTAGTCATACAAACTGTATGAGTAACTTTCGTCACACAAAGGAATCAATTAAGTTTTGTTTTAATTAAAGCCCTTAACTATGTACAATTTTTTTGAAAACGACCCATTAACCATATGCTTATTAAAGGACATTATTGTACACTAGCTTTTTCCCGTGACTCCGTCCGTGTAGAAGTCGTTTATCGCTATTAAAAGTACTCTATGTACGTCCCCGGGACTCAAAGTATCATCAAACCAAGTTTCATCTAAATCGGTTCAGTGGTTTATCCGTGAAAGCGTAACAAACAGACATACAGAGTTACTTTCACATTTATAACATTAGTATAGATGTCACCTAATACAACCCCAGAACTTGTAGCCAAACTTATACATCAGTTTAAATTAAAAAGAAAATTCAAAATGAAATCCGTTTTTAGTTATCTTGTCACGCCACGCCAGTGTCATATTACTGTATAAAACGGCAAACAAAACACTTAAATACCCATTACGCAAAACACTCGACACATCAAAACTTAGAAATCACTTAGGCCGTTTCACAGCAATCGAACTAAAAACCACACGAGTTTAAGTAGTTCCCGTCTGTCAAGCTTAAAAAGGGTTCGAGAAAGTTCGGCGAAAAAAGATTCGGCGAAATTGGACATCTGAAATCTAACGACTTCGCGCTGAAGGGTTAAAAAGACTAGGTAGTTGACGGCCGCCGCACAAACGGGTTACAATGCTTTTGTTTAAACGGTTATCCATTCTCTTGATAACAAAGACGTAACAATTGTAATGTGACCTTATTGACGAATATGAACAGGATGATCTTTTTTTGGTTGAAATGTAAACATGTGACTGTTGAGTTTTGAGAATTGCACGAAGCTCTACTATTATTAATGTTTTTTATTAAGTTTTAAAAATCGAATCCCATATTTAACTTTCTATGACTTATTTAAATTTGTCCCTTTTACTAACTGGGGGTGATTCTCTCAACACAGCGCTGCGTCGATCTTAAAAGTGAAGTTTTATAGGCAGCAGGCAGGTGAGTCGAGTTCAGTGTCGTATTAAGCTGCCTAATTAAGAATCCACGCGCTAAAAATATTTTGTACGCTCCGACGGGACTTCTTAAACTTGCCGGATAAAACTTCATCTTTTAGATCGACGCAGCGCTGTGTTTTGAAAATCACCTCCCTGGTACTTGACAGGATTTGACAGCACATATTACACAGCCATTTAGCCGTAAGGCCTTATACCAATCCACATTCGTGTGGAACATCGGATTCCAGCAGGACAGTCTAAGTGGACAACTGGACAAGTCTGTCTGTCGATTACGGGAATATTTTCAAGCGAGGTTTTAAAATTGTTTTAATTTTCTCCCGTCAATGTTCCAAAGTCGCTTGATTTAAAGACATTTACATTCGAGAATGTCTAGTTGTTTAAAAGTTTATTTCATAAGCTCAATCGGAACCGTAATCGTGAAAAGTTTTGTGATGTTTTTTTTTAAGATGTGTAATTATTAATTATTGCAATGTTTAACGACATAACATTGTAGATATCATTAAAATATCATCTTGATATAACTATACTTTTACAAGGATTTTTTACTGGGTTGATTGGTGACTGGGGAAAGATTAAATTTGCATCATGGATTGATTTATAGGTGTATACATTATTAAAAATCAAGGTTTTTTTTGACGATACGCTAGCCAATTTGGGAGTGACCCTGCCTCCGAAGCCAGCGGTCCTGGGTTCAAATCCCGGTAAGGGCAGATATTTGTGTGATGAGCGCGCATATTTGTTCCTGAGTCTTGGTTGTTTTCTATGTATTTAAGTATTTATTTCTCTATATAAGTATGTTTATCGTTGTCTAGTACCCATAGTATAAGCCTAGAGCTTAGTTTGGGACTAGGTCAATTTGTGTGAGATTGTCCTGATATTTATTTATTTATTTATTTTCTATCCCACAGTTTGTAGTACTCAAAACAATAGTAATTAACAAAGTCAACGGCGACAAAATCATTAAAAGTAAGTACTTAGTAATAAAACGTCATTATTCCATTAAGTACAGCGGTAATATTTATTTCTCTGACTCTTTGCCAACGTGTCACGAAACTTCGAATTAGCCCTGTCAAACTTATGCAGGTCTGCTGTAATTATGTTTTTTATAACGTGGCTTCCCAGAAATCACGTGCTTTAGAAGGAAGTTAGAACGGGTACTTATTAGTATTTTTGCATTAAAATTGCCAGCGACTTTTTAACAAGTGTAACAGTATTTTTTTTCTTGGAAAACTAATATACAGCGTGTTGTTTTTTGAATTATTAAAGCACCGTTTGGTTGCCGCGTTAGAATAGTGCTACTCCATGTCTTCCCGTGGATGTCGCAAGAGGCGACTAAGGGAATGAAGGTTTCTAGTACTGGTAAACATCTTAGCCTGTTTATGCAAAATGTGGTTACAGAATTACCAACAACTCTTTTTGTAGTTGTTGGTATTTCTGTAGCTCTGCCTACCCCCCTCTGGGAATGAAGGCGTGATAGTATGTATGTATGTATGTAATTATACTATGCCCCTCTATTTTACCTGTGTTTATGTTAATCATAGCGTTTACAAAAACAATCAAAGCACAGGTAAATGTGTCATTAACTGCAATTCCTTTACAAATGCACTCGCAGGTAAACTGTATTTCATCCGCTAACTTGATGCAATTTCCGATAATTAATGCAATTTCGACTCATTCGATCATTGCGAATAAAATAAACTTTAACAGAATCAAAGTCGAGCTTTGAAAGTTGCACGAGACTTGCATTTTAAAAGCACAAACACAGTTTAACAGTGCTTTCAGTTAAAAGCACTTTGTTATTATTTTAAGTCGAAAAGCAATAAGTAAGTTTAAGATAAGCAAACGCACTGAAGCTAGGACGGTGGGTGAGGAAGTTAAAAGCCGATTCACACCGGGTGCGTGCTCTTTCATCTTTCACTGCGTTGTATAGTATGCATCCTCATACAATATGTCAACTATACAAACGCGAACGTGCACGAGCGTGTCACCGTGCGGTTTTAGTGTGACGCATTCCATGAAAATCAACCATTACAGACGTTATTGTTTCCCTACTACGTCGCAAACGCTTTCACCGCATTAAAAGCTTCAAGTTTTGGCTAGGTGCATATTAAATCATAATTTACAAAATTTTGGATACATAAATGTACCCCGACCCCCGACCGAAATACCCATAAATGTACCCCGTGTGGTAGCCAGGTTAGAATAGAGACATTCCATGTCTTCCCGTGGACATCGTAAGAGGCGACTAAGGGAATAAGGGCTTGTAGTACTGTCAGGCGATGGGCTTGTAACTTGTCACTAGTACTTCTTGGCCTGATTGTGCAAAATGTATTTATAGAAGTCCTTTAGAGTTGTTGGTATTTCTGTAGCTTTGTGACCCCACTCTGAGAATGAAGGCGTGATATAATATAATGTATGTATATAAATGTAATTATTGTAAAATAATATGCAATCTCCAGATAAAAATGAGTTAATTCTGAGGAGTAAAATGTTTTTTCCTAGTAGGTAATTTCGGTTTGATGGTAGTTCTGTTTTTACGTAGTCTGTGGCTAAGGTTCGAGTCCATTGACGGCGCAACAAATCAACGTGGTGTAACTGTGATGGCAACTTAATTAAAACAGCTAAAAGTTGGCGATTTTAAAGCGACGGCGTGGCGAGGCGGAAGTCCGAGCGAGGCGGGGTGTGAATAAGTTTGTAAAAATGACGTTTTCCTAACAAGGTTTTTGATTGAATTACTTTTGTACAGGGTGTTTGTGATGATTTGATAAACAAAACGATTTTTCTATAAATTAATCGATGTTTATATTAATCAGTGGCTAAGTTATTTTTAACATTGACAAATTTAAATAATTATTTAGTCAAATCAATTAAAAAAAAACACATATTTACTACTTACTTTTTACTTTAACCCTTAATTTGGTAGTGTGCCTTGTAAGGCACATACCATAATGCTCACTTTTTGTTTTTTTTTGGATTGATATTTTTTTATGCTGGTTCGAAATCAAATAGGGTTTGAATTCTCGACTTTTTTAATTTTTGCCAATTTAAGGGTTAAGGCCTTGCTTTCAAAATAAATGAACAATATGTCAAAATAGGTGACATTTAAAGTTTTTCTGTAATTTAAAAAAGGGCCTACGCTAACACTTCCTCCCTACCAATGGCGAAACCTACCGCGCGCTATCAAACTGCATCGACAGTTTGTCCCCATTTACTGCAATAACTTACATTTCAAATTAAGCGGTTTCAAAAATAACAAGTTAAAATATAAACTGGCAAATGGAAGTATCTAATTAACAACTGGATTGTTACAACAACATCTTAATGCTTCAACAAAATATACCATCGTTGCTTTATAATAAATGCCGCAAAAACTAAAACAGTACCTATGTTTAATTAGGATAGAAACTAATAACAGTTATGTATATGCAAAAGACACTAATTCAAATTCAAATAATAATAGACTTAAATTATACATAAAAAATAACTTTAAGTTCACTTGTTAAAACGCCTCAAATTAAAATAAAAGCAAATTGCTTTGCAAAATTTTACACAGTTGCCAAAACATTAACCTAAAAGAGAAACTTTACTAAATCCAATACGAAAGTGACGCGTGTTGGTTTGGTCCGTCTGTCCTGCCGTCGAGCTACATAATAAACCTTTTTTACTGAAACTTCAGCCGCCCGTTTCGTTTAAACTGGCCTTTTTGCTCGGATTTCGTGAGTAAATATCAAATTTTGTTGTAAGACAATTACACGGGGTTTTTAAATCTTTTTGGCGCTGCTCAAGTTGTTCAGTTGATTGCGAAACGTATTTAAAGTAATGTATTTATGGGTTTTATACTAAACAATGATTCTAAATATTTTAAATTCTTAAATAAAAATCATGCTGTACATTAGAATAGAACCACATTTTTACAATAAAGAAAAATATTTTATACATCATGTCTTACATTTTTAACTTGACGTAGACAGCAAAAAAAACAATTCCTCCCAGTACACGGTAAAAAGAGATGCATAAACACATGAAAAAACACCTGAGCTCTGCCAATGAGCACTAATCAATAAGGAGGTGGCGAAAAATAACGAATGTATTACCGGAGCTCGTGTGTTTCCGTGGGGGTACGGTCGGCAGGTTAAAGGGGATAAAGAGTGTGTTTAAAAACTTAAAAGCACTTTGATTATTAATTTTAACGGATTTGTTTTGTGTTGACGTTTATTTATATAATTTACCAAAAGGTTTTTGAAACAATTTGAAGTAACCATCAAAATTTTATGTTAATGAGAAGGCACGCGAGCACTCAGGCAACCTGATGGTAAGTGGAATCTGAGACCCATAGACATTTGAATTCTCAAGATTATAATCTTAAGACTTCAAATGTGTTGCCAACCCTGAGGACTAAGATGGAATGCCTCTATGCTAGTAATTTCAACGGTTGTCTTATCCCCACACCAGAACACAACAATGCGAACACTGTTGCTTGGCGGGTGATTAATGGATAAGATAGTGGTAGCGATCCGAACGGACCCTGCACAGGGTCCTACCACCACTAAACAAAAAACACAACACACACAACAAATGTGCATTTTATAAGCGCATTTATAAATTATGTTATTTTTACCCCATTCTATGAATCATTTTAAGTAGCATTGTTCTTTTCAATAAGGAATTAGCGTTTTCTATTTCTACATTTGAATTATTTCACCTGCCAACACTTTTCTGCCAACCATCCAGCATATGCAGTAATCGACGGCCGGCCGGGGACGTATTGGGCCGTCGCGGAGACGCTGGCTCTCTGTTTTTAAACCTTTTCTTCCCCCCACAGGGGAGGGGCAAGGGGCCTTCCCCACAATCGATGGACGTCACGTTAGTGCAGCGCCCGATCAAGTGCATACGTGTCTTTGATGTGTCTTTGTGCTGGTTTTTAGTACTTACGTGGGTTTGGAGTTTGTATTGTTAGAAATTAAATACTGGCTTTACTTTAATGTGCTGATATTTTAGAACACCCTTTACATGCCATGTCTTTTTAATTAGGACTTTTGTGACTTAGATTTAATTTCTCTACAATCTTGCGTAAAACTCTTCTTTATTTAATAACTTTATTCTATAATACTTTTTTATTATTAATACCTAATAATAACTATAATCAAAAACTGCACAAAGATAAATTTTAAACTTCGAGACAAGCTCTAGTAATTTTAATTCCAAATTTCTATGTGCTATAAATAGTACGTAGCAGCGGGCGCGTGGCGGTGACAAGTTGTCACGTCACTGCAGCGGTCCACAAAGTGGATTTAAACAATTCCGTGAACACGACGGAAGAATTTCTCAAGTGCATATGCGCAAGGATATACAGGAGGATTATAGTGTTGTAAAGGAAATTAAAAGGGTTAGTGACAGTTCTTACGAGTTTCGTTTTATGTACGGGTGCAAAGTCCTTTTTGATAAGGAAACTCCCTAAGTCCAAGAACGATGCTAGAGGAATAATATGTTTTGTACTTGGAAAAAATATAGTTTTCTCCGTACATAATGATTAAAAAAAAACTACTGACCCTACTGACGGCTTTTTTACTAAACCGGGTTTTTGTTACACCCTGTACATGGCGTCATTAGCGTACTAAATAAAACCCAGCAGCCTATATTTAGAATGCATGTGACATTATGAAAAAGCAATAAATTGAATTTGAATTTGAGTTTTTTTTCTGTCTTTTTGATTCATTTTTTATTTAAATTTCATGACCCTATTAAAAACCTTCTAATGCTGTTTGCATTGAAATAATATAAACAGTATTAATATGACATGTGTTACGTCACAAAGGGAAGTGAATGGAGTTATTAAGGTTGAAGTATCTAGACTCTTGTTACGAGTAATTAAAAAAAAAATACACGTTTGTTTACATAAGATACTACTCTGACTCACTAATTCAAAAAGGATCTTGTCACTGAGAGTATGTAAAAAAAGCTTTCATGAATATTCAAAAGCAAAATAAACAAGTAGTCATTGTTTTTAAGGCACACCTGGAGTCTTAAGATGTGTTACCAATCCCGAGGATAAAGATGGAATGCCTGTCAGGCATTGGTCCCACCGCTGACGATGAGCGAGAAGTGATTAAAGCTAGACATTAGAAAGAAGCGAGCAGAGAGAACCGTGTGTTTTAGTTAGTGGAGAAAGAGTTCTCGCCGGAAGTGTGAACAGCCATCGATCAACTATTACAATATCTGTGTCTATTAGTAGAGACACAGATATTGTAATAGTTGATCTACAGGACAGGATCTATATCTTTTGTTCGTTTCTTGGGCGAGAAAATCGCCGATAGCTAATCGCCTTCTCGCCCTCTTGGTGGAACTAGCAATTCTATTCGTTTTGTTTTCAAACCAATCACGTCACTGGTAGATCTCGTCATGAAAGTCCTGTGATCTACCAGTGACGCGATTGGTTTAAAAACAAAAGGAAAAGACACGCTAGTTAGCGTTCGCATCTTAGCTACGGCCCCAGTGCCTTATGCTAATAATTTCACCAGCTACTTGACTCCCACTTTGGAACATGACAGAACGGAGACTCCCACTTTCTAGATGGTGGTAGCGATCCAGATCGACCCTACACGAGGTCTTACAGGGAGGTATGGTAAGCGAAGCCCCCAAGGTTCTTTATTAAATGCAGAATTACCATCGCCACAATTTTGTTAATTATTATTATACGTATTACTAATAAAATTTAAGTAATACAAATAGCGGACTTCGTGCTTAAGGCCATTCTCTACCAGTCAACCACGTTAATGTGTTACTCACTAACCTGAAGCCAAGCAGTGTTCAGTTTTTGTTTCAGTGTTAAGACAACCACCAAATGACATGACCACCGTATAGGAATCATGCCATCTTAACCCTCAGGATTGCAATGCATTTGCAGTGTGTCTTTGCATTCTAATCTTAAGACTGACCCGTTTGTGTGTTAAAAAGTTATTCGAACTCCTAAAATCCAAAAGTTTCCTGTTTCTGTCTTGACAAACACTGGCTCCACCCACGTAAAGCATAACAAGTGTCAAAACTTTGTTTTATTTATCCCGTGACTCGTTCACTAATAAAATCGTCAACACGGATGGACACATGAATCAAATCTCAAATGATTTGCGCCAATTTGGCTCACGTCGATGGATGCTACGGAAATGACATGAAAGGACACGAGAAAATTTAAAAGCCGTGCATGCTGACATACACATGTGGTCACACAAGATCACCGCTAGGAGAGATGGCAAAGTATTGATAGCTTCCGTCAATGTGTTTTCGAACTGAAAACATGTTTCGTTAAATTATCACTAGTATGCTTTACCACCTTATAAACATTTCTTAGCGTAGGTAAAAAGGTATCTTGAAAAAAATAACTTTTCTAAAAGGATTATCGTTAAAATACCTCTTAGCAAAAGAAGTGGCAAGCGAACCTTGTACGAGTATATTATAAACTATTCCTGTAACACTTAGTGTAAAGTTTGCTTGTCCTACTAAAGGAGCTGTCACAAAGAAGTGACCTATATAAAATTAAAAGTAAAAAAAAGTAAAAAGTAAAAATGTTTTATTGCCATATAATGAAATAACAAGGTTTAACAATTAATCGGCGACCCCCACACTAGGCAGAGCCTGTATCGTGGGAATCATGACTGACACGAATTACCCTTAAACAAGTCGGCTTGAGAATAAAGAAAAAAAAAAAAAACAAATGTACTGAAGAAGTTTCACGAAAATAATACTTAACATCAAAGGAAATCGCTGTGTGTGTGTGTGTGTGTGAGTGTGTGTGTGTGTGTGTGCGCGTGTGTGTGTGTGTGTGTGTGTGTGTGTGTGTGTGTGTGTGTGTGTGTGTGTGTGCAGTGTTAGTGCATGCGTGCGTTATACACTTACAGGAGCAGCCCTACGATGCTAACACAACCTTTTCTCGGAGTCATTGTATGATAAAGACATAAGAAAGTGTCGGATTATATTTTTAGCTTTTGCAAGACAGCAGGTTTTCAAATTACACTTTTCAAGTATCGCATTGTATACATGTGGGAAAATAAATGATTTAAAACGCCTAGCGAACGCAGAGCGAGCAGTGGGTACAGATGCCTTAAAAATACGTTTCCTTAGCATGTCAGGGTACAATGGCGAATTAATAATCTTTCTGTGCACATAAACAGTAGCTCGCATTAAGAATAATCTGCGGACACTAAAAACTCCTGCCTCTCCAAACAAGCTTTCAGTGGGGTACCGCCGCGGTTTCCGTAACGACACCTTTAATACCGCTCTAAAATACCTTCATAATCCCGCCTTCTCATAATACCCTGCTTCAGCGCAAGTTTTAAAACTATCACTATAAAAAGCTACATTACTAGCCAATAATAATACCTCGGAACCTTTCCTCCCTATCCCAAAGTATGTTTTCAAAGTCAGTCAAACAAAGCATCCAATCAATAGCACTAACAAAATAAACTAAGACAGCGTTGTCAGATCCGCGTGGAACAATTCAGTCGCGCTGTCAGGCCCGTGCTGACGGGTGACTGCGGACGGAGTGCAAGTTACAGGAGACTGCAGAAACTACTTTGCAAAGATAAGTAATGACCGAAGACAGCAAAGAGATACCAAACAATATAATTTTAACTCAAGTAACTAAAGACTGTTTACAAGTGACAGAAGTTGCAAAATGCAATGCTGTTGGAGTAATGCTAAATACAATACCAATACCCAATGAAATTTGACAAAAGATGAAACTAATGTCATAATGTCATAGTCAACTAACATTACCTTTAAATACTTTTTGACATCTTGGGCACCTAACCTGCCGATGATCATAGTAATGATTATGATATTGAAATTGATGCTGCTAATGTAAAAAGTGAATATGATGAAAACCAAACTGACTATCTTATCAATATCACTAATGAAATAAACTAAGATAGCGTTATCAGATCCGCACAGAACGATTCAATCGCGCCTTGAGAACGCTGACGGGTGACTAACCGTGGTCCACAGTGCAAGTTACAAAAAACAGGCAGCAGTTTGCGGTTAGTAAAAGATGGGAATAACCCTGGACTCCAGTTAATTTAGCATCATTCAAAGCTGATTTTTGAGTGATAGTTGAAGTGTTGTGCATTGTCATTATAAAATAATAAGTATACTTGATTAATAGTAAAAACGATAATGTTGATAGTAGTAAACATGAACTATATAGAGCGTCGATGGTACCAATGAGTTTTTCTATATTTAGTACACTACCCAATTTTCTTACGTCGAAGGAAAAAACCGTGAAGAAATCTGCACATTCGAATAGCTCAGTGTGTAAGAAGACCCTATAGTGGTCGAAATGAATCCGAAAGGGTACATCTATTACATACGATATGATAAGGTAAAACATGATTTGTGAACATTAATAATATTAATGAGGCAGCTCTCACAAATAATGATAAATAAATAAATAATCACGGGACAATGTCACACAAATTGACCTAGTCCCAATTTAAGCTTTAGGCTTGTACTATGGGTACTAGACAACGCTTAACTTACTTATATAGAGAAATATATACTTAAATACATTGAAAACATCCAAGACTCAGGAACAAATACTCATGCTCATAACACAAATAACTGCCCTTACCGGGATTTGAACCCAGGATCCCTAGCTTTGAAGGCAGGGTCACTCCCAACTAGGCTTGCGTGTCGTCAATTAATGATAATACTATGTCAACAGAGCATTTTAATTTCAATCAACGAAATCTAACATACTCGTAAGTAAACAAATTAACTCCGTTTGATTGCGTTAGAGAGACATAAGAGCACAACAGTGTGGTTTATGCAAAGTCATTTATCACTGATATTACTTATCATTCTGCAACAGTTGGTGGCTGGATGCAAAAGTTATAATCTTGATTTTGAATAACCCTAGCAATACTCGTAATAATAATGTATATCGATTTCATTTAGACACAATTTACGAAAATATTATATCGATAGGTATAAAGTACAGTAGGTATAGTAGTGATAGTATGGTTGTACGAGTACTTACATTCTAAAAGTATCATTGTTAACTGACCACTAGAGAGCTTTATTATAAAATGTCTAAATTATCAAATTATTTGATAACTTTTACTAATAGTACTTTACATGAAACTAGATAAATATAGCAGAATAACATAATGTTATTTCTTTGTTTAAATTTTGGTAAAATTGTAAATAAGCTTAAATTACTCATCTTGCCGTTATCCAAACCATTCGTGGTTGGCGCACAACGTCTTTTCCCCCCAAACATCAGTATCAGCTCAGTATTCATTCCCTTGTTTTTCATATCGCTCTTCATACATTCCATCCATCTCTTTTTAGGTTTCCCCTTCCACTATAGTCCTTCACATTCATATTATTATTTTTTTATACCACGACTTTGGCAAACAAGTGTACGGCCCGCCTGATGGTAAGTGGTTACCGTTGTCTATGGCCTCTTGCAACACCAGAAGTATCACATGCGAGTTTCCGACCCTTTAAAAACCTATTTACTTCTCTCTTGAATAACTCCATAAAATAGTCGACATATAAGAAGTGGAAGTTAGAAAGTGGTGAAGAGGTTAGAAAGGATTATTATTTATGTATAAACATACATACATAACATCACACCTTCATTCCCAGAGTGGGGTAGGCAGAGCTACAGAAACACCAACAACTTTAAAACAGCTTGTTAATAATTCTGTAACCACATTTTGCACAATCAGGCCAAGAAGTTTACTAGTGTATTAGTGACAGGTTGCAAGCCCATCGCCTAATAGTACTACAAGCCCTTATTCCCTTAGTCGCCTCTTACGACATCCATGGGAAGACATGGAGTGGCACTATTCTAACCCGGCAACCACACGGGCTGTTTACATATATTATTTAAATCTTCTCTCGTCACACGACTTTCAGTCTTCCTCATGAAAAGCCCATCCTATTACAATTTATTCCCTTCCATTCTCAAATTACTACTACAATCGGCATCAAAAATATCGCACCTTTTGAAATTTTTAAAAGATGCCTCACAGTCATACCTTACCTTAGACGAAATACGGTTTAAATTCCAAAGGTGCGATTTTATGACGCCAAGTATATTTGAAAATCCTCTCATCACATGAGTTTTATCCTTCCCTATGACAAGCCCATACCTTAACCATGTATTCCCTCCCATTCTCAAATTACTTATCCATGTAGTAGTTCTGTAACAGTACCACTAGATATACGCTGTCATCTCCGTCTCAAGCCGCGGCAAAGCAAGACTGGAGTGAAATTTCCAGGCGCCGAGCAAACTTGGGGACATGGAGGCGACAGCGGCGCGTCATCTCGATGCAGTTGATAATGCACTGAGCGCGCCAATGGCAGCTTTGACTGCGATAATTTCGTTATAGCAAACAAAATGGAAAATATCACTGATGAATAAACAGTCTGTTAAGAAAGGTGTGAACAATTGTAAGGAATCATAAAGATATTTGTTGGTTTTTCACTTAAGGAAAAGCTGTAACAGGATTCTTGAAAGGTCACTGTTTGCAACTAAATGAAGGTATTGAAGAAAAATTAGAAAATTTATGTAATAGGAATGCATACCTAATACTATATAAAAGTAAATGGCATGTTCTATTGAAAAAGCTAAACAATGTGCAACCAGTTAAGTAGATTTAACCATACTAATACTATAAATATTACAGTAAAGTTGTCCGTCTATTAGTTACGCTTTCACGGCTAAACCGCTATATCAATATCGATTAAATATGGTATAGAGATAGCTTTAGTCCCGGGAAAGGACATAGAATACTTTTTATCCCGGAAAATGGACAGTTCCCGAAGGAATAGCTGTAAACGACTTCTACGCAACTTTCTAGCTAAACCAATCAATTATTCTCGAGCAATACAAATAACGCGCTAACTTGAAGCTTCCAAGTAATGGTCAATATAACTTTACTTATAATATAGCAAACAAATAACATCGTAATATCAAGACTGGCATTGTAAAGCCGTCCGTCCACCGTTCTTCAGAGCGGCGCTCCACTGCACCCGTGACAGTCATTTAAGACAGTGACGGGACCCCCCTACCACCCAACCCGCCACCCTCAGATGGATTGATATTACGGTGCAGTAGCAGACGTAAGACGGTTGCATACGGGAATTTAAAAAAATATGTTGCAACTTGTATTTCTTTGTTGGTATTTTAGTTGCAAGACTTCAGACAGAGAGAGACACGTGTCATCAATGTACAATACCAAGGTATTCTTTACAACATGACTAGCCAAGAGGATGGTGACCACAAATTGCCTTCAAATAGGAAACGAGTTTACATTTGAAGAAAATTATCATGTGTATGAACCGAGCAGTCAGTGCCAAAGTTCAGGATTTCCATGTACAATGAAGTCGATATCGTATTAACAGTAAATATGTTAACTCATCGGCTATTCTAGTCTTCATTAAACTCCACACCCAACAATAGCGACATTGCAAACTTTTTACCCAACGTTCCAACTTCTCGACCAACGACCAAGTATATATTATTCATTTAATATTATATTCCGTTCTGCAACCCTTCAAGTTGAAAACTACGTCGTTGGAGGCAAACGAGACGGGCGTGATGGCGATCCAGAGACAGTGACGTGACGACCCCACCCCCTCCCAACCCCACAGGGGGGCGCACTGACCCCTGAGGGGTGGATAATAAGGGGGCAATGCGGGATGGAAGTCTTCTTTCGTGGAAATGTGTTGCGTTTTTGAAAGTGTGCATTTTGTCAACTGGAAGTAAATTAGTTTGGTTTAGACAGTTGCATGTTTTAACCTTTATTCTTGCACATGCAATTCTAATTTCAAAAGTGGCTTTTCCTTTCTAAAAATCGTTACTTCAGTGATTCGCTTCTAAATAATATTTATATTATGATACTTGTGAAGAAGTGCTCGGTGTAGATTTAGACCTGTTATTATATTACCAAGTTTATTTTCTCATTTCAATAGTATCAATGCTATCATAAAGACCTGAAAACGGAAAGGATGAGGACTTATTATAAAAACCGAACAAGGACACAAAAAACAAAAATCAACATTCAAAATGTCACCGTGGCGCCCTGTCCGCGCAACGTCGTGTCATTTGCACAAAATTAAATACCCCTCAAAGACGAGACGTCAACTTTACCGGACCCCACCCTGACACCCTGGGGGGGCAGGGAGCCAGATGGATTGATATTACTACACGAATGCAGGTGAACTCGAGCCGATCTTCGAACAACGTCCATTTGTAAGGCTGTCTTATGCTGCAATTTAGAAGGCTTGTACACTTATTTACGAGTACGTAAACTAGTCTTGGTTTTAATTAGCTTTTTGGTAGTAACTCTGCAGTGTTTATGGTGGATTTTACCATACAAGTTAAACCTTAATCTACCAAACGTCCTTATTAGGGCGTTAAACTGTTGTAAAAAATTAATGTGACACTTATAGGTGTGGCATGAATAAGATTTTTATAATTTTGGAGTTACTCTGAACTACCATTGAGTAATCAACAAATTTCAAAGAAGCATAAAAGTATCCGAGTTTTAAACAAAAAAATGTGTGACAAATATCGTAAACAGAATCAAAGGGAATGTATGTTAATGAAGAGAAATCGAATCACGTATAGATGTAATGAAAGATGAATGACGTCCATTAATACATCCTAACGAGACTTAAAAAAAACTCGCATCCCTCTTACACCCCATAAAAACACGACAAAGACACATGTCCTCCCTTATTATCTTCAATTAAGAGCCTGAGATAATGTACCGTGACATACGTTCGACATGTCCAAGTTAGCTAGACCCATTATCAAAGAGGACCGAGTGTTAGCTTTCTCAAACATTAGCAAGGCGGTAAGCCTGGTTCATTTTATGCTGGACGTTTCGTTATGACAAAGTTATGCGTTCAGCTGCGGTAATTAAATGTCGGCTTTATCGCTCGGTGTTAAGAGTGGCGTTGATTTTGGAGGTAACGTTGCACGTCAGAATCTCGTGAGTGATGCACGGAGGACGGTGATAGATCGGCGGCCGTTACATGTGATTAGTAGGAATGTGACTGAGATTTCGCTGAATCGGAGTTTCTGCAAAAAGTCTGTTTAGGAAGGCAAAAATAAAAATTTGGTGAAAAATCTGGTTACGGCGCTGCTGGATTTTGGAAGCTTAGAAGCTTCTTTACCGCACATTTTGTTAATACTTTTGTATTGAACATTTCTAAGCTTTTTATGACACTTTTGATAGAGTTTACCTATTTAGTAGTGTAAACATGACAAATATATTAGTGCAAGTGGCAAGTCAGGACTATTAAAGTCCTGACTTGCCAATTTGGGAACATGTGAATCGTAATGGTAAAGATTTAACGTTCTATCGTTCTAACTGTTTATATAATAGTTTTTTATGTTATAAAACCGGTTGGGGACATCAAACGACGGTTCATTGCTGTAATTTACGAAGATATGAATATTATTTTAAGTCTTACAACAAAACTCTTGACTCTTGACGACACGTTGGCCTAGTTAGTAGAACCTGCTGGGTTCAAATTCCGGTAAGGGCAGATATTTGGGTGATGAGCACGAATATTTGTTCCTAAGTCTTGGATGCTTTCTATGTATTTAAGTATTTATTTCTCTATATAAGTAAATTTATCGTTGTCTAGTACCCATAGCACAAGCCTAGAGCTTAGGTCAATTTGTGTAAGATTATCCCCCGATATTTATTTATTTAACTTCGACTTTTATGATTTGTCATCTTTTAAAGGAATGGACATAAGAGTCTACACTATACTCGTAAGTAACTTGAGACACCATGATATTAGGGGTTGTATTAATAAATTCATCTTGGTCGAGATCCCCGCCACAAAATATGTCAACGTAAACGTCAAGCCAGAGAAAAACGTATTTTTCCCCCTTTTCTCGCAGTAAATATGCATCTATTTCTTTTGTTGGTAGAGTTTGGAAAACCTATAACAGCACTTTTTCTTACTTAGAAGTTTCTAACCTTTCCCTTTATAAATTCAAAATTGGCCCATTTAATTAATCATTAATTTGAAACTGGCCCGTGTGGTTTCTGGGTTAGAATAGTGCCACTCCATGTCTTTCCGTGGATGTCGTAAGAGGCGACTAAGGGAATAAAGGCTTGTAGTATTGTTAGGCGATGGGCTTGCAACCTGTCACTAATACACTAGTAAACATCTCAGCCTACTTGTGCAAAATGTGGTTACAGAATTATAGACATATCTTTTTAGAGTTGTTGGTGTTTCTGTAGCTCTGCCTACCCCACTCTGGAACGTGTTACTCTTTGTTGTAGTGGCATCTTCACTGGGCAATATTATGTCTAAGCTATTTATGCAATAACATTGATGGTGCCGTTTGTGCCCAAATAAACATCTTGAGACGACCATTACAGCCAAAGTGAGTTTATTAATACAGTCCTAAGACATCAGCATTTTACTATCAAACAAGTTCATGTGACTGTTTATTGCTACTAGGTGACTTCCTATAGTTTTTTCAAAGAAGACCCCACCATTATCTCTTGCCCGGCCACATTCTCGTTTCCACAATCACGACGAATAATGTGGCGTGATGGATACAATCGTTCCCTCCCGTCTGACAGATGTTTGTCGTGGAGGAGGAATTAGAGGTGGCTCAAAAACTAAGCGGATTCTGACTAATTATGAGATAAAAGAATATAAAAGGAAAAAGCTTAATAAACTAAAGCTAAACAATTGGTTGCAAGTGAATTAGAGTTAAAGTTATTGGCCTAATCGCCGTGAATGCCTAAAATGGTAAACTTGCGGTCTACACTTCTGGGTTGAAGATCTTCGAGCAAAGATGTGCCTATTTGACAACACTGATTGTTGAATATGCGACGAATAGTTTATAATGAAACATATAGTACTGTGTGAATGTGATACCCTCACCAGAGTAAGTATTGCCTTGAAATTGTATGGTTTATTTTCAAACCATACGATTTCAAGGCACTACCATGGCACTCTACTATCTGCTTCCTGGAGAGGATGTAAGCAGGACCCACTAAATATAAAACAGGGTTAATTACACAAAAGATGCCATAGGGTCGAAGTGTATCCATAAGGACCCCAGTAATAAGTTTTTTTATTTTTATTTTAAGAAGAAGGCACATGAGCTCTTAGGCCACCTGATGGTAAGTGGAATCTGAGACCCATAGACATTTGAACTCTCAAGACTATAATCCTAAGAGCTCAAATGCGTTGCCAAACCTGAGGACTAAGATGGAATGCCTCTATGCTAGTGATTTCACCGGTTGTCTTATCCCCACACCGGAACACAACAATGCGAACACTGTTGCTTGGCGGGTGGTTAATGGATATGATGGTGGTAGCGATCCGGACGGACCCTGCACAGGGTCCTACCACCACTAAAAGGTAAGATAAGATAAACCTTGCTGTTTAAAGTAGTTTTCCAAAGCGTCCCAAATTTAAACGCGACGATTTCTGTTACGGTGTTATTATTGTATTATTTTTTAATTTTCAGTTTTATAGTTATTGACTATCTCCTAGATAGTTAGTAGAGGTCACGATATCTTATTCTTGAAGAAGAAAGACAGACATCGGCTTTCTTCTAATGTAGTTTATCACTCTCGTTGCTTTTGTGTTTAGAATAATTAAGACAAGGTACTATGGGACCAAATTGTAATCTCTAATTTGTGTTTAGAAACGTCAAACTCGATTCTAGTCTGACAAAAATAGAGTTTTACGTTTAAAATACTTATACTACTTATACTTATACTAATAAATACATACGTTGAAAATTTTAACATAGTAAAACGTTGATTTAAAATTTTTACTCGTCCATGGACAACGATAGGTTTTTGTAACTACCACATTAAGGTTTCGACCGATCGACGGGAAATTTCGTAAGTATAGAGATAGTTTTTACCCTCAAAAATCGAACGGTTTCAAAGTCGGACGATCGCAGCCATACTTGAAGTTAAGCACAAGTAGGAATTCTAACAATAATTCCAACAAACGTCGATTCATTTATCAGATTACGTTCGGTCCCGCTCAGCCGTGACATTTATCCGTCACGGTGACGGGTGACGCTCATCCGTCACCGGGACGGGTGTCACTTGTCACTTGTTCGTCACAGTGACAAGTGTCACTTTCTTGCTCATCTGATGTCACGCTGCGCTAGGGATGGCAATATAATATTTATCGTTGAGCAAAGGCTTTTATTTCAGAGCTAAATTAAAAAAAAAACAATGCCTTCTTTCTTCATTCAGGTAAAAGTGATGTATTAAAATGTTTTATGTTTGTTGAACCCTATAAATTACCCCGGTCCTATTTTAATAATTAGTGGACATAGCGTATTTTAGGAACTTAACGGGTTGTAGAAAACAAAAAGTTCGTATAGAATTGAGTTAAGCTTCAGTGCGTACAACTGTCATTCCATACATTTTGATAGAACTCGTCGCTAGTTTTCGTCAAATTTCAGCAAAAGAAAATCGGTTTTTATTTTGTTTCTAGGGTCAAACACCAATATATAGCAAACTCCAACCAACAGTGTTCGCATTGTTGTGTTCCGGTGTGGGGATAAGACAACCGGTGAAATTACTACCATAGACGCATTCCACCTTAGTCCTCAGGGTTGGCAACGCATTTGAGGTCTTAGGATTATAGTCTTGAGAATTCAAATGTCTATGGGTCTCAGATTGCACTTACCATCAGGTGGCCTGAGTGCTCGTGTGCCTTCTCCTTAACATAAAAAAAAACAATTATAACAATTCTTTGCAAATTTACGCTCTACCTCTAACAAAGAAAAAAGATCAAAATATTTTCTTTGTTTATTTACCTGTGCAAAATGTGGTTACAGAATTATCAACAAGTCTTCTTAGAGTTGTTGGTATTTCTGTAGCTCTGCCTACTCCACTCTGGGAATAAAGGCGTGATGTTATGTATGTGTATATTATTTACAAATGTATTGACAACCCTGAATACCATCCGGTGCGAAAAATAAAATTTTCGCCTCGATAACTTCAAGAGTTATAATTCAATACGAATTATAAAAATGTTTGTTGGAGTAATATAATAAGTGATAAATTACTTGCCTTTTTAATCCGACATGATGTAAAGTCCAAGAAAGTATGATTTAAAACATCAAAACTGCAATGTATGAATGTGGTGAGTTAGCTTTTGTCCACGACTTCTTCTGCTCAATTTACTAATTTATAGGTGATCTGTCGACAGGTCAAGTATCTACCAATTGTATTTTTTATTTTCAAGCAGATTTATAAATATGAAATCACAACAAGACGTCATAAGAGATTTATCTACAATGAGTATAAAGATAGTAATGAGCAACTAAAAAAACAAGATGCAATACCGTTAGCACGTTCAAAAAAAAAAACTTTATAATTATTACCTCATCGTAACAATATTTTACATAATTCTTAATTGATTCAAATTCCGAATACAATGATTTGATAGAAAACTTTATTTGCATGTTAACTTTATTAACATTTGACGACACGCTAGCCTAGTTGGGAGTAACCCTGCCTCTGAAACCTGCGGTTCTGGGTTCAAATCCCGGAAAGAATATTTGTTCCTGAGTCTTGGATGTTTTCTATGTATTTAAGTATCTGTTTCTTTCTTTAAGTATGTTTATCGTTGTCTAGTACCCATAGTACAAGCCTAGAGCTTAGTTTGGGACTAGGTCAATTTGTGTGAGATTGTCCTGTTTAAAAAAAAAAAACATAACCTTCTGCATTGTGTTCAAATGGTGGGTATGTATACATTATGTTTGTATTATACTTATTTATTTATGTATTATATTTTTATGTATATGTATTAAAACATGCATGTACTTTTCATTTACTTATATTTATATAATTATTTAAATTACCTTATGTTATTAAGAGTATTCCTTTTCGTATTTATTATTAGTGTAATTGTGACTAAAATTGTATATTATTATAGTGCCTTAAGACATTAAGTCCGCCATTTGTACCTACTTTGTGTATTGTGCAATAAATTTGAAATAAATAACCTCCGTACAGCAATTAAATTAGATAAAATAGCTCCAACATTACATAGCTTAGTGGAAGTTTTAAGGTTTCTACAATAGTAGGATTCCTGGATTCAAAATGAGGCAAACTAAGTAAATTAAATCCCAAATATCTAATGTTGTCTCAACCGCTAAACAAAATTATCATACATATGTACATACATAACGTCACGCCTTTATTCCCAGAGTGGGGTAGGCAGAGCTACAAAACTCCAACAACTCTAAACTTGTTGATAATTTTATTCTGTAACCACATTTTGCATATTCAGGCTAAGATGTTTATCAGTGTATTAGTGACACGTTGCAAGCCCATCGCCTATCAGTACTACAAGCCCTTATTCCCTTAGTCGCCTCTTACGACATCCACGGGAAGACATGGAGTGGCACTATTCTAACCCGGCAACCACACGGGGGAAAAACACAAAATTATCAAATATGTAAAAACCACACTAGTTGCTATATATTGGTTAGTGTACATAATTACAATGCTTTTGAACAATAATACGCTGAAAGTAACCAACCCGTATGTAAAAAACCTTCAAAGCAAAGAAAGCTTCACAAAAAACAAGGACAAAAGGGGTAATGTGGGAGGGGACGCAAATAAAGAACTGTTCTCATGCGAGACAGACGGGACATTAACGACTGCTCTTTCATTTTCAGCTTAACTAATAAGGGAATCACATCACCCTTGCATTTGTGTATGTGCGGGTATATGTGGATGATAATAATTGATTACTATACAAGCATCGTCATCTAGTTGTGGTAGGACCTTGGAACGCTAACACCATCCTCCAACTCGTAAGGCCCAAGCTATTTTTAGGACGTTTGTAATAATGACCCAGTGTCCTAATTAAAGGCACATAAGCTTGAAGCCCAGAACTTTGAGTTGCTATAAAGTATTTAAAAAACAAATTCCAGGCAAAAGTCATAGGTAAAATTCCGTTTCACGCATTTTTTTTAAGAATGGTTTTGTTCTAAGTGAATGTCCTTATTTTAGGGCTCTGGGCCGCTAATTGACAAATTTAAACATTAAATTGGGCCGCAAGAACTACAATTCTCAGTCCTAGAAATAGGACGTTGGGCCTTGCGAGGTTAAAGCCGTAAACGCGAGCGAAAGCGGCGCGTGCATTCCTAAACTAAAAAAGGCCTCCGTCAAAGATTTTAGGGTTCCGTACGGGTAAAACGGGACTAAGACTGTGACTGTGACTAAGACTCCGCTGTCCGTTCGTCTGTCCGTCCGTCTGTCACCAGGCTGAGTCTCATGAACCGTGACAGTTCAAAATTTCACAGATCACGTATTTCTATTGCCGCTGTAACAACAACTACTAAAAACAGAATAAAATAAATATTTACGTGGGGTTCCCATACAACAAACGTGTTTTCTTGCCGTATTTACTCGATATTGATGACGGTATCAGGTAGAAATATTCACAGAATATTTATTTGTGTATTCACTTCAAAAATAGATAGTTACATTAAAATAAAATAAATTCAGAGGGGCTAAACAGCAAACGCGTTAAACACAAATGCCGTTAAGGTTATAATATAGTCTCTAATATTTTATAAATATTGGTACGGAACCCTTTGTGTGCGAGTCCGACTCACACTTGGCCGGTTTTTGTATCATAACGTGCCGCAACGCGCCGCCTCCTCTTTTAATCCGTTTGCGGTTTTAACCTGCCACCAATCAGCAGTGTTCCTTTTGTTGTATTCCAGTGAAATGACTAGCATTGAGGCATTACGTCTGTCCTTAGGGTCATCAATGCATTTACAGTCCTGATATTGTCAGCGTAAGATTGCAGTCTTGAAATTACAAATCTCTATAGTCAGAATTCACTTATCATCACCTTACCATGCCTGCGTACACGATTGCATTTTCCATACCGTAAGAAATAGTATGTACTAAATATTTGATTAATTAACCGAACCACTCTTGGTTCGGTAACCCTATCGCCAAAGTTGAAACTTCAAATTGACGGCCACACCTTATCGAATCGACGAGATTTATTTGGACGACTGTACCTTTCCATATTTACTTTAGGGATATTTTTGCCACTGAGTTAACTAATTAGTTAAACATGGCGTTTAGAGTAAGCGGCGTCGCTTTACAATTGAGCTGACGAGAGCAGCCGGCGGGCAGCGCTTAGTGCGCGCTACAGCGGGTTCATGAGCGGAAGCGGCTACAATTAATTTTGTTAGTTTTGGTCAGTGTTTGAACAGATAAAGATAAAAAAAAGATAAGTTGTTCATTCAGTTAGTAAGCTGCACGGGCACTTTTACACGTCAAACAGAATACAGAATTGGCTTTACAATATGATGCGATCATGCTTCAATATAGACTAGAAAGTTTAATTAAAAATTGACGGTAGATTCATAGTGTTTTGCAAAATGCTGCAAAAGCCATGAACGAATTTTAAAGGAAAAAAATGATTTGGTTGTATCAGTGTTCGCAAATCGGGTTTCTTTTTTTTGCCATAGCGTTTGCGATCCTAATTTCAATTGCTAATGATATATTTTCTCTTAGCAAAATGTTTTAATTGTGATAATTGTTTGTCCGATAGAGTTACCAGAACCCAATTATATCCATCAAACTATATCTGCTTCTTTAAATTTTCTCCTTTCACTTTACCTATTAAACCAAAAACACTGCCAATCAACATTGCATCGTAAAACATCGACCGCCTATCACTAAAACCTCTCCCTTAATTCGGCAACACTACCAATTTCCCGAGCGAAATGGCGAATTAAAATCGCTCAAAGCAAGGCAGGGCAAAGAATCGCTGGCTGGCACACAAGCCTTTTTTACTCCCGCCCTGACTGACGGCCTTTGACCGGGCAGGGTAGCCCTAATATGTTTACCTTGGTTCATATTAAGCTTTACTTTTGAACATACAGGATGAAGTTTAATTGACGCCTTGGTCGGTTTAGTTTCATGGGGCAATTTTGTAGTTAGAAATACGAAAAGTTTTTAAAGTTGATGTTGTAAAGAGAGAAAATGAAAGTCTTATGTATCGGAACAGATAGTCTGTTCTCTGCCTTTTGGCCGACAAATCTTTGATAAATGCATCGTTTCGCAACTTATTCATTTGCCAACCTGCTTTTTTTCTGTAACTACAAATATTTCAGGATTTTTATAACACTGACCTAACCTAACCTATAGGGTTCTACACGATGGTCCTGGAATAAATACAGAATTATTTACAGTTTCGGGAAAAAAAAGCAGGTTGTCAAATGATATGTTTGTGAAATGAATCATTTGTGAAACGTTGGTTATGAAATGATAGGTTCCTTTTTTATTCATATAATGCATAGAACGCACACAAATAATTTGCAATAAGTTTTATATAAACCAGTGCCTCTAAAAATGGTTACACACACATAAACATTCACAATTCTGAATTTTGTGTCAGGCAACACTAACACAATTTGAGTTGAGACACAAACAAAAAAACCCATAAGTATCGTCGCGTGCAAAACTTCGGTTCATTAGTCCAAGCTAATTGTACAGTCGCATCGGCAAGTCCTAACTTCGTTTCCTTGACGTCGCGAGTTATGCCATCTCATTCGGATCACGTACTCAGCTTCTAATTAAAAATCGAGCGATTTTTGTTGGCGACTGTACTTTGGTCACAGCGAGGGCAGATGGTGCAGTGTTTGCTAATTTTTAGCGGAAAACAAACTAAGTATGTACTTTGCTCTGTATTAACGTTTTTTTGACATTGCACTTTCGATTTACTAACTAATACATACGAATTCTACGCGTAACAGGTTTCATAAATTTCAAGTTACAACCCGTGTTTTTTTGATTAGTATCTGTAATTTATAATCTTTAATATTTTTCACTAGAAAGCGCTTACACTCTGGAAATTTTACCAGTTTCTGCAGACACTTAGAAAATTGTTGAACATATATAAACACACACGTATAGTACATATAAAATCATAGAATACTATCATCAACTCTATGTTTAACACAGAGAATCATTGGTTTATTATCAGTATGGGCGCAAGGCACTTAACCTCGTAAGACCCAGTCTGCCTTAAGAGGTACATAATCAAGGCAATTTAGTTGGAACTATATTTTAATATGCATAAAGTTCATTTTTATATGCTTCAAATTTGAAAATGTTATTTACGAGCAAAGGTAAACGAACTTTATTTCCTTGCTGGTAGATTCAAATTCTCACTTACAAAAATCCCCCTGATTGTAGTACGGTGGGCCTCTTTGGTTTTACTACTAATACTAATCCAATCAAGTTAACCATGTTCTTTGATTAACATAGCACATTGAACTCTTAACTCAATCCCTCTACGAGTGCTTCATCTGCCCCAGTCTATGCCTCATCGATAATCGCGCCCGGTTCGCACAGCTAATCAGAATTTTTCCCGAACGTACGGACAAAATCAATTCAGTTCTTATTAATGCTGGCTCTATAACGCCGGGAAATGCGATCGACTGTACCTCGCTGAATCGTTTAAGTTTGTGTTCACTGTTTAGGCAGTAGGCAGTGAGTCGAGTTCAGTGTCGTATAAAGCCGCCTATTTAAGAAGGCACGCGCTAAAATGTGTTTTGTACGCTCCGACGGGACTTCTTAAACTTGTCGGATAAAACTTCACCTATAAGATCGACGCAGCGCTATGTTGAAAGAATCACCCCCAGTTGAAATGCGATCGACTGTACCTCGCTGATTCGTTTAAGTTTGTGTTCACTGTATTAGTAGGGTTACCTGGATTAGTAAATTGCTTTAGAAGAGTTTGAATCAGGAAGAACTTTGTAAACTGAATTTCATGAAACTCGTTATAGGAGTAACTCAACTAAAAATAAGCTTTTGTTGCCAACTGTATTTTTTTTACTTAGTCATAATCGGCTTATCGAAAACAAATAAATTAATCCCAATTTAGTGGGTCTACGTTCAGCACAGCGGAAATCCTGTTGTTACCTTTTTCTCTTACTTGATTTTTTTTACGATAAGGACCACTCAGGCCACCTGATGGTAAATAGAATCTGAGACCCGTAAACATTAGAATTCTCAAGATTATGATCTTAAGACTGCAATCCTAAGGCCTCAAATGCGTTGCCAACCCTGAGGACCGAGATGGAAAGCCTCTATGCTAGAAATTTCATCGGTTGTCTTATCTTCACACCGAACACAGTTATGGTCATCATCAGGTCAGCCCTTAGATACCTTAACGGTAAGTGATTGAAAATTAACTTGCAACATTTTAATGGCAGATACACAAACGAAGCAAGTGAAATAAAGCTTGTTATTATTTACAAGCTTTTAGTATCGTTAATGTATCTAAGACTTCCATTATTTATCGCAAACGTATACACACTGATAAATGCCACAGCCTGTATCACGGTCA
The DNA here is from genome assembly GCA_949316455.1 of Acleris holmiana. Classification (NCBI taxonomy): domain Eukaryota; kingdom Metazoa; phylum Arthropoda; class Insecta; order Lepidoptera; family Tortricidae; genus Acleris; species Acleris holmiana. The sequence continues at coordinate 21,801,572 of OX438766.1, forward strand.
ACATTTTATATTATGTATGCATTGTAGTTAAAGCATATGCTATTATATAACAGACCTTACGACCTTATACTATGCCACCCACCTTATACAGCAAAATTTTCCTATCCAGAAAACTACAAAACCTACGTAAGGTTAACGCCCTCTCAGGTAAATAATACTTGTACTTCTTTACGACTCACCTCCCTACCGCCAGCTCATGCTTACAAACTGTCGCATTACAGTATCCCTGGCACAACAAAGCTACACAAAATACTCACTCAGAAAATACAAGAATCAACCTTAAAGCAAGCTCTCAAAAAGAAACCGCCTGTATATAGTAACTTTGTACAATACCCCCAAGATACCCATTGCGGGTGCTTCAAAGGATTTTAGACTTTATGTCGTAAGCAACAAGACTGTAAGGAAGTATGTGTAGTAATGTCAATTCTAAGCTAATGAGAATGACAGAATGTACAGAGTGGTTTCTTTTGGGATTGCTTAGTTTAACATATATTATGTTAGTTTGCTCCTGGGATAAGTTTTGTTCTATCGCTTTTGGCTAAGACTTTAGCCGTATCTTTGTTATGCCTTAGACTGATACTGACTTGGCTAGGTAATATTTTATATCAAAAGTTCTATTTTTTTGCCTGAATAATAATCATTAATATATAACTATAGCATTTGGTATCATACTCTCACTATCTTTAACAAAAAAAGTTTTTCGTTTCTCGTTTCAACGTCTTAAAAATAATTTTCTCGGGATACAAAGTAATAGTAAACTGTAAACTTTAGCAAAGCTTGTGTATGACAATTTTTCATACACAAATACATCAAATATAGTTAAATCATTCTGATGTGAAAGAGCGAGAAACTTTGATCTGTATACAAACTTTACATTTAGTTCCAACTTACACACATTTACCGTCTAAACAACTCAATAAACGTTGTTTAGCGTTAGAATAAATCCCAACATAAAACAGCCTTACAATAGAAACCATTTCTAAATATTGCCAATAGTCTCTGTAACACGGCATTGCACTACAATAGTAGGGTCATTCTGCAGTTGAGTGGATGCGGACGCCCAATCGCGTTGAGTGAAAACTGCCATAACGCCGGAGAATGGCCCGCGTCGAGCCATAGAGTACTGTAGCACAGAGATAAGACGGCTTCTTGACTTACGGTAATTGTATACTAGAACTGTTCGGATTGTTTCAGGAAGTCGAGTATTTGAAATTTAAAGGTAACTACGTAAATAATGTGAGCACTATCTTTCTTGTTACTATTGTTAGTTATAATATCCTTTAAGCGACATTTTTTGCAAAGATCTTTTAAACTAATATCGTTACGAATTCTATTCGAACGTATAGTTGTTGTTCGATTCGTCTGAATCATTGTTGCGCTGTTTTTTTAAATAAAAAATCTGATTAACCTTTTGAGACAGGTATAACCATTAGAGGTACAAAATCAAGGCAATTTAGTTCAAACTATATTTGAATAACAATTCAAGTTTTTTTTTTTCAATATTGAAAAAGTATTCAAGAGCAAAGGTAACTGAACTTTATTTGCTTGCTGGTAGATTCAAATTCCCACTCACAAAAATCTCCCTTCAAGAGGTTAACGTATAATAACTCTTTAATACAACAAGCCTCAGAATGAAAGATCATCTAAATTACTTATAAAACAACCCTATTCCGTAATCGCCAGTAAATGACCGCGTATCGCGTCCAATCGGTCTGAGTGAGAAGCGCTATAAAGGAAGCCGTTAGCGCTAACGGGCTCAAGTAATGGCTAGGCGCGACAACTACCTGGATTACATCGGACAATACTAATACTACTTCTGTTATGAGATTTTTGCTACTTGGAATTTTTTATCGGGTTTTTCTTGAGTGTCCTTTGGCCGACTGGGGCGTAAGCTGTCTTTATTCCAATTATAAGAGTTGGACAAACAAATTATCGTCTACGTCTTGATGTAAGATGTGATCACATTTCTTCAAGTGTTTAAAATATGGCTAAGGGAGAGCTAGTGCCAAAAACATGATATTAAAAGTAACAAAAGCCTTTGTTTTTTCACATTTTATGTGAAACGCAGAAAAACATGAAGAAAACTATTCGATGCGTTACGAAAATACCTAAATAAATAAATAATTTATCGAAGCCAACCTTGTCAGTCAATGACTGAGATGACAGCTTGCTAGGGTTGACATTATTTTTGGCTTTGATAAATAATTTCTATATTTGGGTGCTTTGTAACACGTTGTATAATATAAACACCCTGTCCAGTCAATGTAATGAAGTACGTGATCGCATCTATATACCTTGTCTCTTTTTAAAATCAGGGACTTCATTATCAACTGTGAAAACTTGACAATTGTAGTAGTTAGAACCCTTTTCACCGACTGAAACTTGTAAGGCTTTTATATTTCATTATACGCTTGTAAGTTATAACGGTCATATAGAATTAGTTGACGAGTAACGGCAGCAACAGTATTCCTATTGTTGTGTTCCGGTGTGATAAAAAAACCGGTGAAATTACTAGCATAGAGGTTCTTCTTAGTCCTCAGGGTTGGCAACGCATTAGCAGTGTTGGGATTGAAGTCTTTTAACGATCTGGCCCTAGCTAATGACTCTGTGATTGACATCTTTCATGACTCCATACCTGTCCTGCGGCGTAAAATGCCTAATTCCCTGCTAACCTCGTGTTTTTTTAATTTATTTTACAATTATTCTATTAAATCTAGCATGTCATTAGTTGTACAATCTGTTTTGATAAATGTTTTTATTTTTACTTACTCATTTCGCTTCTTTGAATTTACATATTTTTTAAGAATGTGAATTTTATTGTAATCACTATTTATTCATTTCTTTTTACTTTTTGTGCAAACTTGTATGTGTCCAACCCCATGCATTGTCCTTACTCATTTGCTTCAGGGTTAGCTGGAAGAGATCCCATTTAGTAATAAGTTCGCCTTTGTACATTAATTTAGTATTATAATTGTACTATTTATATTTTTGTGCAATAAAGAGTTTACATACATACATACATACTATTTTTTGCTCTTAGTGTTAGTCCCTAAATAAACTATTTAAATGTTGGCCCGTGCCTGTTATTGGCGCATTAACTTTAATTTGTACCCTAAATTCGTTATGTTTATGTGCTGTTGGCATGTCAAATAAATAAGTAAATTGCATTCTAAAGATTGTAAGTATATTAGCATCATATCCACAACAAGCTAAAACCTTGTTTACGTTTAAGATCAATCTAAAGAGACTATATTTATTAGTACAACAAACATTTGAAAATGTGCGTTTGCCTACGAGGGGCAAATTTGAATATCGGAATATTATAAATTCAGAGCCTATGTAGAAACAAAATTCAGCTAGAAAATTAAGATTTCATTTGTAAATTTAATGCACACACTACATAGAATACTTACGGTCTTGTATAATCTAATATAATGTTTAATGATCAAATTATTGTAATTTTCTAATGTTTTCAATGTAATTTTAATATTTATTTAAATGTAACCTCTCCATGGCTGACGTTGCGTGAGCTTAAATCCAGCCAAGCTGCTGTGCTCACACCTTTTTCATTTCACATTTAATGAAATAAACGATTTGAATTTGGATTTTGAATTTGAATATCCAATTTACTATATAAAAAAGTACCCAAGTAATCATCTAACTATAACATTGATTCTACCTAGTTGGATGCAATAGCCAAATCTGCTAACATGCTTTCTAACGATATGCTCTTAATACTAAATCGCTTTGTTTAAACAGAACTGTCACATCTCTAACATAGCTTTATTCCGTTTGCACCAAACGTATGACCCATTGTGTGCTTACCATCATTTCTTCGGCCGCCATATTTGCACGGCGTGGGCGCAGATATTTCGCTAATTAGTTGTGTTGGTTAAATAAGGAGTTATAACTAGTATTACAAATGTGTATGTCTGTTATTGTTGATTTTCTTGTTATCTTAAATTTTTACCCCCTCGCCTATCAATAGAGGGGGGTTATTAATTGAATGTATGTATGTTTATGTGTGGCATTATAACTTAAACGAATGCGAGTGGCTTAACAGAACGATATTTACCTGGGCTTCTGTTCTACTGAATAAATAAAACCATTTTGCATTTGACATGTTATGTTATGTATTGTTAAGTACATAACTAACGTTACTCGTGTCTGTCTGTTTCCCAGGTGTATGAATTCCAATAAAACTAAACGTAATAAACTTAACTTGCGTGTAACAATGCAAACTAATTAAAAATCTATTGAAAACAGCGTCCCAACTAATGACCACGCAATCGGCTCCATACAAATCGCATGTTTAACTTCCATACAAATCCAATACACGCTGTATCGTGGATCTACAGCCATTAACGGGCTAGCTATTAAGATATCAATCAAAGGGGGTTTACTGTCGCGAAACGCGGGTAGTCGTTAAATTAGCATGGAGATGTAAGATGGCAGCACTGAGACTTGATAGAAAAAACCGGGCAAGAGCATGTCGGACCATGCTCAGTGTAGGCGTCCGAAGCCGTTAAGTACTACAAACATAAAAATCAACAAGTAATAACTAGTTTTCTATTTAAAGGTAATTGGTGCCGTCTTAGATAGTTTTAGTAGGTATAAACACTTTAATCGCCTTTATCTCTAGAACCAATGATAGTTTTCCTTTAAAATTCGTTATATGTTCTTTCATGTAAGATTTTTAGTATTTGTAGTTTTGGCTGTAGCGGGGGCGGACACACACACTTGAGTGTAACAAAGCGCTTAGCCTAATATTTTATTGGCGTGACTAATATGCACATTTATGCCAAATCACAGCTTTCTAGTACTAACAGTCTCTGCGCTAGGCTGCGAACGGACGGACCTAACATGGCGAAACTATAACGGTTCCTAGTTTGACTACGGAACCCTAAAAAACGTTGCAATGGAAATTGTAATTGCCATTCAAAGCAAGCTTTAACAATACTTATGGTGATTCCCTAGTCATTTCTACTCTGAAATCCTTATAACCTTTGAGGATTGGTAATTATTATTCTTATTTTCATTAATAATAAATAAATAATAATAAATAAATTACAGGACAATGTCACACAAATCGAAGTAGTCCCAAACTAAGCTCTAGGCTTGTACTATGGGTACTAGACAACGACAAACTTACTTACATAGAGAAATACATCCAAGACCCAGGAACAAATACTCGTGCTCATCACACAAATATTTGCCCTTACCAGAATTTTAACCCAGGACCCCTAGCTTCGAAGGCAGGGTCACTAACAACTAGGTTAGCGTGTCGTCACAGCTTTTTATTATTAAAACTTTATTGCACAATAATCAAAATGGCGAACTTGATGTCATAAGGCATTTTCTACCTGTCAATGAATGAGCCAATCAGAAACAATATAAGGTTGGTGCTGAGAAGAATACAATCAAAATAACATTTTAGTCACAATTAAACTAATAATAAACACGAAAACAAATTCTCCTAACCACACAAGGTATGTGAGGCTTTCACTCCTGTAAAGGTGAATTTCGCCAATGTCAAAATTATGGACCGTCCTATGAACTTATTAGAGAATAAGTCCATGGACCTCCCACGTGAAGATGATTGTTCGGAAAAGAGTATTTTCTCTTGCGGATTAAAAAAAAAACAGGTGGGGTTAAGCTCTATGCGCTTTAGTCAAGCCCTGGGATTGATAATGGTGGTAGAAGGCCTTGTGCAAGGTCTATCCAGATCGCTACCACCACCTTATTCTTTAACCTACCACAAAACAACACTACGCATTGTTGTGTTCAGGTGTGGGGATAAGACAACCGGTAAAATCAATAGCATAGAGGCATTTCAACTTAGTCCTCTGGGTTTGCAAAGCATTTTCAGACTTGGTAATGGCAAATGAGGTGGCCTGTTCGTTCGCCTTCTCCAAGCCATCAAAAAACTGCATATTCATTTTCGAGATTTTTTTTTCCTTGTTGGTGGGGTACTATCGGATGATACACTTTAACCTTATAAGGTCTTTTGTGAACCTAATTATCTCTCTTTAAACGCAGGAAAGTAGACGGTGGAGCATAATCTCAACACCTGTAAATCCTTTGATTCTGGATAACTACAGATACGGAATTTCATTCTAACTCCGACGAGATCACTGTCATATCAGTGTTTACTCCCTTGTTTCTCATATCACTCTTCACTTATTCCATCCATCTCTTTTTAGGTCTCACCCTTTCACTAAAGCCCTCCAAAATCATACTCATTACCATGTTATTTCTTGCGAAATTTTACTACCAATAATAATTAATACAAAATCAATGGAAATCAATCAGCTCCGCAATCGTGAGAACGTTAAGGCAAAGGTTACAAAGGCGTAACCGTTTTATGACGGTTGACCCGCGCAGGCGCATTCCTGCGGTAATACCGCGCGACAGGTTTGCGCACGCGTTTTGCTTAAGGATTCAGTACTGGGTGCTCCATATCGAGCCTTGATTTTATGGGATTTAGAAACTTGGCGTTAGATGGATGATTCGGTTAAGGACATTTTGGTGTTTTATTTCTGAGTGATAGTTGGAGTTCGATAGTTTAACTCCGGTTTTGTGCTATGTATATATGGTAACTCATCACTTCCTAGAAAGTATCATTTTATCAAATTTCATTTCATTGAACGCTATTTTTTGCTGAAACCATAATGTTTCCAGGGTATCTTAAACATTAACTACGTAAGTTAGGTTCGTAGATGCTTAAGATACCCTAAAAACATTATAGTTTCACCAGAAGATAGCGTTCGATCAAATGAAACTCGATGAAATGATACATTCGATGAAAAGTGTTTCGATGTAATGATAGACACCTATAGTCATATGCATAGTGATTGGAGATGTCGGTAGGCGCCCTAGACGCTACAGTGATCAGATTGGCGATGTACTGAATAAGGGCCAAATCAGAAGCACCCGAAATCGACGTATGCGCATGAAGAGATTAATGAATGTAGAGGAAGCGAATGTAGACCGGTGCACCTGGCTTTCCTTAGATAGGCGTGAAGGTATGTATGTATGTGTGTATGAAGCGGGGAGGCAATGAATGTGATTATCGCAGCACCAAGGAGAGTGGCGTGATAAGGGAGATGCCTATACCCAACAGTGGGTGGATACAAGCTGATTGGATGGATGGTTGATTCTTGTTGTGTAAAAACAAGGAAATATTAAAAATTAGATGACAATCTTACACAAATGAGCCTACCTTCAAGCCCTAGGCTTTTACTATGGATACAAGAAGAGATATTCTTAAATAAATACTTAAATCCATATGAAAAATTAAATTTGTCTCCACATCTTTATTTTTGACGACATCGAAGTCGTGGTTATTAAGTAAAGATGTTGAATGTTCATGGAAAAATCCAAATTAAATCCATGGCTGTTTTCTATTGCGACAAAGCTAATGATCACTAAATTTCCAAAATCTCAACCAATTTAAATAATACAGATATTGATCAACCAATCAAACGTGGCAATAAATCAAAAAACACAAAACACGAAATGAAATGGCTTCCTATCCGCCGCCGTAGAGATTTACATGTACTTTCACTCCTTTTCAATGTCCTCTTCCTTCCTTCTTCCCCTCCCTATCTTTCTGAAAGATTCAACTATCTGGCCTGCAGCAGCGGTCATCGCCTGCGTTCCAGCGCCAATCTTTCCCTTGCGGTTCCGTCAAATAAAACACGTTTCTATGCCAAATCCTTCACAGTCCGTGGTGTCCAACTGTGGAATGAACTTCCGTTGTCCTTAAGGCAGTCCCCTTCTGTAGTCTCTCTAAAGAGGAATTTAAAAACTTTGTGGCTGAATGAGTCGTGAAGTCAGGTTCCTATAATGATTAGAGTTGTTATTTATATTATATATTTATGTAGGTATATATGTATATGTATGTATATATGTATATATGTGTGTATTATACATGTACGTTTATATTAGTTTATGTACTTGCTAATTTGTTTAAAATTTATTTATTTATTTATAAGTATTATCATTTCTTTTTACTTTTTGTGCAAACTTGTATGTGTCCAACCCCATGGATTGTCCTTACTCATTTGATTCAGGGTTAGCTGGAAGAGATCCCATTTAGGGATAAGTTCGCCTTTGTACATTAATTTAGTATTATAATTGTAATATTTATATTTTTGTGCAATAAAGAGTTTACATACATACATACATACACGAAATCAAAGGGAACCTCATTAAAATCGAACCATCAATAGCTAATAGAAAAATCCATCTCCACCCACTAGCCCATTAACAGACTGATTTACAGTCAAATATCGAATGAACAGTCGTGTTTTAAATTACAAAATATTATTTATGTAATGTATCGCGTCTGTCGGAAGATTTATCGGTCGGTATTGACCCCACCTGGATGTGAACTCGAATCCATCGTCACGGCTAGACAGATCCTAGGCTATAAACATTTATTATGTATCGATCGAAAGACAGTTTATGAGTTGTTGTTTCTCTAGCAGTTTTTATAAATTGGCGTGATAAAGCCAATTTGATGAATGTTTTAATTTGAATGCATTTACTAAATTACTCATTTATCTAATGATGTAATTTTGTTTTATGCTAGTTTGTGGATTTAGCCATAAGTAATCCTTCTATAACCTTAGTAAGGAAAACAAAAAAATATATATTAGTTGCAAGACGTTTGTACTTAAACTATTGGAAGTCAGAAGCTCACAATATAATTATTTGCCTCATGAATCAACCTAAAATTATTACTCAATTCAACAATATTTCAACAATATTTCAGTCTTCGTACGAAACCGGGTCGGGACGGTTGCCTGCATTGTTGCTTATCGCATTTTGCATGACTCATACGTACCGGTTACTTGTTTACCAGTTAACTTAACCATAACGCAATCGATTTTCATCATTATCTATACAGACATTGAGTTCACTTTGGGTTTTAACTAACGATTAAGTTTAATATTTTCTACCCAAGTTAAAATGTTTTGCTCAAAGTGTAGTGACGAACTGACGGATTTCGCCGAATGTGGACTATGCCATGGTCGTTTTCATTTTGATTGTGTGGGAATCAGTGAGTCTACTTATCGTAGAAAAGGGCCAGCGGCAAAAGCGTCCTGGCGATGTGTTAAATGCCGAAATATGCCCCCTACGGCTTCTCCTGACACCAACTTTGCAGCTGACGTTCTAAACGAGATTAAAGCCTTTCGGGATGACTTTAGTGCAGTGAAGTCAGATCTCAGCACAATTAAAAGCGATATCCGGACGACTGCTCAGGGTTTACAGGAACTTAATGCGAAGTGGAGCGATTTCGAGACTTCCCTGGCTCATATGGACGAGCGTTTGATACAAGTCGAGGACAAAGTCTCCACATTAGGGGCTTTGCAGCAAAGTCTCAACGAAGCTTGCGAGACCATCGACTGTCTCAAGCAAGACTTAAATTCCCGTGATCAATTTTCTCGTTTAAATAACATTGAGGTTTCGGGGCTTACACACAAAACTGGCGAAAACCTTATGTCACTCCTGCGCGACATAACAGCAAAACTAGGTGTTTGTGTGTCGGACTCCGACATAGACTCGATTCACCGTGTACGTCGCTACGGAACCATCAACGCCGCCGCTCACGGCGGGGCCGCGGCGCGCGCCGGCGCCGAGCGCGAGCCAGCCGTCATCGTGCGCTTCGTGCAACGCGGCCGCAAGGACGAGGTGCTGGCAGCCATGCGCACCCGTCGCACACTCTCCACCGTAGATATTGGGATGTCGGGACCTCCACAGAAGATTTACATCAACGACCACCTAACTCGCGAAAATAAATTATTATTAAAGCAAGCCCGCGCAGTTAAATCCAACCTTAACTTTGCCTATTTATGGGTTAGAGACTGTAAGATTTTAATGCGTAAAAATGACAAGTCTAAGATTTTGTACATTTCCAAGGAATCCGACCTTTTAAAACTGAAATGACTTTTTACCTTTGTTTACTTGTTTCCTCTTGACGCTGAATTTACTCTCGTGTTATTTTTTGTTATAACTGCTTTAATAATTATTCATGTACAAGGATTGATTATCTACTTTGGTTTTAATTGCTGGCATTCAAATTCAAAAAAAATATATCTAGTTCAAAATTTATTATTGCATGTCTATAGGTACAAGTATAAGATGTTAAGTATAAATGTTAATCCCAAAACCTATAGCCTCCCATTATCTATTGCTAAACAAAATTCAAAGAAAAAAACGGCAGAATTTAGACCCATACCAAAATCCCTTATTTTATCGCTTATAACTTGTATACAGAATGTAACCCAACTCGTATCTCTATGTCGTCTGTAGCCGATTTAAACATTTACTACCAGAATGTTAGGGGGTTACGTACCAAATCTCATACTTTTTTGGCTAATGTTTTAAAAGCTGACTATGACGTTGTTTGCCTGACGGAAACGTGGTTGACGAGCGACTTCAATGATGCCGAGTACTTTTGGAATGATTATGCCGTTTATCGTCTCGACCGGGGCGCGGCGCGGGGTACGGGTGCGGCGCGCGGGGGCGGCGTGCTGGTGGCGGTGCGGCGCGGGCGCGGGCTCGCGGTGCGCGCGCGCCCCGACCTGCGCTCGGGCCCGCGCGCCGAGGAGCTGTGGCTAAGCATCGAGTGTGTCGCCACCGCGGCGCTGCGCTCTCGCTCCAACCCCGCCGGCCGACAATGTTCTAAGCTTTATATTGCATGCTGTTATTTTCCACACGGTAGCGAACACTACGCAGCGCTACAAGCGTTTTTTGATTCTGCGTCAGACTTTATTATTAATAACCCTAGTGACTGCCACATCATACTCGGCGATTTTAATATCAGTCATGCCACCTGGGCTCCCGTAAATGGAAACATAGTTATTAATACGAATAATAACGCAATCGCAACTTTGGTTTCAGATTTTATGAACCTTTCCGATTTAAAACAATTTAACGGATGCCCAAATGTTAACGACCGTATTTTGGATCTCGTTCTAAGCAACTTATCAGGTTCTGTCTCGCATTGCACGCTGCCTTTGACTCCCGAGGACCCCCACCACAAAGCGCTAGACATTACCTTTATACTTCCTTTTACCACAAATGCTCACGATTACCCTAAAGAAAAACTATTATTTTACGCTGCCAATTACGAGCAGATTAGAGACGGTCTTTCTGCCTCAAACTGGACTTTGATGTACAAAATGAACACTGAGCAGGCTGTTACATATTTTTACGGTATTTTAAATAACTTAATCAAAAAATTTGTACCGATTAGTAAGTCAAACAGTATTAAAAATCGTCCCCTGTGGTATACCCGGGCATTGGTTAAGCTGAGTCGTGAGAAATGTAAAGTGCATAGAAGGTGGAAAATTTACAAAAATCCCTTGGATTACCTGTCTTTTAAGGTGCTGCGAGCAAGAGAACATAAAATGGAAATAGACTGTTATAATACGTATATCTCCTATGCTGAAAATAACATCCAGAAATGCCCAAAGTATTTTTGGTCCTTTATTAAGTCCAAATTTGCTGCAAATAAAACCCCCGACTGTATGGCGTATAATAATAATTCTTCAACTGATTCCGAGACAATAGCTAACTTTTTTAACGATTATATTCACTCTGTTTTCGTTAAAAGCAGCACGTGTAATTTCTCTAATACATTTAACCAGCATGCAAATATTCCCCCGATAAATATCTCTTCAATTAACATCACTGATTCTCTAATTTTAAAGCACCTACAACAAATCAATGTAAACAAAGGTGCCGGGATTGACCAAATTCATCCAATTTTAATCTCTCGGTGTAGCAAAGAACTATCTATACCCCTTACTATCATTTTTCGCAAATCTATGTCTGAAGGTTGTTTTCCTGCTATTTGGAAAACTGCTCTCATAACACCGATACATAAAAGCGGGGACAAGCACGACGTGACATTATATAGACCTATTTCTAAATTGTGCATTTTTGGTAAGGTTTTTGAGAAAATGGTCACTGCTGAATTGACAGATAGAGTTATTCGTTTAGTTTCCCCAGATCAACATGGTTTCCTACAGGGACGAAGTGTTGACACAAACCTTGTCACTTTTTCAGACTTTATTTTGAATGCTCTTGACAAAGGTCATCAGGTTGACGCCGTGTATACCGATTTTTCCAAAGCTTTTGATAAAATCAATCATTTTCTACTACTAAATAAATTACACGAAATCGGTATACACGGTGACCTTTACAGGTGGCTTGAATCATACATTCAAAATCGTAGCCAGGCAGTGTCGCTTAGAGGTTACACATCTGGATTTTTACCTGTCAGTTCCGGAGTGCCTCAGGGCTCACACTTGGGACCGCTTCTTTTTATTTTATTTGTGAACGACATGGGCTCATATTTCTCTAATTCAAGACATCTTGTTTATGCTGATGACACAAAAATATTTAAAATTATTAAAACTTACAATGATTGTCTTGAATTGCAAAAAGATCTTGAGAGCTTTACTTCATATTGTATTTCCAATCAGTTGGTACTTAACCCTGATAAATGCAATTGCATAACATTTTCACGCAAGCGAGTGCCACTTCATTTTAATTATAGCCTTTTAGGCAAGGTTATAAATAGAGTGTCCCAGGTCCGAGACTTAGGTATTATTCTCGACTATAAGCTCAGTTTTAACCCACATATAGACCACATCACCGCAAAAGCTTATAGGCAATTAGGTATAATACTTAGGCTATCCAAACCATTTAAGAGCTTACACACATTAAAGGTTCTATATTCCTCTTATGTGCGCAGCATTCTCGAATTTGGTTGCATCGTGTGGTCCCCACTTTACGCTATTCATAAAAAGCGCATTGAAAAAGTACAAAATAGATTATTGAAGTCGCTAAATTTCCGTCAAGGTTTAATCTGTAACATTAATAGCAATAAACGTCATGGTTTAGCCCCTCTAGCAAAACGCCGTGTATATTTAGACCAAGTATTTCTTTTTAAGCTAATTAATAATTATATTAATTCTCCCGTTCTTCTTGGAAATGTATCCCTTAAAATACCCCGCTGCATCCCCGTACGCCACCCCTTAACTTTCCATATAAGTTTTTGCCGCTCAAATTTTGCAAGAAATACTTTCTTTAGGCGAGCCTGTCGTGATTACAATATAAATTTCATAGATTTAGATATATTCTCTTTATCAATTGGTAAATACAGCAGTGCTCTTAGGAGTTTGCTCTTCTCCTGATGTCTGTTTTTTCTTGTTTTTACTGCTTTACTTAAATTGTCTGTAACTTTATGTTCTACGAAAGATTACTTTTTTTTTCTAGTTTGTTTATATAATTACGAGTGTACTTACTTACCGCGCGAATGAGTTGCAAAATTATCCGCAACACCTACCCTGTTTCATTTTATAATTAATGTATTTTATTTGAGTAAATGGAACTATAGGTCTGTTAGTTATAATAAGTGAATGATATTACCATTTGTACGTGACTGTTTGTTTCCTAAATAAAAAAATAAAAAAATAATAATATAAATAAAAAACTTTCTAAGCTTATTCTAATGTTTCTGTGTTCTATAACCATAACTATCCCAATCTACATAGCACCTGCAATCACTTCTAAATCTAGCTGCGTATCGTTAATCTTCCGAGGCCTAGGGGCGAATGCCCGTCGATCTAGCGTAACTCAGGAACTGTGCTATCAGATCGCTGGATACTGCAACAGGCACAATAGATTGAAGATAGAGCCCTGATTATAGGGTACAGTTTGAGTGATTTAAAAAGAACTATAGAAGCATTTACTTAACTTAAGGATAGTCAGCTAGATATTGTTTCGAGTAAAATACTTATGACAAGTACGAAATGTAACAGTTGATACTGTAGATCTTTTGTGATTTTGTAATCATACCATTGTCTTGTCAAAAAGTAAACATTTCAAAATATTCTTAGGCGTATCTCAAGGGTCGACTTTAGAGCCTAGATTTAATACCGTCATTGTATCCAACTAAATTGTATTGTTACATTTTATTGAGTAATCAAATATATTTATTGGAACATTATCTTTAAATGATAGGCAACAATAAAGAATAAACGCATAGGAAACAGGTGGTAACTAATGAAGACAAAGATCTTTAAATTTTGAAGCTCTAGACAAAATAATTGTCATAATTAACGAGGCAACGTTGAAATAAAACTGTAGTAATAGTTATAAATTAAAAAAAAACGTCATCCAATATCAACACGGATCCAAGAGTTCTGATCACAAATCACCAAGCTTTTCCGTTTAGAACACGCATACCGATTTAAGCGATCAATAACATTTGGTTCGATATAAATAATATTCGTAAAGTTGTGATAAACAGCAGACATGTTTGATATTTATTTAAACAATATATCAATGTCTATTTATGAGTACCTAATAATTTCATCAAGAGATTCTTTCTGGAATTAATTAAGCTAAAACATTATCATTGTATAAAATTTATTCATTAACAGTTTTAATGCTTTAAATTTATTTTATCGTGACTATTTCCCAAAATAACCAAAACCCATCATCATTAATCGTAAACGTTTTACAAACGTGCTTCAGGTTGCGCGACCCTGCGTGAGATCAAGATGTGTGCGTTACCGCGCAGGCGCAGCAGCCGACAGATTTATGTGGGACGGCCGCGGTCACGCGCAGCTATACAAGGGGGGAGGAAGGGCGTAAGAGCAGACCTTAGTTCACGGGTATACATACGGGTTAGACATAGATAAAAAGCTAGGTGCATTGGAGGTTCGATAGGAAATTCTAATATTAGAAGTTAGTTCAGTGATTTGGTTGAGGAAGTTGTTGATAAATGTGCAATAAATTTGAAGCCAATTTATACATTAACTCGAGTACTATAAGAAGAGAAATGTCAGAAGATGTCATAAACATTGCTGGAGATCTTTAGTGTGGACTTTGACGGGTGAGGAAATGAATATAAGCCAGACTTTTATGATATAATGTTTAGTTAAAATAGGATATGGGACAGATTGTATACTATTTAAGAACGTACACATCTAGTTTTCAGCCTAGCATTCTTATTTACTGATGCAGAGTTATGTCATATTATTTTATAACGATTCGATTTTACGACAATAGCTAGCTATAACAAATTGCATTGAGATTATCTATGACACATTTGAGTTGGTGTGGAGAAAATGAAATTCTCACTTTTATCCCTTAGATTTCAGAGCTATCTATATTTGAAATAACACAGCGATAATTACTATAATGGACAGAAGGACTATTTCTGAAGTTCGACCAACACGTTTGCTACGTCTGAACAAATACTGTTAACGCGCTGACGGGTCAAGACGAGCTCGCTAGTCATTATTATAATATAACACGACTAGAAAAAGTTGCAGTCAATTTTGCTTCTTGTTAAAATTCTAGCTACTGGCTGGACCAAGAAAAGTATTGTAAAATGAAACCTATTAATACTTAATTAAGGTCCATGCATATCAAAAGATGCTCCTGCGCAAGATTGCGTGCGCGATTAGATCATTAACGCGCTTTTTGTGCGTCATGTTATTTTACTTACATTGTTTTTAAACATGATTAAATGCTTGTTAAGCTATATTTTTTTACATGGTGATTTATTTTATGACTTATCTGGAAACATAATTCCATTAATACAATATTTTGACTGCGTGTAAAATACATTGTTCAGTTTTTGATCGAAAATTGTTTTGGAAAAGTCATTCACTATTGGAATTTTTATTGCAAAGAAACAGACTTACTTTATAATATTAGTAACATTACTTTGCTGTTGTTACTTAATTCATAACTAATACCTTTATCTTTTTGCAGTCATTTATTTTAAAAGGTTGTCCTTTTTTGTAACAAGTCCAATAGGACAACACCAGAGTAATAACTTAACTTACATACCTATTTGTAAACATGGCGGACGCGTTCTGTCCTCCGATTGGTTAATAGCTGGCAGCGTTTGCGCATATCCATCAAGCACTGTTCTTTAACGATTATATTTAAATATCGAACATAATCTAGATGATTAATAAAAAAATTAAATTTGCAACAAACTTCTTTAGTATAAAGGAAATCATATTTAGACATACTATCCTAGTAATCCTGGTATCGCGTTCTTATTTAGTGTCTTCTTATGTTTGTTAAACACAGCTCACCTTGCGTGAACTTAAGTATGTGTATGCACAAATAGATTAATTATTGTGTTGGTTTGATCACCACATCTAAACAACGCGTCCCTCAAGTGATTTACAAAGAGAATGTACGGGACTTGCAAACTTGTATAGCATTTCTAGAGTCTCTCTAAAACCTACCTTTTAGCACCTTGTCACTATACATGGCTAAACCAATACATCTAACAAGTTATCCTGACCAGGCACTAAATTGTATGTGTGAGACCATAGACAACTGTCTCCTCTATCTAGATCCAATGCATATAGCAGTTTATTACTCCTCGATACTGATTCGTTCAGATACGCAACAGATAGTAAATTTATTAATCTACTTTGTTTAAGGAATAGACTGCTAGAAGGAAACATTGCAGCATAAAAAAAATGTACGCTGAAATACAATATGAAATGAAAATTATCACAGTGTTCTATGAAGTTTTTTTATGGCATAGAGAAGGCAATATATTGGACCCATAAACATTCGCAATCAAAACCACGAATGCGTCGCCAAACTGGAGAGCTAAAAGTCTGGTGGATAGTTAAATATTACAAATTTCCTAGACAAGGTCCTTAAAGTTACATCGCATGGTATCTTGGTCAGCTCATATCGATCACTCGAAACGCTAAGAAGACGAACGTTACCTATTTTCGCTAACGTTCGATTTAACGCATAAAATCGTCAGCTTAAGTCAATACGATTATGCATTTTAGAAAACTCTTCATGTGATTTGTACGACATATGTCACTTTTTTTCAAGCTGTTGGCATAATTGCAAGAATACTTCTTTGTGAAAGTAAGATTGTGTTTAACCCTTAAATTGGCAAAAATTAAAAAAGGCGTGAATTCAAACCCTATTTTGATTTCAAACCAGCATGAAAAAATATCAATCCAAAAAAAACAAAAAGTGAACATTATGGTATGTATACTGTGGTGCACACTGCCAAGTTAAGGGTTAACTAGTCTACAGTCCCATTATTATTTTAATGAGCTAGTTTGATTGTTTAATCGTTCCAGTCCGCAATGTCCTACAGTGAATAGGTAAGCAAGGGTATCTGGAATGTCCCGAATTGCAAAAGGTAGACTAAATTCAGGATCTAATTGGCGACCATCACTAAATAAAAAGGCACTTCAGGAAGAAGAGATGCATATTTCTGGTGATAAACCTTAAACTTTTTTTGACTCAGGTTTTGTATCCTTTCACTTATGTCAATATTTGCTTATTAAAACTACAAAATATATGCCACGGATAGCTAAGCCTTTACCAACACAAAAATATATTAAAGCATGGTCTGGACAAAACACCGTTACTCGTAACATAAATGTGGCACGCCCTGATGTGGCCCAGTGTACTCGAGGCATAAATAGCCCAAGATAAGGTGGAATTTATCTGCCAAGTCTAGAAAATCTGAGAGGAATCGTTTGAGATAGCCTTGATAGGATTATAATTTACGCAGTTTCTTGTCTACGAGGCTTTTAGTCACATAGGATTGTTTAAACAAAATGCTTGAGGGAGAGTGATATGAAATTTTGATGCAATTTCCAGTCTTGGCAAAGATAAAATTATGCTTGCAGTATTTTTTATAAAGATAGCTAGCAGTTTTTTTTTATCTAACTGACAATAAAAACAAATACGGTCACAGATGTTTTAAGGTGACATTTTCATCGGCCCAGTGGAGCTAGACAGGGTGTATTCGACACTCGCTAGCGATTGTTTCGATTGAAAAATATATGGAATTGACGTAAGTGTCACGTTACTATCTCGATGGCTTACGTCAATTCCATACATTTATCAATCGAAACATAATTGCTAACGATTGTCGAATACAACTTGTCTAGCACCACTGTTCTAGTAGCATGCGAAACATGGGAGATGTAAGATTCTCACCAACGTCACCCGTCATCAGCTGTTTATGACGTTCGCTGCGTTTACGCATAAATGAGAAAGCTTGTGAAGTTGTGAGAAACGCGAGGCATTTTAACGCGTTCAGAAATAGCTAATGGCTACTTTATATGGATTTATGAGATGACCAGTGAAATACCTACTCGTACCTTCTGTTTCTGTATACATTTCTTCTTGTGATTGTTCCAAAGATGCTTTAAGAGCCAATATACGCGCATGATTAGTACAAATTTAAAATTTTACTTATAAATCACGCTGACACGCTAGCCTAGTTGGGAGTGACCCTGCCTTCAAAGCTAGGGGTTCCTGTTCCTGGGTTGAAATCCCAGTTAAGGCAGATGTTTTTGTGATGAGCACGAGTATTTGACAATGAGTCTTGGATGTTTTCTATGTATTTAAGTATATATTTCTCTATATAAGCAAGTTTATCGTAGTCTAGTACCCATAGTACAAGCCTAGAGCTTAGATTGGGACTAGGTCAATTTGTGTGACATTGTCCTGTGATTTTTTTATTTTTATTTTATTTGATTATAATCAGATTTGCCATCATTGACGTCATCTTGATCATCTATCTGTCCAGTGTAGGACACGTGTCTCCTCTAATAATTATCTAATTATTTCTAGAAGGAATCTTTCTTCACATCATCCCGGCTATTGTTGGCTGGACTGGCTTTAGCTTCTTATCTACCTACCACTTAGTATCTTGACCCTATTAACAGTACATGAAGCATGAGAAATTAAGTGTCATTAAAAATAGGACGAGTTTTAGTAGCTGATATAATTTTCTTTTCAATCGGTTTTGAGAGGAGTTACAAATGTGTCGTGTCACAATTGTAAATGGTTAATAGACTGTTGTTATTATGGCAAACTTGTTGAACGTTACTTATTACAAATTAATCTTTGTAATTATGAAGCAAGTAGATTTATCAAAATAAAACAATTAGCATAACAAACTAAACACGAACATTTTTTATAAATCTCTATTAAACACCAGATCAGGGCCTCTATTCAACTGCGTTATAACGATATCGTATTTGACACGTTTCAGAATCGTTTATGTCACAGTCGCCATTATTGCAAATGACATAAGAGTTGTCAAAACGTTGACAATACGGAAACAGGTCAAACACGATATCGTTATTACCTTTTAGAATTCCAGCCCAAGTTAATCATGCGCGACGCGTCAATAATCATCGAGTCAGCACGCAACCGTAAATCCGATATCGACCTGCGCACAAATCATTCAATCTCGCATCAGAAACGATCGTAAAAACATCATAGTGATTAATGCAAGTTTGAGAATAAGTGCCCCGGGCGACCGCCATTGGTCGCCGCTAAACGAACAATTATTCGAATGGCGCGCTCTGATTGGTTGACGCGGCGTTCGTTTTTTAATGTGACGGCGTGATGGATTCGACCCTTCGACTCATGCGCATTCATTGTTGTCGATGTGTATGTCTGGGGATGTACATGTGTGTGATTTACATTAGTTTATGCGTAGAGTGGATGAGTAAATGGTTGGATAAATAAATGTAGTATTGTTTAACATATGTAAAGTTTTTCTGACTAACTTCTTATAGATAGTATTTCATAGTACAATAGATTAAACTAGTTTTCATTTTTGTAATATTAAAATTAAATACTTACTTAAATAACAACTGGTACTAAAATATTTGCCCTTACTAGGGATCAAAATAAATGATGAATAAATTTAATTGAAAATGTGATGATAGAATAACTTACTTAATAACGATATCAACCAACAATGGCCTCACTTCACTAATTATTGGGCTGAGATTCTACACGGTAAAAACGATATTGCCTTTGACGTGTTTCCGTATCGTTAACGTTTTGATAACTCTTATTTACTTGAAAGTAATGGCCGCCGAAAAAAACAATACTAAAACACGTCAAACGCAATAAAGTTTTAACCCAGTAGAATACGGTCACTGAGCCTAGAAGCCCAAAACAACAAAAACAAATGAATATTTACTACAATATTATTCCTCTCCGCATGACCGCGTTAATTGCATTCTAACTTCACAATCACTCATAATTTAAAAGATGGCGGGCGCGTTCTGCCCTCCGATTGGTCAGCTGTCAGCGCTTGCGCATCCATCAACTACCCGCGTAACGATTATAAGTACCGACCCATTTCAAATTAAATGGGCACCCTAGTTTCATTGGTTATATTTTGTTATCAGAATAGGAGTGGCCTAAAGGGGCACAGGAAAGTTAAGTTCAGATCAAAACTCATCAGACTTGTAGTAGTAAAGATAAAGATAAGTTTTTTTAATTAATACTCATCAAAAATATCTAAGGATCAAAAACATCCCTACATAATTTAGATGTTTTGCAATGTACTGCGTTGTATTGTATGGTACATTTAGCTAATTGCGTTAAATCAAATAAATCTCTGTTATATAATTCATCGACTAATTATTTCATAGCTGGGTCATTCTTCTTCTTTACCGACACTTCCTGTCCTCATTTTACCATACGTTATCAGTTAGAGTATTGATTATTAACGTTTTAGTGTTTGAATATACAAACATTTATTCATCTATTAGTACTAAATAATCTTTCACTTTTTCTATCCAGTGTTTTTTTTTATAAGTTTGTTTTTCTAAATCGTGTGACAGAGCGGTAATACCGAATTTAGTCTCCTCTGAAAACGGCCACTCTGTCACAGTATATTCTGAAAAACCACCATAAAGAAAAAAACATTATCGCCACCGAAATAAACATTAATTAGTCCAAATAAAAATTCAGGCAACGTATTTTAAAATCAAAAATTAAAAGCATACTTATCAATAGTTGAAAAACGCAAAATAGGTATAGAAAAATGACGCTGTACTGTCGGTAAAAAAGTAGAACGACCCAGCTGCCCTACGCACGCTTGTAAACACGTATGTGAAGTATGACAGAGTTCGATTCAATCTACTTTTGCCGTCATGCTCCAACAGAGGGCGTTAGTAGATTGGGAACGAAAAAACTCATACTAGGCTAATACCGTTAAGATTGAATTATTTTACTGTGTTACCTTTAAACTGAAAAATAACTGCGCTAACGCCGACGAAGCTTACCTGAAACAACAAACAGAAAACGTAACTAATTGTTTATTTTTGAAAACTCTTACTAATATTATCGCTTAACGCTCTATGATTATTACAATAACATGATTTGTTTTTGACGTAAAATAAAAGAGGTCAAATTTTGAAAAATTAAAATCTGGTAAGCTCCAAGCTGTGAAAGAGACAGTCGCACTTTCACAGCCTAAAACTTAGCAGGTATTGTTAGTTCATAAAGCCTTGGTTCACTTATTTAGTTCCCAATATCACCCAACAGATGGCGTGAAAACAACAAACCTAGATAAATATTTAAATTCAAATGTACTCATGAAGAACCAGTAATTATTCTGCAAAACGAAACGTCACAAGCATTTTAGAATAAGACCAAAAATCTCATTACACCGCGTAAGAACACGACAAATTGCACTTGACATAAGGAAACAAGACCGCGGCGTATTAAAGAGTGACGTGCTGCAACGGAGTAGCGTAATGGGAAGAGACTGGATATTTAGTAGTAATTTTTGTGATATTTAAAAAATGTTATAGCCGTGGCTGTTAGTTGACTGTTTATTTAAAGTAAATAGGTTGTCACCTATTGAAAAAAAATAGGTTAATAAACTAAGCAATTGGAATAATATTTTTTCTACTAGGTATGAGTAATTGCCTGCATTTATAGCGCTAGTGAAATCATTATTTAACTAGTAGTAGAAGTCGTTATTTCGCTATTCCCTCAGGAACTGTCCAATTTTTCAGTTATAAAGTACCCTAAATATGCCATATAAGACTCAAACTACCTATATACCAAATTTTATAGTGTAGACAGAGTTACTTTCGCATTTATAATATTAGTATAAATAATAACATAGTCCAGATTTTTAAGAAGGCTATACTATAAGGCAACTTTTGCTTCTGCACGTCAAGCAAGAAATCTACCAGCTCAACTCAATAAAATAGTCATAAATTTTATAGTTATTTCCTAATAAGCTTTTAACTCACATAAAAACAACAAATAATCAATTCCAGATAGTATTTTTATTGTAAAAATAATACGATAAAATTCTATTGACAAATTCCATCATCAATATCCTCTATCTCTAAAACATTTCAACAATGAATTTTATTACAAAATACCTACGCAAAACATAAAGCCCACTCATACACATAACCAGGCTACGGACATGGTTATAAAAAATATATAAAAATCCTAAAACTGATCATTAAGTTACGGTTTACGAGGCGCTAAACGCCCTAATTTAACTGTAAAATTTTAAAACAGCGTAATTAAATATTCAAGAAGCACCTAGATACATCCTAATCAATTGATTATGTTTATATAAAATATTACAGTAGGTGATATCTAGTCACACTGCATTTTTGGTAAGGCTAATAAAGTGAAAATCTCAGAACTTCCTGTATAATTTAAATTGTATAATACCTGATATATTAACCGTGTCATGTGTGGTTGCTGGGCTAGAATAGTGCCACTCGATGTCTTCCCGTGGCGACTAAGGGAATAAGGGCTTGTAGCAATGTTAGGCGATGGGTTTGCAACCTGTCACTAATACACTAGTAAACTTCTTGGCCTGATTGTGCAAAATGTGGTTAGAGAATCAAAAAGTATTTTTAGAGTTGTTAGTATTTCCATAGTTCTGCCTACCCCACTCTGGGAATGAAGGCGTGGTATGTATGTAAATATAAAACTTGTACGCAGATAATTTTAGCCCCCTAATTAATGTATTCTTTGTTCACCATTTTCCACCTGATTTCAATATGAAACGATTTTTATTATGTTGTTTCAATTCTCGTTAATTTGTTAAATAACCAAAAAATACTTGTTTTTTTTAATAATGTTTTAAATTCAAGGTCGTTATTCTTGGGGGGTCGTAATTCTATATCTCTCAACAGAGCGCTGCGTTGATTTCAAAGGTGAAGTTTTATCCGGCAAGTTTAAGAAGTCCCGTCGGAGCGTACAAAACACATTTTAACGCGTGCCTTCTTGTCACGCCACTCAGAATCAGCTTAATCAAATATTTGTAACCATTTCTGAAGACATATCACAACCAACCAGTCTTTAAACATTCCAGTGCCAGAACTTCAGATTCACATTATATAACAGACTTCATATTAAGTTCTCGGCACTATGTTGCATACCTAGTTAAAAACGTCCAGCAACATTGCAGTGGCAAACGTCTAAACCTATTAGACACATCAGGTTATTTCTGCTAATTGTTGGTTCATCTTGCAGCTTGCAATCGAAATACAAGTCCTATTGGCGCTACTCACGGTTTAAGATTGTAAAAAAAAATATACATCAAGAATTCTGCAAAGATTTCAAACATGTCCGAGTGATTTTTTTTTACCAGTTTAAATTTCGGTTACATAGGTTTTTTACTTACCTAAATCGACAATATATTCAAAGATAGAAAAAATGTCACTGTAACGACTGAAAACTTTAGTTACATGGTGGAATTACTGGCTGGAAAAACTGTTAAGGGTGCAGACAATCAAGTTTTTGTACCTAAACTTTATTATATTTAATGGTTGCTCATGATTTATTGTGATATGATTGTACAACCAGCCAGCCGCCTAGGTAGACCAAACTTTCACAAAGGAACCTTCTTTCTCCCTATAGTACCATTGGTATCTGTGTTCCTGGTACATAATCAATTAACCAACACTGAGCCCTTATGATCCCCTAGTTTAATTAAACGAGTAAGTACTCTATTTATTTATTTTTCACTCACTTGTATCGTGTGAGATAATCATAGTATCCCCGCATCCTTTATAAAGAACTATGTAAATAGACGCTCACAATAAGTCCTGACTTGCAAAGTACTTCATAAAGGACTCTCGGTTTATAGGTTCTAATGACAAAAATTGTCGAGGGTAAAATAATACTCAACAGTTACTCGACAAATAGCCACAAGTAGGGGTAATGTCCCGGCGAAACAAAGGCCGATCCGGTCAACACATTAGTCCGACTTTGAGGCATTACTTATTGATGTGGGTAAACGTACTTCGAATACGAAGTCTGGACTAATCTAAGCATCCATTGGACTAACTCCAAGTAACATATTGAGCAAAAAGTTTTTAGTCCATCTTGGATTGAATAAGTTACGACGACTCACATCGTAAATAAATTTAAGATTATTGTTATTAATTAAAGGCATGCTTCGATGGTTCCGTCATTTGAAAAGGATGGATGAAAAACGATTGACGAAAGAAATATACAGTGCTAAAGTGAGTGGAAGGGTCGGAAGGGGGCGCCCTAGGCGAACCTTTTTGAATCAAATTGGGGAAATACTGGAAAAAGGCCGCATCTTAAGTACCCGAAACCGACGTGCATGCATGACTCGATGTATGAATGTGGAAGATGCGAAAGAGCTTTCTCAGGTTCGTAGCAGGTGGAAAGAAGTGGTCTCTGCCTACCCCTCTGGGAAACAGGCGTGATTTTTGTATGTATGTTATGAATTCTATTTTTTGTATTCTTAATCAATGACAGTATTGGTAGTAGTGGTAGTAGTGGTAGTATGGTAGTGACCCTGCCTTCGAAGCTAGGGGTCCTGGGTTCAAATCCTGGTAAGGGCAAATATTTCTGTGATGAGCACGAATATTTGTTCCTGAGTATTGGATGTTTTCTATGTATCTAAGTATATATTTCTCTATGTAAGTAAGTTTATCGTTGTCTAGTACCCTTAGTACAAGCCTAGTTTGGGACTAGTTCAATTTGTGTGACATTTTCCTGTTTTTTTTTATTTGCTCTCGCTCCTTTTCAGGTGTATTTCGCCAATGTGAAGTTATTTCAAATTTATGGATAATCACCATGTACTTATTAGAGAAATAAGCCCATGGATTTCACACACCAGGACCATTTGGTAAAACAGTATTATCTCTATTGTAACTGACAGAAAATAAACCTTGCGGGGTAGTTTCAAGGTCTACGAGTATGTATGTATGTAAACTCTATATTGCACAAACAAAAGATAACAAAGTAAAAAAATAAACAGAAACACAAAAGGTATGTACAAAGGCGAACGTATCCCTTTAAGGGATCTCTTCCAGTTAAGCTTTGAGCGATTGAGAGAGAAATAAAACGGCGGATGGTTAAACGTACAACAATTAATGAGACAGAAGATAAAGATGAAAATAGCATTTAAATACGTAACAAGACTATGTTTTTTTTTATGTTAAGGAGAAGGCAAATGGGCACTCAGGCCACCTGATGGTAAGTGGAACCTGAGACCCATAGACATTTGAATTCTCAAGACTATAATCCTAAGACCTCAAATGTGTTGCTAACCCTGAGGACTAAGATGGAATGCCTCTATGCTAGTAATTTCACCGGTTGTCATATCCCCACCCTGGAACACAACAATGCGAACACTGTTGCTTGGCGGGTGGTTAATGGATAAGATGGTGGTAGCGATCCGGACGGACCCTGCACAGGGTCCTACCACCACTGATTTTAGTAATAGTAAAAACACGTCAGTAATAAATGACAGACTGACGGACTCGATGGACGCAGATGCACGGACAGATAAACAGTTAAAAAGGAAAAAGTGAAAGTAATTTTTTGTCAAAAATTTCATTTTGGGACGGATTTTTGTTGCCAACTGTACTTTTTCTGCAAAGTCATTTAAGACCATGATGAAGAGTCCGTACACGGTGGGTCTACTTAAAGTATAGCTGAGAACCTGTCACCACCTCCCGACTCTATCATCAGACGACGATGACGTAGATATACCTAATTTTAGCTCAATCGGTCCCGGGAAGTGGATCACAACTTCCTTGCAAGATTTGACCCAAACATACAAACAATTCATTTTTACAGCTTACAAAAAATGCTACAATTTAATAAAATTATTTATACTAAACTTTGTTAGTAAGTGCATAATTACTACCCTAAAGGCGAGAAGCCGTTCATTAAACCTTCTCAAAAATCAGGGTAGTAATATTGAATGGAATTTCATAACTGCCTTGTTATCGACAGTAATGTCGTATGAAAATCTATAACTACCCCTTTTTTTTTATTCTAGATGACGTTGTCAATCAACCCAATTTAACACGCATGCAAGTTGGACCCTGCAAATCGGGCCGTATTCACCTTCTTTAACGTCTTTTGGCACGAAAACTGTACGGAGCGTTAAAATTCACACTTAAAAAAACTTTTGTTACTGCGGCTCTACTTTGAAATCCGTAACTCGAACTTCAGATCGCCCTGTCACTTTTTGCAAATTAGTTACGCATCGAGAGCAAAAGAGATAGCAATAGAGGAAGTTCGAATTACGGATTTCAAAGTAGAGACCCTGTTTGGTGGCGCGCTCGTTCTTCCTCGAAGTAATTCATTTGTTACTTTTGTATTTGATTTATTTTTAAACGTAGTAGGTATAAAGCAATATATATCACTCGAGGGTAAGTACAGATTACTAACCTCGTGTGGTTCACGCAAATGCACACTCGACTAGTAATCCGAGTCTTACTCCCCTTGGTGAATAAACTACAAATTTAAGCGTGACGTAATTTCAGGTAATGTAAATGGGATTGATCTAAAAGGTAATTAATGGTAATAATGTAAGTAATAATCGGAATGGCAGTTGGTAATAAAATATATAGCATTTCAATACTTTTAAGGTATTTAAGGAAAAGGCCTTGTTGCAAAGTTGTCTTGCTCAATTTAAAAGGACTGCATTACATATTATATAAAAATAATTTCAAGCCGTAATTTACATTAATGACGTGGTCATTGGACGTTTTAAAATTTAAAAGTATAATAATGGATTATTATTTAAGAATTAATTAATTATACTAACTTACTGAAATATAATTAAGCTAGCTAATTAACTATTAGAGCGAGTAAATAATAAAGGCTATCAATTGTTTCGTCAGGTAGTAAAAGTGTCATAGGCTCAAGAAGAAGTCGCCAGTCGGGTTAATTATTTTTCCGGACTTAAAAACAACCTTTAATTTCTCCATTCTATTTAAATAAAAAAACACGCTGTCTTTAAATGAAAAAATATATAAACACCCTTTCCAAATCAACATTAAAATTTTAAAGCAGACTTTAAAGAAATACAATCTTGCTCCAAAACTGTACAGCGAAGTGATTATCTAAATGGCCAGACGCGATAAATACAAATAGGCACAATTAGCTGACTTATTCGCGGCGGGCTGAAGGCTTGGATTAATACGGCATCTGCGGGATCGATCGTCTGCCCTTTAACTCTAGTCTGCCCTGCTATCACAAATGGCAGTAGGTATCTCAGACAAAACTCCTGTAGCAAATGCTGCCTTATTGCCAACAGGATAGGATTGGATCTGCTTTGGCTATTGAATTTGAGATACTGCTTATTAGCTTAGGAGGGGAGTCTGCTCCGTGACTGTTCTGTCGCTGTCTTGTTGATTGGTTTGTGTATAGTCTTGAGTTTTTTTTTAAACTGTACGAACGGTAAGTGAAATTGTGCATTGTTAAGTTATTTCGAAATAAGACCTTAAAATGTGTTATAACTATCATGTGGCACTAAACAAGATTCATTTTGCGAATGTAATGAGTATTGAAAATGTAATAGGATTGACGTACATCTTGTCTAGGGCCACTGTTGGGAGGTTTTTATTTTATGAAAACTAAGAGACAATCATAATGTTAGAAAAACGAGCCAATTTCTGCGTTTCCCGCCAACTGTACAT
Organism: Acleris holmiana; assembly: GCA_949316455.1. Classification (NCBI taxonomy): domain Eukaryota; kingdom Metazoa; phylum Arthropoda; class Insecta; order Lepidoptera; family Tortricidae; genus Acleris; species Acleris holmiana. The sequence continues at coordinate 21,829,378 of OX438766.1, forward strand.
ACTTTTTCTTTCTCAAAGTAATGGTATGACTTTTCTCAATAATTGACTGAAATATTGTTTTTTAAAACAACTTTATAAATCAAACTGTAGCATTGAGAATGTTTGATATACTTTTTTGTTGGAAAAATCACACCATTGTATTTTTTTATTGTAGACTTACGATTAACAACTATCTCGCATAAATTATGTTGAAGTCTATGTTTTTCTGATAACTGGTTTTGAGTTATTATATGAATCAAAATTCCTTTAACATGTTAGAATTGTCAAAAATTCTACGTTGAACATTATTTTGATTATAATGCCTATGTGACCCGTCTGTAATCGTCTGTGTCCGTTTCCAGACGAACCAGCATAGCTTGCTGCGTCTGACAGATATCTCCGCCGAGCCTCTGAACAAAGGAGACGATGTGTCGCGTCCAATGACATGTTCGCGTCAGCGAACGCGATATGACATTTTTTATGATAAAATATTAGTGGTTGTCTATTTTGTTGGAAACATTATCGTTATTATTAAAAGGGTTATGTTATGAAACAAAATAAGTTAGTTATTATTACTTTAAAAATAATGACAGATCAAGATATAAATTAACAACTGCGTACAGTCACCAATCTATTGTTTAAGGTACAATATGGTAACTGATGCTCTTACGATGAAGTAAAACATCGTGAGGAAACCTGCACTTTGAACGGAATGTGAAAGATGGGTGATTGCACACAAGATTGAAGAGGATAATTTAGAATACGCATAGAAATATACTTCCAATTAATAACAATCCTTTTTAATATTATAAATGCGAATTTAACCTCGTATGTTTGTTTGTTACGCTTTTAAGCAGTTAACAGCTGAACCAATTTTAATGAAATTTGGTATAGAGATAGCAATAATCCCGAGGAGGGTCAGAAGATACTTTTTATCCTGGAAAGTTTGACAGTTCCCGAGGATTTAGCGATAAACTAGGTACGCACAAAGTCACGGGCAACAGCAAGTAACTAATAAACCTAAATTAATTACATTACCTTTGAACTTATTTACGAATACGTCCTTTACGTCTTAAAACGTCGACATAAAAACTATCCCATCTATCCACGGAACAATAACATATTTCCTCGACCTCCTCATTGTGCTCTCCTAATAAACTATCCCGAGGGAGATATTTTGAGACGTTTTATAGCTGTTTTTGACATATTTGTGATTGTGACTGGATGCCGCCGGATTTATAGATTCCAAGCCATTTCTTCCAGTCCGCCTCTTTTTTTGATGTGTATGATTTAGCGTTATAGATGTTAGTTATGGAGGGTCTTAGTGAGGCGAGCTTGTTGCGTCCGATTGATGTTTTGTGGGGTGTTTTAATTGGTGAAATGGGTTATTTCTAAAAATGTTGTTTATTATCTTTTTAAGAGGATTTTTTTAGTGTGCCTAAGCTGTTAAATTCATCATACTGTTGAACTACATAAAATACGCTACATTGATTCCCAGCTTTGTCTGTGTAATTTTTATGATAAGAAGACACACGAGCACACGGACGTGATTTTAAGTGGGTTCTGAGCTCCATAGATATGAATTCATAAGACTACAATCCTTTGTAATGTCTGACAAATCATTTATAATATTACTGACAGTGAAATTGTATCAAATAAATGCAAAAAAAAAACACCAGTTAATTACTCATCCAACTCTGTACACTTCTTTAAAGGGTCTCCCAGACTAATAGTTTACCTGTCCTAGTGGCTTACGTAGTCGACTCGTGATCGTAAGCTACTGGGTTTGAATCCCCGCAGACACCGAGCGTCAATGATTTTTCCTAGTAACCCCAGCGCTGAAGCGGTAATAGGTAATATAAACTTTATACTAAACCCGGGTGTAAAACGCTCACACGAGAAAACGTCATTCGTTAACCCTTAGAGAAACCGATAGTCGGTTCTAATGCGATGATTTGAAAGATCAATATCGTATCCTTCGACTTGTCAGTCCGTGGGACCCTGAGAGCCTAAAAGACAATCAATACCACAAGCGAAACCAGATTGATATTTATAAACTCTAAGAGGGTTCTTAGCACTTTTAAACTAATATTTTGCTTCTGGAATAAATTAAAACAAAAACTCTGGAATACGAACAAAATGGCGACGAAAACTCGTAATAAAGTGCGTTGAATTATTGCATATTGTACAGAACGCTTGGCTGCCCTTTAATTCCGCATATTAATATTATTTACGAACGTAATAATGCAAGATTTGTAATGCGCGGACAAAGTTATTTTCTTTACTTACATTCGTGACATTTTAGAAATATTGAACATCATTTTCTTTTATTTTTATTATTTTCAATGATAATAAAACGCTTTACCAGAACTTTGAAAAGTGTCTTAAAGAAAACAAGATTAGAAGAAAATTTATAAATGTAAAATTTTATTGCCTACCTAGCTATTATTATAATATTATTATTATTAGTACTATCAATACGGACTAGTAATACAAAAATAAAAGAATCCTACGTGAATCGATCCTATACCCTGACTTCCGCTATGTCCTATCTGTTAGTTATTATGTAAGCTTTTTTAATCTTTGACAACGAAACGCATTCTAGCTAATAGCAGCGATCGTTTGCGAAATGAAATTACTCATCACCTCTGATCCGAGTGATGTATCGAGGCGCACGCCCACGCATTTAGCGAATCTATTGCAAAGATCAGTGACAGAAGATGGTTAAGAAAGTGATTATGTTTTGAAGTTAGTCTTGTGTAAATATTGTATACGCACTTTTAAAATTATAGTGACCTAATTCAAACATTTTCAGCATTCGATTTCGAGTCATAAATTTAGTACTATAGATACCTAAGTAGAAATTTAAAATATGTGGATTAGGTCACTATAATTCTAAAAATGCGAATTATGTCCTTCACTCTTATGGTTTTTTCATCTATTTATACCTATATACGAGTATGTTCTAATAGGTGACTTCTATTTGTCTTTCTAAGATTTCGATTCTGTAAGTAAAGCTAAAAGCTATAGTTATAAATTTAACAAATCAAAAGGGCAAAACTTAATCAACGCCATGATGACCATTTGTTTATTGCTGAATCTTGGGTGTTTTTTCTATGTATGTATCAATAGAAGTATGTATATCAATTTCCAACACCCATAATACGAGCATCGAGCATAGTTTGGGAGTAAGTTCATTTATGTGAGATTGTCCCTTGATTATTTATTAATAAAAAGCAATACATTCATTATTATTTTTGCAATTCGCCAGTTTTAAAGAACGCTGATAGAAATAAATCCTAGTTAAAAGTCCAGCAAGCAAACATCATGCAATCCCATAAATAAAAACGTTTGTATTCATGAAACGTGGACAATCGGCGAATGCCTATCTGATGTATTTATTCATCATTCGGACATCCCAGATGGGAACAAGATTTTTCACAAGCATGTGACATTTTTGCGTGTTTTTTAATACTGAAATATTTAACAATTTATCTTCATTTATTATATGCAAGCAACTATTTTAAACATGAAACATTACATACAATATTTTCATATTAAAAAATGACGATTTAAACTTACTAGCGATTTTGGATTTCGCAAAATATTTAAACCCGAAATTCTATTCTACTTGTTAAAACTATATTGCTCATGACATGGTATTGAAAACGATACCATATTAAAAGCATTTTTTTACCGAGTAGAAAAGAGCCTTTGTTAGCTTTTTAATATAAAAAAATGTAATATCTAAATACCAATTAGCACTAATTTAAACACACCTTTCATATAAATAGCATACATTTTCTGATTTGTGGCAATAAACGTACAGTAAACTGAAGTGAAAATGCGAACGTAAATTCTTCATAAATTGTCTAATGGATCGTTTATTCAATCCATACTAAATACAATTATCTCTCATAACTGTCGCAAACGTCAATATAATTGATTTTACTAGTGCCATCTATCAGCAAATAGTTCAGGCCTGAAAATGTCAGTGGGGCAGTAGATCTCGTGGGAACGCCTACGCATTTAACGGTGATCTTTGAGTGACTCGTGCGCACAAGGTGGTCTGTAATGGATCATTAATAGTAACGACTGAAATTGTTGGTTTAATTTGTGTATGTCATTCGTTAATTTAAAAGGAGTATTTAAAAACCTGTGCCAGCTATTGTATTTAAGCCCACGTATTATTATTGTCTGTACACTTTTTTACATTATAAGGCCATGTTAGTTAATGTTGCAAGAAACTTTTTCAAACTAAACATTACGTTTTGCATCTGCACGATTGTAGAAAGTATTTTATGATTCTGAACTTACATTTGCTTCAGTACATGTCGATTGAGTATAAATAAAACATCATGCAAATAAAAAACATGTATTAATTCTTGAAACAGAATGTTGTGTATTTAGTATTGTATAAAAAAGTAATTAAAAATTACCAAAATGGAAGACCAAAAATGAAATGTACCGTCCTTTTTTCATTAATCGCATAATTCTCAACTGAAAACAACCAATCAACCATCGCAACCCTTTACATCTCGCGACTATTCTAAGCGTGAAAAGTTGTATTTGATACCGACACGACACGACAGCTGCAGCTAAAAATAATACCGGACGCCCAATTCACGTATTTCACTGTCCGAGTGCGCATCAATTCCCGTCCACATTTGTTACTCAATGACAGATGTTTTACGCCTCTGGCGACACCAACTAATCTTTGCCATTTTAACACCTTTACCGCTTTGGCTTAAGAGCCATTTTGTTTGAATTCGTCATTCAAACTTTGTAGTGATCAGCGTGCCTTGTGCTTGTCAGTGATAATGACAGTTTTGTTAAGTACTTGTAACTTCTAGGATGATTTTAGAACGGATGATGGCTAGCTGAGAGCCGTAATAGTGAAGTGATCGTTTTATTATTGAGTAAGAGCGAGTGCCAAGTATAGTTAGTTAGGTAGAGGGTGCTCTCGAATTATGCACGCGTTTGCAATGAAATATTATTTTTGGAGTTATTTAACAAGGAGGCATGTAAATTGTGCAGAAATATATAGAATTGTAAGTGACATTTTATCTCACGTGATTTAATGTTGAGTTGGCTTTAGCCTTTACTACATCCTTTTAGTAGTAGGTCCTTGTGCAATGTCCATCCGGATCGCTACCACTATTTTACACTTCAACCTGCCGCCAAACAGCAGTGTTCGCATTGTTGTGTAGTTTGGGTTCGAAAACAGTCAGAATAGTATTAAAGCGTATGAAAAATATAAATATAAAAACTGGGCAAGAGCATCTCGGACCATGCTCAGTGTTTGGTCGTTAAGTACAAAAATAACTAATTTTGTATTTAAAGTCACGGTGCCGGCTTAGATGATTTTAGTACGTATAAACACTTTAATCGCCTGTAATCAAGAACCAATGATGTCTACTTGTATTAGTCGTGATAGTTTTCCTTTTAAATTCGTTAAAAGACCTTATCAACCACACTTCACACTATGGGATAGACGAGAAAAAAAAAATATCCACGGTACATGTAGGGGAGGTGCACAAAAAATAATATTATTTCAACATTTTATTCAACCATTTTTTTGGTGTGACTAATATGTATATTTATGCCAAATTACAGCTTTCTAGTACTAAGAGTCTCTGAGCTAGGCTGCGGACGGACGGACGGCAAGACGGACATGGCGAAACTATAAGGGTTCTTAGTTTGACTACGGAACCCTAAAAACGGAGGATGTTCTGATAGCAGATAAATAAATAAATCACAGGACAATGTCACACTAGTTGTCCTATTCCCAAACTAAGCTCTAAGCTTGTACTATGGGTACTAGACAACGATAAACTTACTTACATAGAGAAATATATACTTAAATACATAGAAAACATCCAAGACTCAGGAACAAACATTCATGCTCATCAGTCTCATCACACAAATATTTGCCCTTACCGGGATTTGAACCCAAGACCCCCTAGCTTCGAAGGCAGGGTCACTACCAACTAGGCTAGCGTGTCGTAGATAAAAAGTAAGTTATGCCCATATAGTAACTGCAGACATCTGCAGTGCAATATAAAGTGTGCGTAACGTCCTGTTGCATTCTTTATTATGAAAGAAGGCTTGATCCACGAAGTTAAATACGATATACAGGGTGTAACTTCGGCCAAAGATTAAGCAAGCCTGTATAAGCAAGGCCTTTAAAAAGTAAGATAAGAAATGAACTTTTTAACCCCTGCCGCAAAAAGAGCGGTTATTATGTGTCTGGCTGTGGCATCGTAGCTCCCAAAAGGATGCACCGATTCGGATGGTTTTCTTTTTTAAATAAAGCTAGTTTCATTGTGATGATTCCTAGTGTAGACTAAGTAGGTAATTTGTGTGAGATTGTATTTATTTTATTTTATTTAAAAACACACACTAGGCCCCCGACGATCTCAAGCCCAGCGTTATTCCGTCTTCACAAACGTCGTGAAGCTTTTGTTATTTTCATAATTAATTAATAATTACTTCACATAACAGCAACACAGCGTTCATCGCGTCATAACTCAGAAGTAATAAGCACTAGGTAGTGTTGATAACGTGTCGACTAATTATGTTTAAACGTATGACTGTACGGTACAGTCGCCATCGAATACATCAGAACATATACGACGACGTTTTAGCCTAATTCTTAATGACCCTGTCTACGATATCTTTTACGTGGGTCTCTTTGACAAATGCATCGTTTCGCAACCTATTCATTTGCCGACTCGCTTTTTTCTATAACTACACATTTTTCAGGATTATTATAAAACTAACCTAACTTGACCTTTAGAGTTCTACACGATGGTCCTGAAATAAAACCAGATCTTTTTACAGTTTCGGGTAAAACCGCGGGTTGTCAAATGATATGTTTGTGAAATTACTCATTTATGAAACATACGACACGTTGGCCTAGTTGGGAGTTACTCTGCCTCCGAAGCCAGCGGTCCTGGGTTCAAATCCCGGTAAGGGCAGATATTTGTGTGATGAGCGCAAATATTTGTTCCTGAGTCTTGGATGTTTTCTATATATATTTAAGTATGTATTTCTCTATTTAAGTATGTTTATCGTTGTCTAGTACCCATAGTACAAGCCTAGAGCTTAGTTTGGGACTAGGTCAATTTGTGTGAGATTGTCCCCTGATATTTATTTATTTATTGGTTATGAAATAATAGGATACCCTTTATGTATTAAGATATGTATTTATTTTAAGGAAGTGGATTTATCGTTGTCTATAACCCAGACCTTAGTTCGGGGCTAGGTCACTCTTAACTCGACTCTATTGTTAGTTTTTTGGCAATGGCAGGCACACGAGCACTCAGGCCACCTGATGGTAAGTGGAATCTGAAACACATAGACATTTGAATTTTCAAGACTGCAATCCTCAGACCTCAAATTCGTTGCCAACCCTGAGGAGTAAGAATGCCTATATGCTAGCAATTACGCCAGTTGTCTTATCCCCACACCGAAACACAAATATGCGAACACTGCTGCTTGGCGGTGGGTTAATGGATAAGGGTGGTAGCGATCCGGACGGATCCTGAAGTAATAGTTAGCTAGTGCTAATATTTTTGAGCACCTTGTACGCTCTAATACATTTGATGTCACTCATATGGATTACTGTATAATCACATTTATAGCTTGGTTATACGGTTGAAATAAATACAGAGTGTTCATTATTTTATGATCTCCGGTGTAAGTTTTTCATTAGCTACTAAATTTAGAAGAAATATTTAGCGAGCTATCTGTTTGTCATCATACATCACCATGTTACTTTTTTCTGATGGTGCATCAACACTAACACAATTTTGATAGCATCTTGCAAAGTGCAACAGTGCAAATAATACAATTGCAAAGTTTTGTCCTATATACTCTAAACTCTTCTTCGTTCTTCTAAAAGCTAATAAATATGTCCAAAAATATACACCCATTTGTATCGAAATTGCAACAAAACATTGTTAGGTTTTTATATTTTCGACTATCAGAACTGAAAATCTAATTTTACAACATTAAATATATTAAGCTATTAAAGAAACTGTACCATATTGTATGCGTAGTAACGCCCTAAGGAACGTCACGTCATAATCAAAATAGCGGCTAATCGTGTGATATATCAGTCGCGCGCGCGACAGCGGCAGTTTGCGCTTGATCCATGCGCCCGCGCAGTTTCGGTATGAGCGCAGCTGATTTATTTAAGCGCAGAAATAGTATGAACTAATCAACAAGTTTAATTTAATAATGCTTTATTTATAAATTGAGACTGCATTAACTTAAATCGTATTTTTTTATACAGGACGTCCTAAATATTAATCGTTGAAGCCTTGTTTTATGACTCTTTAATATCATTAATTGAAACTTTAACGACGATGTTTAAAATAATAATAATAACATAGACATAATTATAACATATAGGTACAAAGCGTGCGAATATCTTCTAATAAAAACGACAATGATAATATTAAGTACTTACCTACGACACTAAATAAACGGCTCTTATTGCCTGAAATAAAACCGATTCACAGTTGCATAACATATTATAGAGTACCTAAGAGAGAAAATTATCAAAGCGACATAAAACAACATATTTATCCCAACTAATTCAACTTACCCTTGATTATTAGTAGTAAATGAATAAATCTGTACAATTAAGAAATAAGACCAACCTTAAGACTTAGCGCCGATCCCAAGATAAACAATAAATGTTACAACACCTGTCTGTTCCGTTTTAAATAAATATTGTTTTAAACGTTAATAATGCCGTGTGACTTTGTCACCTGTCGGGCGTCCATGAGACGTGAAGTGACGACAAATTGTCGCCCTAGAAGTGTTAAAACTATTCGTTGCCACTGTTTATTTAAAGCACTAGGGTGAAGCTAGTTTTGACGTGGACAAGTACTCGTCATTAAGAACGACGACGTCTTTTTTTTAAAAGATAAGCGTTTTAAATCTTGCAAAATAATTAATTCACTTGTATCTTTTTAAATTGTATTTATCTTATAAAACTTATAAGACATACTGTATTTTTATAACTAGTATTTTAGTACAAGTTTGCACACCCTGTTTTTTACACTAGACCGGCAAAACACCTGCACAGGGTGATTTTCCTTAATCATAAACTATATTAAAGGTTAATTAGTCGATAGGTTCTACATCGATCTAGTGTAACGTGACCCTTGTATGTACTAAGAACGCCCAGTAATCAGTGTCTAGAAACGTTTAGCACTTTTTTTGCAGCTCCAGTGCCAAGAAATTTAGCGTCGCCAATCACGATTGACTAATTGCCGTATGAACAAGTGGTGACTTATTAGGTATGCGTTGAGTTCTGCCCTATCTGTCAGACATGTTGAAAGGCGTTTATTTGCATTCTTTTGGCCAATTGCTTGAATAAAGATATTAGACATTTAGTTTTGTTTAATAATATTGCTGTTATCGATAAGGAATAACAATTAAAAATATAACAAAAACATCTCAAGAAAGGAAAAGAGTATTGATCTAGAGAGTATCTATACATAGTAATTAATAAATAGCGCACTTAATGTCCAATAACATTCTCTACCTAGTCAACAAAAAAAAACGAGTAAAAAAAAAGGTATATGAGACAATATATTCTATCCCATACAAGCCAGTCCAATCACTACAACTATTAAAGAGGAATATTGTGGCTTTAACGCACCTACTCGTGTAATTATTCACCTTGATAATAAAAACAAACAGGGTGTGAACAATCTGCCAACTTCTAGCTCAACACCCAAAGCGTTATTTAACAAAATCGATAACCAAGGCCTCGATAAAAACCTCGCGACTCCCATCCGCCCCATAAACTTGGAAACTTATGTGGCATATAAACATAAAACTATGTTCAAAAAAACGCATCAACGACTTGTCGTATACGACTATAAAATAGATAAATAAGGCGGCTCACAAAAGTACCTAATTTGGTTTTATGGGAGTCAATCTACCTGGTGTACATTCCTGGGAAATTTATGGGATGTACGTCATGTGCATGGGGCATTTTTGGGGCTTAGAAAAATTCATTGGTTATGGACAGCTTAATTTATATTTCTGGGTAGAAAATGACGGGATAGACTGTATTAACGAAAGATTTAAGTAATATGTTTTTTTTTTTTTTTTTTTGTGACATAAATGTCATAGGTTTTTCAAGTGTTCTCACTTGTAGATAATACGCGCTCAAAAAAAATACACGTAATACTTTTTTGACATAAATGCAGTTTTTATCTAAATTCTATTAATAATTTATCCATCGAGCATTTACGTTCAGTTTTCAACCACCCTGTAACAGGGGTAAGTTGCATGAATAAACATGTCTGTCACGGTAATTCTGAAATGACAGCTGAAGCCTGCGATGCTTACTAATACCCCATCTGCATAACTTGAAATTAGGGGGAAGGTAGTCTTCGAAAAATCATTGAGACGCTAAGACATTATTTGGAGGCGTAATTTTCCATGTTTATGACTTGTACATGAACCGGTATTAAGATCAACTTAAAATACGTTTTTTTTATGTGATATTACAACAGTGCAATCGCATTTTACTTTGTTTAGTTATTATTTAATTGTCTTATTTGGCAATTTCATAGAAAATATTGACGATGGTCATGTTTGTGTAATGTAGAAGGCTGTTGGGGATGGGGGAACTTACCTAGATAGGTATATCCCCTAGCCCCTTACCAGCCAAAAATAATTTATTTCCTTAATACTCGAGTAATACTTTAGTGTCACGATTTTTTTCATAATATACAGCTATTTTATGTTTTATTTCCTTGTAATAATTAGCTAAATTAAGTGTTTATTTACTAATAATTTTCTAAGACACCCTCTATCTCCATTTCCGTCCCAAAAAGCAAAACTAAAGGAAAAACGCTACGATCACATTTTAATGAGCTTCCATACATTACCTGGACATAAATCAGGCCTGCGCGGGCGCATATATCTTCGCTACTCGGACAAAAGCGAATCGCGTGGCTTTCGGCGCGGCGTGCGATACCGCGAGCGAGATAGCCGATGTCCGTAGGGACGGGGGAAGTCGATAAAAATGTCGATGCTTGGTCAGGTAAGTGTGTATATCGCCTTACCGATAAGGTTAATTTGTGTTAGTAATTCTGCTTTTACCCATCGTAGGTTAAAAAAACTGGTACGTGTTAAAATGTTGTTTTTAGATATAAACAAAAGAGGAGTCCCTTATGCAAGCGCTGTCAACACAATTTCACTCTCACTGTATGAAATCTGTATTTTATATAAATTACTAACGTAATTATGACAGCAAGTATTCACTTAATATTATTTAATATTAAAGATTGTGAGGATGATTTAATCCTAATGCATCTATAAAAAACATGAAACTAAGCAAAAACTACTTATCCATAAAGAATAGCGTTCTAAGCGAACAAAAAACTAGTTATTTTTATTGAAATAAATCGACAACGCAAAACCCTACGCGCCAGCACACACTGGCGACAGGTAGCGTCCAACCACATTGTTCCTGGAACTGAATCTTGCCCAACCATCGATTGATATACGAACGCATATCTAACAGGGCTGGCGATTTATGTGACTGGCCAAAGACAAAAACAGAACATTATGGTGGGGTCACCGTGGACGTGGCTTAGTATTTTGAAATACTTTGGTAAAGTCACCATCAAATATATTGAATACAGGATGTTTAAAAATTCAAATAATGTTAAATACAGGGTGTTTAGATTATCTGAACAGCTAACGGTCTTTATAATAGAGTTGAGGACAAAACATTTTTAAGAACCTTATGTGTCTCGATATATCAGATGGCGACTGTACATGTTTTAGGTTGCATTAGGTGTATGATGAAACACGTTGACGGTGTAACATTATTTATTTCTTTGGATTACTTAATTTATTTAATGGTACGTTCACAGCCATGTTACTTTTTGTAAACATGACTTCTTGAATATATTTTATGATAAAGAGATCAACAAATTTACAGTTAAAAAATACAAAATTTGAAGGCTTTTTTAATAAAAACAAGTAAAGTCTATCTAGGTGAAGCAATAAGCGCTAAAACCAAGTTGTATTTAGTAGGCTTGTATTGAGTTGTTTTGCAAATAAAAGAGACAGTTAATGTGAGTACCTTTGAATGGGGTTACTTTCATTCCTGGGGTTACTTTGTCGTGACGTCAATTTGACTTGAAACGCAAATTATGCGATTTTCGAACGCATAATTGGGATTGCTTATTTACGGTTGGCAGCATTGAATATCACTGTACACGTGTCAGTAGCGGCAGCGGGATCCACCTCGACGGTCGATGCAAAAATATATAAAATATGTAACTAGACGTTTTGTTACATATTTATTTCTTTATGGGGTGGGGTTACTTTTGAAATACGTTATAAAAACGGTGGTTTCAAAGTATACAGGTGATCACCACTACTTTTTTTTTAAAGCGAATTAATAATACTAAAAAATACTCTAATAGTGGAATCAATAAAGTAACAAAAAGCGATATTGAGATTTTTTTTTGTTTTTTTAATTTTTATATTTATTTTAATCTTGAAACTGATCAAATTCACCCCATTCTACGGTACCTGAAAATAGTCAGGTACAATACAATACAATACAATACAAATACTCTTTATTGAACACCAAAAATTTAAAAAAATAAAACAGTACATTTAAATCATAGGTATACAACAGGCGGTCTCACCGCTAAATAGCGATCTCTTCCAGACAACCTTGTAAGAGAAATAACTGAGGACACAAATTCATGGCAGGCGGTGTAAACTAATACCAGACCAGACCAGGTACCAGACTTTTTAATAAGTATTCATTTATGAATCACACAAATCTCAACGTCAACCACTTACCCTATTCTGACATATCAACGCCAAACTTAGCAAATTTACTAGCCTAAATCTGAATAGGATCTAACTTAGTATTAAAACCCGCTATCGGAAATCTAAATTTACGTTTGGAGTTAACAATGACGGCCATTTTTAGAACGGATGTCTGGACTGTTATGGTCTCACACAATGCTTAGTAACTCACCCTGTACTTTAACAGATTTGTATAAATGAGATCTTGTTGTGGATAACGTTAGTAAAGAAATAAGGAAGGACGAGGACGAGATTTCGAGACTTTACTATAATAGAATTTACAAAATAAAACTCAACTGGCAACTATTATGACGCACTCTTATATTTTTTATACAGCCTATATGTCACAGGTTTATTGACAAACTTCAAGACACCCTGTTTATGAAAATCCGTCTAATAGCTAGAGTGGACTATTCGAATTTTGACTACATAGCACATTTAAAAATGATTAGGTACCCTTCTTTAGATTTCGCATTGGCAGAAACATTTACTTTTTTCGTATTGATACAAGCGCCCATAAAGATTTATGATACCACTAACTACAATAACACATTTAATAAGACTATATTAGTTACTTTCATTATTACTACGACCTAAAAACCCAATTAACGCCATCACAGGTTATTCATAAAATAGAAAGGAAAACCTAGTTCGTTTTTTTCTTTTTGGTTAAATTTAGAAATAAGATTAAAAAATCATGAAACGTGTTAACTTCTAAGTGCATTTAAAATCTATTTACTACAAAATACCACACCTAATTGACACATTTCAAAACTGCACTAAGCCCCATTGGGTCGTGCATCAGATACGCCGGCGCTAGCGACATCTGCCGGCACGAATCTATAGCTCAAATCTCGAGTATAAATCGCCGCACATATAGTATGTGTAACAGGCTTTATATACAGTGTGCTTATTTCATGCGGGCATTTATTAAGAGGTACTCTTGTAAGTAGGTTTGATGTAGCTAAAATAAATAATTTACATGAAATTATCCAACTGTACGGACATTATTATAGAGTCTGAACAATAACCTAAAGAACAAATTATTTCACAGTGAATAATTGTTTCAAATAATGCTAGCATTCGAATAAATTAAATAAATCTATACTAATATTATAAAGAGGAAAGATTTGTTTGTTTCGAATAGGGTCCGAAACTACTGGACCGATTTGAAAAATATTTTGCCATTAGAAGCCGACATTATCCCTGACTAACATAGGCTACTATTTATCCAGTGATTCAAGAGGGAGGTATATATATAATACTTTAACCCGAAGCGAAGCGAGGGCGGGTCGCTATAATACATAGTTTAGTTTAGTTTAGTTTATTTATTCATCAATGTAATATTACAAACATGTTTAAAAAATCTGTACTTAAATTAATAACAAAACACAAGTAACTATGATCGTTAGAGTTTAATCATACCCTTAAAACCTACGTACACCGACCGGCATCACACTGTATATCAAGTATCTGTAACAGGGATATACCGAGTATTCGTACCAGCTTGTTAGCGCGTAATTAATGTACCTGCTCCATCTTGACCGCCATTATGATTTTGTATGGGAAATCGTTTAATATAGTGAAGGGAGATTTGTTTGTTCGTTTGTGTCTAGAGAAATTGAGCTGTAGATATTGTAAGAGTTATCGTTTTAGTTTGCAATGGAACAAAGATGATAGAAAACAATTTAACAGTAAAGGGATAAAATACTTAACAATAGTTAAAGGAAGTAACGAGTGTTTAGGTTACGTAGTATTGCTATACCTAATGCATGGAGCCGCCAAAATTTTACCTGTTCCAATAACCTAGTGGATGTTCCAAACTCCATCTTATTCCTCAGGGTTAGAACGCGTTTAGCAACCTTGTGAACTCAAGACTCGGAACTTAAGCTATCTCTATACCAAATTTCCTTTACACATAGACAAGCAAATAGAGTTACTTTACTGTTTATGCCATGGCGAAGGCAAACGAGCATACAGGCCACTTGCCTTTTATTTCACCATACTGACAATAACAGGTGACATTTTAATGTACATGGCGCAGCTTATTTGAAACCCAGTGATGTATCAGCGTGTTAACTTTGCAATGAATACCGAATAGTCATTGTCAAGATGGTGAAATAGGGAGTAGATGGTAAGTAGATCTGTGACCCTAGAGAGATAGAGCATTCTCAAGACGACAGTCTTAAAACTGCGTTATGACCCCAAATGCGTTGCCAACGCTGAGGAATAAGATAATAATGCCTCTATGCTAGTAATTTCACCGGTTGTCTCATCCCCACACCAGAACACAACAATGCGAACACTACTGCTTGGCGGTAGGTTAAAGGATAAGATGGGGAAGCGACAAGGAGGATCCTGACCCTGGACCATATATTAATTCAGTAAATTGGCCACATTAGGGCTCTTTTACACGTCGGTACTATGCAGTGAATCTACTAGCGCTTCGCGGACAAGACCATTGCGGAGAAGAAGCGCCGCAACAAACTCCAGCAGAAGGTCATTTTTTCAATAATAAAACACAATACTTAAAAGTAAGTTAAAGTAATAAATAATAATAATTAAAACTGGCACTGTCAAAAATATTAAACTAAAAATAATTACTAGGAGAACACGACGAAGTCTCTTTGTTAAAAGCCACAATAAGTTTAACTTACAAAAATATTACAATTATACTTTCATCAATATTTAACTCGGCGGTTGTGTTCGCTGTTTAACTTACCTGTAACAAAATTAATTAATAGTTAATACAAATCATGACGAAGTCACAAGTGGAAGAATTTTAATTCAGATACCTATTAAATATTTCAGCTTACACAAACAGAAAATTTAAAAATGTTACAGATAGGTATGAACATTTCAACCTAATAGTTTACAGGGTGTTAAAAAACCGCATTTGACTTATTGTTCTTCGCTTAATTTTAATTCAACAAGATTATTTGAACGTAGCCTATGTTGTCTATGTATTATCTATGATTTTTACTTTTCTTTCGCAATCTACCACCATGTAGAAAACATATAAATGTCATGCTCTTCAATAAATGAATTACTTTGATCAAAACAGCGTTTACTTTATTAAACAGCCAGCCAACATGCTCTATAACAGTGACATTAACATTTTACAATTAGTAATATGACAGTGTGCCTTTAATACCAGATTTCTTGCAATATTCATCAGGCAGCTAAACAATATACAAATAATAAAAGCAATTCATACAGGGTGTGACAAAAGATAAGCAAACAATCCCAATCATCGATAAGTTACATTACCGGTATTGCCACCGAATAATTCGCTAGCGACGATGTGAGCTTGTTAGCTTTTTGCCCTGTTTCTGTGGTCTAGGCCTTTTATTAAAGTCCAAACTATAGTAAAGCTATCATACAGTCCAAACTATTTTTATGATGTGACATTTTGCTTTAAGCTATATTCTCTACATCACCTAAATAATGGTCAAAACATAGTTGTTTTATCTTACAAAGGTTTGATATACACAGAATATCACAATGACAAATGAAGACTGCGTGAAAATGTACAGCCGTTCCAACGTGCTAATATAAAACCGGTCACATACAGGGTGTAACAAACGAGCAGCGAACAATTCCAATCATCAGTTAGTTACATTAGTACTGAATTAGTGCTCGCGGAAATCGTTTCGCATCGCTATCAATGATACGGCCAGATTATGGGGTGCAGGCATGCGATGTAATTTTAGATGATGAAGCTTTTGACAAGTGCAGCGGTCACCTGTCTTACATATCTGACATCGGGGATATAGTTAAGTCTGGAATGGTTTGGTACTTTGTTGACAACGAATCTCTAGTTTATTTTTTTGGTGGAAGCTATTTATGAACACATGAAAGTGTAGGATTCAAAATCTTTACAGGGAAGTCTGACACGTTTTTAAAATTGGTTTGAACCCTTTACTGTCATGTTTGTGTTTTTTTATAAAAAATATCAAGTACTCGACAAAAGCGTATGAAACAAATTCCATGTGTTTCAGCCAAAACCGCAAGAGAAAATACTCTTTAACCGAACTATTTTCCTCGCTTGTAGTATCCTCGAATTTATTTCTTAAGTCCATGGTGATTGTCTAGAAATAACTTGAAATTGGTATAATACACTTTAACAGAAGTGATAGCCATCAATGAGAAAATTTGAAAGATTGTCTCCGGAAATTTATTTCATGCATTTCTATAATGTGCAAAATTAAAAAGTCAAAGCCTACTCCTAAAAGTGTCTTAGTTAACGCTATCTTTTCTTACTATTGCATTATAAATAACAGTCCTTCTGTGTCGAGTTTTGTCATGATAAGGATTACTCTATAAGTGTACACAAACACAACAAACTTGGCACTAGATACATGTTATCATCGATTAAGTACGGATTTATTCTTCACTTTAAAAAAAAAAAAACAGAAAATATATCAACACCGTAAAAGCCGCCAACTAAACACTCGTGCGCCGCTGTTAGCGCGGTTCGCCCATAGATGGCGTTCATTAGGCTAAATACATAAGATCGGTAAGGAGAAAGTTAATTAAGGCGAATTTGTGGTCCGGTAGCGCACCGCTTTTGGAAAATAATTAGCAGAAAGGCACTAAGGAAGTTGCATTGACGATGCAAATTGCAAACTGACGTACCTATACTTATAAAAGTACCTTAAAATTGCATTTTTTAATCATCCTTTACACTAAAACTTTAAAAATACAGCATGCTCCTTATCGAAAACGTATCATATATACAGTGTGTATAAAACTTAACCCGAGGTAACATCGAAGCATCGCCAAGATTGATGGCCAAGACCCCGCATGATGGACGGTGGGAGGGAAATTGCATCGCCACTTACACCGCTGTGCACCTGAGAACCCAGATAATATGGGAATAAAACTAGTATCAGCTTTATGGATTGCTAGATATTGACCGCGAGTATGCGTGGGCACCAATACTAGTAATGTTTTTGTCGAGTTACGATGTTGTCGGTAAAATGGCAAAGGAAACCGTTGTAAAATTGTGAAGTCCGTATCTTTATCTCTACTTTATCGTCACTTAAGGCTTATATATACCACTTACAATTTTCATACGGTAAAGTGTCATTACTACTTTATAACTTTATTTGCATTTGACTCTCGTCAAGAACAAAGACGCCAACGTTGACAATACATTTAATGAAGCAAGCTTTCCCAAGAGGTAAGGGTTTATAAATTAAGTCCTTAAAATATAATACGTTAAGTAAAGTAAGTCAACACAACCATGATTCAAAGCGTAATTGACGGTGCTTTTATATGATTTATTGTCAGTTTTGATTGTCAATATGTGTACAAAGGCTATGTTTACAAACGCAAAAAAGCATTCAATCATTGTACCTTACCCAAAGTTGGAGCTATTTGATACCATAGTAATAACGTCATGAATAAGTAACGTTACGTCAGCGTGACGTCACGTGACGGGACACGTCGCGACGAGACGCGAGGCGTGACAGGCGCGGAACCCGTTTTATGATAGTTGTAATTATTTGGATTGCTTTCCCGATTTTGGGGGTAATTTAGACTGACTTGAAGTTAATTTATTGGGTAGTTACTTTGAATAGCTCTTAAAGTTATGTACCGATGTGTAAAATGTATAGGTGCTATGATTTAAAAATAAAATAAAAAGCCTGTTTATTTAAGGCTATTATACAGATTTATTCAGAACCAATTTTTTTTTTTTTTAATTACTTACATTCTTACTTCTAACATGGCAGCATTGTAATTTAATAGACATACCTACGTAATAATTTTATGTAGCCTTATCGACTTTAACATATCCTGCCAACAATGGACACACTTAATTAAAAAACAGTGGAACCATCTTAAAAATTTTCCCCGCGAGCCACAGAAATAAAATTTAAAGTAGCCACTTTTACGGGAGTTCGCGAGACTTCGCAGTTTCGGGGGGGCGGCCTGCAAATGAAATGACACTAAGGTGACTGGCTGAATAAATAACTTGTACATCGCGTTTACGATAGTTTTTTAAACTTTTGTTTACATTATGTATTTTGTTTCCCAAACGATTGAGCTTAAACTTGGGTTTCTTGAGTAAATATTGTTTCAGCCTCGTCAAGAAAACTTTAAGTCACTTATACGGGAACTGTTACTTAATATTCTAAGGCTCGGACATATGATTTTGTCCATTTTATCACGCAAATTCCGTGTCTACATTTATTATTAATAACTATTAACAGTTAAAACATTAATTGAATTACTTTCTTTATGATTGTGAAATTTAACACACCCTGTGTGTTAAATTTGACAATGTAAATAACAGCGCCTCGATATTTTTTCACTATTTCGCAGATTGACCAAACAAAAAAAAGTCGCCGCACCATTTTAGATCCAAATACTGTGACAGCAAGCCTCAATATTGCGCGATTTTTCGTAAAGTTAGATCTTTTCAACCCTCTTCATCAAGTACAGCAGTGTTTTCCAGTGCAGTGCGAGTCGAGTGCTAGATTACATCGGCATGAAGTCGCCACAAATCATTTGGTAAGAGGCTGTTGCGCTGTCACAGGCTATAGGGGGTGCGCAGAAGCGATACGATATGGACAGTTACAGTTTAGCTTGAACAAAAATGAAACGTATTGTTGTTCTACAATAATATAAATTTATCGCATGATGACGACATTGTGTGTAGCAAAGCAATGTCAGTCTGTTTTTCTGTTGTATTAAAAGGAAGGTGAATAAAAGCAACTCTTGGACTTATGATCTTTTTTTTAAAGATTATGTTTCCTTAGAGATCAAACTCAAAAAAGTAAAAAGAACATATAATTTCCATTGAACCTGATATGGTGTTCACTCAATGCTCTCAGACAACTTTATGAACTACTATAACGTACCGAACTACAACTCGAATAAAACAATGCCCTATTTCCATCATAATAAACAGCTCCTCATTTGATCACCCCGTATACTGCCCAGAAGGTCCGCTATTTCGCTCGAAAGATTTACGCGCCCCGGTACATGCTAACTACCTCTTTAAGCCACATGAAAAATATGAACCTAACAGCCCCGGCTAGACTGTTTTACTGCGTTTAGTGTTTTATACGGAGAATAATGGAGAAAAACGTAACTTAAAACACGTTTACACAAAGTTAATTTGAATAGATTTAGAACGGCCTGTAGTTGATTATACAGGTTGTTTTAATTAATCTTTAAAAACATTTATTAACCTACGGTACCTATGCGTACAACTCATTTGATTCTCCGAAACATGACCTAACTCCGTGGCTAATTAGTACTTTTTGTAAACCTTTCCCTGTAAAAAATGGCGTTTACTGGAAAACGTAACTAATAAACAAACCAACAACACGATTTGTTTAAAGTTATACTTAAACTATAGATATTGTTTTTAGTTGCTTCCAATCAAATATCTACTCAAACTCTAGAGGACATAATGGGTATTTACTCCAAAGCACATAATAAACTGATCTTAAGTGAAATGTCACTTTGAAGACGCGACAGCGATGTCAGGTTTTCTACGACGTGACATTTACTTTGATGTGTCAGATTAATACGCTCCTCAATATTTCAGTAGCAATCATCCTGTACTTTCCAGGATAAGTTGTTAAAAAAACAGCAATAACTTCAGGCTATTCTAATTGAGTTCTGTATGCGTCACTAGAATCACTGTGACATACATGTGACGCGCTCATCCCAGTTAATGACCCAGCTTACAAAGCTAGCGGTTTAAAATTCGATTCGGAAATATCATTAATTTTTATTAGGATGTTATTCACCTCAACGATTATAAGTATTTATTTCTCTAAATACATATGTTTTTGATTGTTCGTATCCATAGCACAAGCCTAGGTTAGTTTGAAGTAGATCAAAGAGTTCCTTGTTGGGCGGAACCCTTTTAAAACGTGCGAAAACCAAACAAAACACAGCCAATCCTACATGCAGACAAAACATCGCATAAAAACCCAGCTTTATCTTTATTATTAGTCTACCGAGCAAAATTATGACGACTGCAAGAGTTTCCTCCATCTCTTTCTAACATAAAAGGGTTTTGGGCGGCTGTCTCTCTCCCGCTATGCACGTCTTGCAGTGATTCTACGAGATCACCGGCGGGGGACGTAATGCCGTTGGTTTATAAGACCGTAGAGGGGTTAAGTTTCAGTTTTGTATTTAGTTTGGTCTTATCTCACGGGTTATTTCCCCGGAAGGGGTTAGCTCTTTTAATTATTTTTCTCCACCCTGTAGCTTAAACAACGGTAGGTTTTTAACACCCGACACGAATTCGACACGATTTGGAATTCGTAGAAGTGAATGTTACGATTTTTATGTCAATAGGTACTGTTGTGAAATAAATTTATATGAATGTATTGTTTAACGTAATAAACAAAGTAACCTTTTGTTTTCGCAAGGTCTCGCGGGTCGAAATATGTAAGCGTTCTGTCGTATAACATTAATCTTTAAGACAGTTTAGCATTTACTTGAAATCAGAAATAAATCATTTAGATGTTTATAATAATAAATGGCAGCATCAACTTTGCAATAATCACATGTAACCTTAACAAAGAACAAAATAATACTTTTAATGTTTAACATGTAGAGAGAAATAAACTTAATGTAGGTACAATCCATTTTTATACTGTGTAGTTTCGATATACCTACAACCTGTTATAAAAATACCCAAATAAAGAAATTATTTATCAAAGCCAAAAAAAAATGTCAACGCCTCAAGCTGTCATCTAAGCTGCTAAGGTTGACATTATTTTTGTATTTAATAAATAATTTATTTATTTGGGCATTTTTATAACACTTTGTATACCTACCCACTTAACCGTAAAGCTTTGTTGACCTCAACCGCACTCCTTGGATTTGGGGACCTCGAGGGTCCTTGGTTCTACCAAAGGTATTTTGGGCCGTTTCCTGATATTAATCTAGTACCTAAATCTCTATACAAACGTAGTGTCGATTTAATTTATTAACGGCAATAACAAATTTAAAACTACGAAGGCCTTTGTCCAACCGGAAAATAAATTAAAAGATAAAAATGCCCGTATTTATTCCCTAATTGGGGTAGGCAGAGCTATAGAAATAATACCAAACAACTATAAAAATACTCGTTTATAAGACTAGTTATTTTTCTGAACCTTAACTAATTTCAGATACAGCTTTGTTCTTCTTATTAAATTGGTCATTTTTTGTTTAAGAGACCCGAGTGCCGCATTAAACAAAGGTTTGACACACCTGACCAAATCCAAAATTCGTTCCAAAGGTTTGTTACAAATGCCCTCACACACGAGCACCGATCACTGCAATTGGTCGTTTTTTCAGTCGCAGATTAGCCCGCGTCGAATGCTCTGAGTAATAAGCCACTTTGTAGGAAATATGATCCGGAGCACGATCGATTGGGAAGGAGTCGGGAACGGTCGATTCTTTAAAGTATCAAGATTTCATGAAGACAATCTTGATCGTAGCACATTAATACTTTAAGGTTCGAAAATGAAAGAACGTTTGCGTTTGAAAATGGAACAACTTCGCGTATGAATGTGATGCGGAGCTCAATGAGCAGGAGTCGACAACTGTTGGTTTTTATCATTTTGTCAAGATTCCTATACAAAAACCTGAGCATTTGGTCATAGGATTGCAGATATGAGAATTTAAATGTCTATAGGTCTGAGGTGCTACTTACCATTGGGTGGTCTGTGGTGGCTCGTGAGATTTTTTCTTGACATAAAAAGTAAAAAAAGAATGCTTTTTTTCATCAATCAAACTTGAAACTACTGGCGAGCAAACAGAACGGGTAATTATTTAAAGTTTTGTTTTCACGACACGGTGGCCTGGTTGGGAGTGACCCTGCCTCCGAAGCCAGCGGGTTCAAATCCCGGTAAGGGCAGATATTTGTGTGATGAGCGCAAATATTTGTTCCTGAGTCTTGGATGTTTTCTATGTATTTAAGTAAGTATTTCTCTATATAAGTATGTGTTTATCGTTGTCTAGTACCCATAGTACAAGCCTAGAGCTTAGTTTGGGACTAGGTCAATTTGTGTGAGATTGTCCTCTGGTATTTATTTATTTATATACAACTAGCGACCCGCCAGCGGCTTTGCCCACTGCATTTTTTTTTCTTGACATTTTTTTTAATGTATAAAATATTTTTTTTTAAATAAAAAGAATATGTGTACAAAGTTTCATGATGATTCGTCAAGTGGATTTTGCGTGAAAGCGTAACAAACATCCACGCTTTCACATTTATAATATTAGTAAGGATGGAAAGTTATCGCCAAAATATGCTCTGCAGATATAGATTAGGCTTATTGTTAATTAAATAGAATGAGACGTCCATACTGCAAACATTATTACGGTCCTATTTATCGATGTTGACGAACGTGGATAAAACATCTATCACCTTCTAACCAATACGTAAGTGCGACAGTGACTGGAGCTTTATCCATCGCTATAAAGCTTCTGTTTACGCTCAGAGAAAAGGACAGAGCTCTGAAAATAGAGGTCGCTACTAGAGCGAGATTTTAGTGGTGGTAGGACCCTGTGCAGGGTCCGTCCGGATCGCTACCACCATCTTATCCATTAACCACCCGCCAAGCAACAGTGTTCGCATTGTTGGGTTCAAGTGTGGGGATAAGACAACCGGTGAAATTACTAGCATAGAGGCATTCCATCTTAGTCCTCAGGGTTGGCAACGCATTTGAGGTCTTAGGTTTATAGTCTTGAGAATTCAAATGTATATGGGTCTCAGATTCCACTTACCATCAGGTGGCCTGAGTGCTCGTGTGCCTTCTCCTTAACATAAAAAAGCTATACAACTGCCATAGCTCTGTCCTTTACGCTCACCGTAAAAAGAACTGCAAAGCTAGCTCATAATAACCCCCTGGATCGCGGTGGATACAGCAACCGTCACTCTTGCACTGTACTTGTCAGAAAGTGACGCATGTTTTACCCACGTTTAGTCACGCGATAAACACGGCCATAAAAAACTGGTGACGGGTAATTATTGCTTAAAAAGTTGGTCGTGTAGTTCCCCTTTAGTATAGGCTAACCGCTGTTGGGTTTGGGCTTATAGGTACATATCGCTGTGACACAACACCAGCATATGTCGTGTGACCGGAGACACGTGATTTGTGGTCAGTCGCGGAGCTGCCGCTGACGTGCCAATTGTCTCCGTCTTGAGACACTGCTCAAGTAACAGGCGGAAGCGAGTAAGGTCTAAGATACAAGCGGCAAGCGGTGGGAAACTATTTAAATTGGGTAGGCTATCTCATTGATTTTTTAGGACTGTGTTAATGTGAGTATTTAGATAGGTTTTGACGTGTTCATATTGTTATTAACTAACATGTTATTATGTCGAGTGACTGAGGTCACGCGTAATATGTGGTCAGCAGCGGAGCTGCTGACGTGCCAATTGTGTCCGTCTTGAGACAGTGCTCAAGTTACAGGCGGAAGCGAGTTAGAACTAAGATAAGCGGCAAGCGATGGGAAATTATTTTAATTGGGTAGGTTATCTCACTCACTTAGTAACTTTTTATTTGTATTTTACTTTTCATGCTGTATTTGTATGTGGTGTTCAATAAAGAATATTTGTTCATAGATATTGTAGGTCCTACTCTGATGTTATTTCGATATTGTTATTAAGTAGCATATTATTATGTCGCGTAAGAGGACAGGCGTGATTTGTAGGCAGTTGCAGAAAAGCAGCTGACGTGCCAATTGTTTCCGTTTTGAGACGCTCAAGTTACAGGCGGAAGCGAGTGAGGTCTAGGATACAAGCGGTGAGCGGTTAAGAACTATTCAAATTTATATTTTAGGTTTCACGTGACTTTATTGTTTTAAAATTGTTATTTAAAATAATGCAGTAGTATAGGTAGCAACCATTATGTTATTATATAGTATAACTGGGGACACGCGTGATTTGTGGTCAGTCGCGGAGCTGCCGCTGACGTCCCAATTGTCTCCAACTTGAGACACTGCTCAATCTACAGACGAAAGCGAGTCGAGATCTAACATATAAGCAATCAGCGATAAAACTATTGGGTACATTAAATTTATATAACAGGACATAAGGATGTCACTGTAATTATGTGGTGTGGTCGTTACTAAATTGACGCACCAATTGCATTAACCTTGAGATAAAGATCAGAACACGTATGTCATATCATAGTTTAATACATTAAATCTGTCGCGCAGAGAAAACAGAGCAGTGAATTGGTGTTTAATGTACAGGAATGTAAATTACATCATTTTGAATTATCTTTTGCTCCGCTAATATAATATTAATCTACGTCTTAAAAGGTTAAATACGATTTGTTTTATGATCCATATGCCCAACTTTTCTCGTTCTAATATTAAAAATATACAGTTAGAAACGTAATTTTACAATGAAACTGAAACGGCAACTAAGGTAATGTAAGTGTATCCGCTATTCACTTGTAACTTGCGCCATGCTTCTCACTCTGTCAGAGGCAGCGGGTTGTGTAAACGCCTCCTTATTACCAAAACCCCTAAAGGGCAAACCATTATGATAGAGCTAGTGTGGAATTATATACGACACGCTAGCCTGGTTGGTAGTGACCCTGCCTTCGAATCTAGGGGTCCTGGGTTGGTTGATGAGTACGAGTATTTGTTGCTGAGTCTTGGATGTTTTCTATATATTTAAGTATATATTTATCTATATAAGTAAGTTTATCGTTGTCTAGTACCCATAGTACAAGCTTTGAGCTTAGTTTGGGACTAGGTCAATTTATGTGAGACTGCCCTGTGATGTTTTTTTTTTGTTATGGATTAGCTTATAATTATATGCAGCATCATTCTTTAGGTGTACTGCCTTTTTGCCGAATTATGTTTCGTCAAATTTAATTTGGCAATCAACTTTTCGCCGAAGTTTTATTTGGCAAATCAATCTTAGGCATAATTTTACTTCGTATTTTTTTTATTTCGCTACATTTTTATATTGCAAAATTTTATTATGTCAAATTTTATGTGGTAAATAATTGTGTAGCAAATGATTTGCTTAGGCAAATAACATATTGTCAAATTTTATATGACAACTTTTTAATTCGCAGAATTATTATAAAGCGTATTATTATAACGCCTTTACACTTTTGGCAGACTCATCATTTGTCAAATCTTTCACTTGGCTTAACAACTCTTGGACGAATAACGTTTAGTTGATGCAACATTTCCCTTTTCATACATTTGCCAAGATAGAAATAAGTAAGAAAAAAAATAACAAATTCTTTGGTTGGAAATTATTATATGTGTGCATGAGCGAGCGAGCAAGACCTTCCTGGGCAAAACCGACTCGGCAAGGTTAGGTTAGAAGGCTATGGCGGGAGCGAAGCGCAGCGAGCTCCCGCCTTAGCCTTCGAGGTTATTTTTTTTTGACATCCCTTGAAAAATAAAATCATACTGCAAATTGAACCTTGCATTCTTAAAAATTAGGTTAGATTTCATAATGCCATTCAATATGTTGCTAAATCAAAGTATGCCAATCAATACATTTGACGAAAACATAATTGACATCTTAAAAATATCCCACGTAATAATTTGTCCAACAATAATTTATCAAATCATTAGTTGGGAATAGATATCGGTGCGAAACGTTGAGTTGGGAAATAAAAATTTGACCAAATAAAAATATGGGATACGTAGTTTGGCGAGTTAAGAATTTGCTAAATAATTTTCGGCGAAACATTAGTAAACCCATTCTTTATCGCATATAATATATTTTGGAAAATATGAGCACATTTAATTAGTCCATCTTGTTTCGATATCCTAATCATAATTTATGACGGCTTTCATTCTCTTGAGTAGGAGCACTAGCTGTCAAAGTTTTCAGTGTGATTACGATATAGAAGCAAGAGGGTCTTAATACTCTTAACCAAAGAATAATGATTTTTTTTATTCCATGGAGAAGGCGAAAGAACAGGCCACCTGATGGTAAGTTGGATCTGACCCATAGATATTTGCATTCTTAAGGCTTCAATCTTAAGACTGCAATCTTAAGACCGCAAATGCATTGCCAATAACCCATGATGACATAGACAATATTAATATCATATGCTCTGATCACTCAAATACATAATATTCTAAGCGACATCCTCATAAAATGCTTACGAAACATTTACACCATGCATTTGCAAAGAGCCTAATAATCCAAACGATTAACAACACCCTGTATCAACCACCCCATAATCTATAGTCTATGGTTATAGCCCATAAAGGGCTCTGCATCACCATAGAACTCGAACCAAACCCAAGCTTCATTATTCAAACGTCCCCATAAACTTTTACACCTCAATCGGCTATCGTCAGCGTCCCTGCACGCCGCGATAACGCTGACCGAGTGACGTCATAATAGTGCAATGCAATTGGCAGGCCGGTGATAGCGGTGATTGCTTTGACAGCCCGCATTGGATATGTTTATATGTTTATGTGTTGGTCGTCTCGGATGTACATACATACATAACATCACACCTTCATTCCCAGACGGGCGTAGGCAGAGCTATAGAAATACCAACAACTCTAAAAATCAGGCCAAAAAGTTTTCTAGTGTATTAGTGACAGGTTGTAAGCCCATCGCCTAACAGTACAAGCCCTTATTCCCTTAGTCGCCTCTTACGACATCCACGGGAAGACATGGGAGTGGCAATTCTAACCCGGCAACCACACGGGGTCTCGGATGTTGTAGATAAAAAACAAACGGAATCACAGCCACTTTTTCCCGAAACTATAAGAACTATTCTGTTGAAACTTGGTAAGTAGATGTATTCTGTGAACCGCATTAGGATTTTCATACAAAAATAAAACATAAAAAACAATAAATTTTGGGGGTTTCTAGGTCTACCTAGAACTGAAACTCTTTTATCAAACCTATGGATACGTGTGCGGTATCTATGAATAGGTCTTCAAAAATGATATTGAGGTTTTTAATATATTTTTTTTCTAATCTGAATAATTTGCTGGAGAGACACTTCCAAATTGGTAAAATGTTTGTCAAAAAAATATATGATGTACATTAATTACCATGCAAACTTCCAACGAAGATTGGTTTGGACGAGATCTAGTAAGTAGTTTTTTTTTTAATATGTCATAAATCGTCTTGCTCGAACCCTTCACGGGCGAATCCGACTCGCACTTGGCCGCTTTTTTCCAGAACTGTATTTTTAATAAAACTAACCTAACTTATAGGATTTCACACGATGATATTGAATGAATCCTGAAAAATTTAGAATTATGGACTAAAAACGTTTTGTCAATGTAAATTTTGGTAAAATGACGTGATACCGAGATCAGCTATAATGTGAATATACACGTAAATTAATATACCCTCTCAACTCCTAAAGTAAGTAACATTTTTGAATGATAATAATATTAATATATTTTAGTATTTTTTATGGTGTTATGTTTACGTTAAGTTCTGGGGCCGATATATAAATATATTTTGAAATTCAAATTAAAGTAGAATTAAACATAATCACTTATTTTTGTTTTTTCTGCGTTGGCCAGGACGAATTAATAAACAAACTATCGCGTTATTTTTATTATTTGAAATAAATAGCCAAACACCAATTATAGGCAACATTTAAATACAAATATTTATGTTTATTCTAGGTAATAGTGAAGTGACGACGATAGAAAATAGTCTCTCTATGATCCCCTTTCATACAATCTATTCTCAATATAAATTCTTCACAAAGTCTAATATGTAACACAATACCCAAACACAATTTGTACCGTGACCACTTCACACACAATTCCAAAGAAACCTGAAACCAATACCAAAACAGACTTAATTTTCCATAGAAAAAGCATAACTCGTCAACAATAAAATACAGCTGTTCAAACATAAAAGTAAACTATATTAAAATAAAGATATCACATTTGTAAATTATACCTTAACATGTTACGGTTAGGGTTAAATATTGTTTGAATGTGTAGGAGTCACAGGTCACGAAATATTGTCAGTCCAGTCGTATTGTAGAAAATATTTGATTTTGTCTCTTAGCGAAAGGTTGAGCCTCAGTGACAGCGGGTTTGTTCGTAAAATAGATAGTAACATGAAAATTGATGTTGTAAAAGCAGTCATTTTAAAAAGGAAAACCAACCAACCAACAAAGCTGCTGTGGTTTTCCAACTTACTTTTAGTTAGCAAGGTAGCAAAAATAGGACTGGATTTAATTGAATATGCCATCTAAGCCAACATCTTTTTCCTAAACAGGCAACCAAGTTTTGTTACCAATTCAATTTTTTTATAACAAGATCCAATAAAAAATAAGCTTTGTGACCATAATAACACAACGTTTACTTTCTTTGTAAGTTTCTCGTTCTATATATTATATTTTCTAAATTAGGAAACACGCCCATCTTAACGTCAGACAAGCTGTATCCCAAGTTTACACTTCGTAACTTTTTCAAGCTACTGCAGTACATGTGACCTAAAAACGCTTCAGCCTAAGACTTATAACCCGCTAAAACTCGACACCCAACATCGGAGAGGCGCCATTATGTCATAGTGTATAAAACAGTGGTAAAATCGCTTCCGAGCTGCGTGGGCGCAGCCTATAGGCGTTATTTAAATCGGAAACGCCGTCTGTCCAAATATATAAACATTTAATAGTTATCTCCTCAGTATGTAGATGAGTCGTAAAAACGTTTTGTTCTTTTAGTTTGGTTACGTTTTTAAGTTTATAAGACTTTATTTTTCAATAAATAAATAAACTAACTTGTTAGTTCTAGTAGGTTTTGTACTTTAAGTACTAGACAAAACCATTCAATATAGACAAAATAAATGAAAACACTCATGACTCTAGAATAAATATCAGGCTCATCACACAAATATTCGCCCTGACCGGGATTCCAAACCGAGACAGCTAGTTACGGTACCACTTAGGCTAAATTAGCCTAAGTTAAAAGATAATAAATACAAAACATGTTTATTCAGTACCCGAAATTCTAATTCATATCGTAATATATGGGTAAGGACCAAATAGTTGGGACCTTAGTTAAGCGTAGTTAACCATACAAACAACAAAAGTGAAAAAAGTTCTGTTGTGACACGAAAATTATCCCTATAAATGTATGGCTAATTTTCAGTCACAACGGAATATAGGTTACTTTTAATCCCACAAAAATTCTGAAGTTTCCCGAAGGAATAACGATAATCTATGTACGTGGACGAACTGACGGACAGACGCTGCGCTGGTAGTTTATATAAAAAGGACAAAGATAACGACCTCTGAACTAGTAGCAACTCTCATCGATAGTACTGCAACCGCGTAACAAATTCAATAAGTTGCAAAATGTACCTTAATGACTTATGCGCTAAGGTGCATTTTGCATTATTTTTTCGTTAAATGTGGATTAACTGACATCGTATTACCAATAGTAAAACAATACTAACTTTGATATAGGCATTCGAAAGTAAACAACCGGCCAAGTGCAAGTCGGACTCTCGCAAGAAGGGTTCCGGTAGTTTCACCTACCCCCCGGTTTAAGTCTGTGACTACGGTGTCTTTATTAAGATCGAAAAAAAGCACTTGTTGTATGGGAGCCTTAAATTATTTTATTTTTATTTGATTATTTATTTTTGAAGTGAATATAAAAATAAATATTCTGTAAATAATTTAAGCGTCTACCTTGTTGCTGATATTTAGAGCAAAAAAAAAACACGTTTTTTGTATGGGAGCCCCCTTAAATGTTTATTTTATTCTGTTTTTAGTCATTCCTGTTAAAGCGGTGACAGAAATACATTACCTTTGAAAATTTCAACTGTCTATCACGGATCATGAGATACTTAGTAACAGACGGACAGACAGACAGATGGACAGCGGAGTCTTAGTAATAGGGTTCCCGTTTTACCCTTTGGGTTCGAAAACCTATAAACTATTTGTTTTTAATTACCTATTCATAAATAAATGCCCAATAGCAACTGCAGGTAAGACTGCGAAGTACCAGGAATGCATGAGTGAAAGGCGATGTCATTCCACTTCCTCAATCGAATTGATCCGTCTAACCCCGTTAGATGCAAGCGCAAATAGTTTACTAACCACGCTACAAGATGTCGCCTTTGTAACAGTAATTAGATATCAGAAATATATCAGAATTACGGTGTCCCTTTGGTACAATGACACTCATTTCATAGAACTTATCGTTTCACAGAAAATCACTCCATCAAAAGCTATTTTCTGCTGAAACCCAGTTTTCAGGTAATCTTAAGCATTGCACAAAATCTAAACCCCTGCGGCGAGAAAAGACGGTCTATGAAATGAAAATTCTGTGAAGTGATACGTTCGGTGAAACAAGGGTAAACCCCCAAACTAAGCTCTAGGCTTGTACTAGGCAACAATAAACTTATTTATATACATAAATTGACTTATTAAGAGGATTGTTAAGCGATGCCAAAATCGCGTAGCTGTCAAAAATAATTCATACAAATTTAGCTCCGGGTGGTAACGTTTCTCACCCCCTAAATATAATCGGATTTCCACGATTTTTGAATATGTTGTAGATATTATAAAAATCTAGCTCTGTACGTTTCGGTTTTTGTTTTTTTCCTTTCCAATAAATATTTTCTTGGAAAGAAAAACGTACAGACCTAGTTTTTCATAATATCTGCAATATGTACAAAAATCGGACTGTTTTTATATACTTGTTATTTTGGCTATCGTGCGTTATCTTCACTCATCCATTTTAAGGTTAATCCCATAAAAGAATCGCCTTTGTACATACATCATCTTCATACAAACTACACAGGGTATTATATCTCAGAATTGAACTAAACTAATTTTCACATAAGGTTAGGGTAATATTAAAACAACACTAAAAAACAAACGGTAATGACTTTACAACAAACGAAAATTCGTACAAACGATTAATTAGCACAAATGACGATAGCAATCCCAATATAAATCTAAATCCGTATTATTAGACAATTTCTTTCTATGTATTAAGAGTGTCCTCCAAGAGCCTGACACGCTTTGACAGAAAAAGATAACCTTATTAGCGATTCCTGTAAGAGGAAAAAGAAAATATATCCATGTTTTGTCTCTATCACTGGCCATTTTTTAAAGTCGGATTATAACTGGTAAAATTGTGTAATAAATGTACATTTTGACGTCATTATATCTACATCTTACCCCTGGTCGCTCGATTTCAAATCTATAAATATGCTATATCTATGGTTTCCTTATATACTTACCACTTTACAAAAGAAAGCAAACTTAAATAAAGCCTTACACATACCCACATAGACTTAAGCACTCCAATCAACCAAACTCCTGTGAAAAACATAAACAGCCCTTCTAAGACCGTATCAAGTGCGCCTTTAACCGGACTCGAAGTAAAGGGTTACCCCCTAAAAAGAAAAGCTCAATTCAATCGTCCAGTACCTTTGAAGGGAGACGAGTTAAAACCTTATCCAGAGATTTAATTAAAGGTGGGGGTGGTCATTTCAACGCTGTCCACTTCCGCTTAACGTGTTCAATGCCGAGAACTACTTTCTGAGCCGATTTTGTAAAGGAATCGGGAAGCTTGGCAGTTGGATTAGCGTATGGACGGCTACTTCATTTTGGACTGACGAGGGAAAAAAGGTTTGCGCAGGGTGTGGAGTCGACTTTGATTGGATTTTTTTGTCATTTTAAATGTGTTTTTTTTAATGGTGTTGCCTCATTGTTATTCTTTTAGGTTCTAATGGGAATTCGGAACAAAACTATGCTATAAACGTTGCGTAAAATGAAACGGTTGTAAAATTCTGTGAAATGTATAGAGTTGACATAAACGAACGCATATCAGATAGATACGTCATATTCTTTGAAGTTAAGTCGTTGAGTTAAACGAAAACTTGATAACCCTAAAATGGCGATTGTACTAGTTTTAGAAACTAACAAATCTAACTTAGAAATGAGCCAGCTGCGGATTTAATTTCCGGAAACGGGGACAATGTGAACACGAATACTTTATTTGTGAGTCTTGTACTTTTTTAAGTATTAGATAGGTACTAGTTGTTGCCCGCGATTCAACCTGTGTAGAAGTCGTTTTAGCCAGCGAGTGTAGAAACCGATGTCCTTCCACGGGGTTCAAGCTAGGTACAAATCAAATTTCTTCGAAATCGGTTCAACACTTCAGCCGTAAAAGAGTACAAACAGACAAACTTACAATTTAAATCCATACTAATCCCTAATTCCATACTAAAAATGTGAAAGTGAGTACGTTTGGTTGTCCTTCTTTCACTACTAAGCTGCTGAGCCGATTTCGATGAAATTTGGTAAGGAGATAACTTAAATCCCGGGAAATGACGTAGGATACCTTTTATCCCGGAAGAATGGACAGCTCCCGAGGGAATAGCGATAAAAGATTTGCATGCGGACGGAGTCGCAGGCAACAGCTAGTTTATAATATTAGTAAGTACATACATACATACATACATAACATCACGCCTTCATTCCCAGAGTGGGGTAGGCAGAGCTACAGAAATACCAACAACTCTAAAAAGACATGTTAATAATTCTGTAACCACATTTTGCACAAGTAAGCTGAGATGTTTACTAGTGTATTAGTGACAGGTTGCAAGCCCATCGCCTAACAATACTAGAAGCCTTTATTCCCTTAGTCGCCTCGCCTCTTACAACATCCACGGGAAGACATGGAGTGGCACTATTCTAACCCGGAAACCACACGGGGGATTAGTAAGTATCGTTATCAAATGCCTAAATGTATATCTTTCGTTTTGTAAAAAAAAACCTTAAAATTGAAATGAACTGTGAAGCAGACAGTAATAGGCTTAAGTAACGCTAATTCGGCGCAGGAGTCGATTAGCCGCGTTTAATAATCGAATGTGTAACGATGGCTTCCCATTTAATTACCGTTTCTCTTTGCGCGTCCTCCGAGAGGGCTAGCATGACGCGTTCAATTCCTACCAATACTTGTGGGGAAGTGTATGTCTGTCTGTGGGTAACGCCTTTTCTCTTGCATTGTCCACTTATTCAACTCCAAGGTTTTATTTATGGTATAAGGTGGCAAACGAGCAAGCGGGTCATCTGATGGGAAGTGATCACGGCGACCCATAAACACCCGCAATACCAGAGGAAACGCAAGTGCGCTGCCGACCTTTGAGAAAAGAGTAGGCTCGTTTTTTGAAGATCCCGAAGTCGTAATGGTTCGGAAACAGACGCCGAGAGCTGATTGCACAAAGATAAGGTGCGTGGCAAAAAAGCTCGCGTAAAACGCACGGTGGACGATCTCCAACTATCTTATATAACCTCGTGAAACCATGTTCGAAAGAAGTTATAAAATCAAGGCGACTAGTTTAAACTTTATTTAAACGAGTATGAAGCTAACTTTAACTTGATTCAAAATTGAAAATGCCATTGAGCAAAGGTAATTTAACTTTTATTACTTGCTGGTAGATAGGTACAAATTACTATTCACTAAAATCTCTCTCACGAGGCCTATGTACGTTCATAATATCGTTCCTAACGTCTTTTACAAACATTTATTACCAAGATTTTGTTAATTATAAGTGAAAAATCATTCTTCCTACCATTATTTTGACGACGCGTTCGCCTAGAGTCTGTACTTTTAGGTATTTAAAAAAATGTAAACAAACCAAACCACGTGGCTCTGCTTATCAACCAATCCAAGCTGTTTGGTCGAGCTTTGACGTATCAGTGTTCTGCTCCTATTGGCTGACTAACTGTCATCTGTCAATGTCACGTGGGTTTTTTTGTTTACATTTTTTTAAATGCCTAAAAGTACAGACTATAGGTGGTTGTGACTTTACCTTTGAAGCAAGCGGTCCTCGGTTCGATTCCCGGTATCGGCAAATATTTGTGTAATGAGTAACAAATACTCGTTATTTGTTTCTGAGTCTTGGATGTTTTCTATGTACTTAAGTATTTAATTTCTGTGTTTACCTATACAAGCGTAGAGCTTAGATTGCAGCTAGGTCAGTTTGTGTGAAATTTTCCTGTGATATTTTTTTATATTCTCTCCCATACGCCATGCTAGCCCGCCGACGTACGGCGCTGTCGTTTTGTCCCTTTCTTGAATTGTTAATGTGTCTATCTCCACCGCAATTGAGAGCATCTCTTTTCTTCTTTTGCAGCGGAATCTTAAGTTGCAACGCGTGTATTATTTTAAATAATGTACTGAGTTTTCAATGGTCAATGCGGGAAAAATTCAATATTTGGGCGAGAGTTCGTGGATTAAAAATATTATAAAGCCTGTATACATACAGAATGTAATATATATATATGGTGGCCTAGTTGGGAGTGATCCTGCCTCCGAAGCCAGCGGTCCTGGGTTCAAATCCCGGTAAGGGCAGATATTTGTGAGATGAGTGCGAATATTTGTTTCTGAGTCTTGGATGTTTTATATGTATTTAAGTATATATTTCTTTATATAAGTGAGTTTATCGTTGTCTAGTACCCATGGTACAAGCCTAGAGCTTAGTTTGGGACTAGGTTAATTTGTGTGACATTGTCCTTTGATATTTGTATCCTGATATCTTGAATTCATATTCAACTAATCGGTGTTAGTTTTATGCTATACAATATATTTTATTAAATACCCACTCTCATTTGGCGTTTGCTCAAGTTAAAGTCTAAAACTTAACTAGCGATGAAAACTAGTTTTTGATACAATACAGAAATGATTGTACGAGATTTTCTTATTTCCCAGCTTATTGTGTACAATCCAAATAATTTTATTTCTTACTAACGACCCGCCCTCGCTTCTTCCTCTTGAATCACTCTATCTATTAAAAAAAACGGCATCAAAATCCGTTGCGTAGTTTTAAAGATCTAAGCATACATAGGGACAGACAGCGGCTAGCGACTTTGTTTTATACTATGTAGTGATGTCTAGTTTTTTGGGTTGCAAGGTGGCGTGCCTATGAAATATTAAAAAGACGAAAGATTTAGCATAGTGGAGGAAAAGAGAAGACTACTGCAGACAATAGAAAATAGACGAGGGAAGGTGTTTGGTGACCTGTTACGGCACGGAAGAGCACCAAGAAGAACGTACCTAGATCAATTAAAAGAAAGATTAGTTGTGTTGTATCAGTGTGCTAAAGAGAAGACATGGAATAGAGAAGGATTTACTCCACCGACAAGTAAACACCACTCTTAAGTAAATGATGAGGCAGCGGTAAATACTTTGCCAACTGCATCTTACTTTTTTTAGCACTAGGCATTCCAAATCGTACGTCAGTGCGTTTATCATGAAGTCCCTGATAACAGCGGGTTCGCCGCGGTATTTATTACCACCTTATATTTAGTAGCCATTGTTAGTCGCGATCAGGAAACATAATGACTGTTTTTCGTCCCATGCCAAGATCTCCTTAAGGAGTCTGAATTATATACAAATTTAAGAAAGTGGGCGCCGAATGTTTGGTACTTAGCGTAATTTGCGCAGTTGGATTTTGTACTCAATGCAGTTAAGTGAGGGTTGAAGTTAAGGTTAGTTTAGATCGAGGTCGGTGTAAATCTTAAGTAAGTGATTGTGTATGTCGAGATATAGCAATCTGGTTAAAAAATCGCATGTAGTTAGTGCTGTAGGCTGTATGATGTTTTCCGCGAGTTTTTATTGTTGTCCTGTATTCTCATACTAACGCGACGATGCAAATGAATAACGCCATAAATTAAAAAAAAAGCAGTCAAGCGCGAGTCAGACTCACGCACTGAGGGTTCCGTACTGTCACTCAGTAGGTCTTATTAGAACCCATTTTAAATTTGAATTCGAATCGAATTTCTTACCGTTCAAAAGATACAGCTATTAAAACGGACGGACGGACAGACAGCGTAGGCTTATTGATAGGTTACACCCTTCGGAAACGGAACCCCTGCGCTGCATTGTACCCTTTTGAAATGCCTGAGTCTCCAGCCTCTTTTCTGGCATCATAGTACCAGAACAGCTCAATATAAAAAAAAAATGTTATATAAATATCAGGGGACAATCTCACACAAATTGACATAGTCCTAAACAAAGCTCTAGGCTTGCACTATGGGTACTAGACAACGATTAAAATACTTATATAGAGAAAAACATACTTAAATACATAGAAAACATCCAAGACTCAGGAACCAATACTCGTACTCACGCTAATCACATAAATACTGCCCTTACCGGGATGTGAATCCAGGACCGCTGGCTTTGGGTCACTCCCAACTAGGCCAACGTGTCGTCAATGGTGTAATGGTGCCAATGGTGCCTTTTTATACTCGTAGTATTGTCATCGACGTTACATAGATATACCAAATTTCAGCTCTATCGGTCCCAGAAAAGTGGTTCAAACCATCCTTGCAAGATTTGACCCGAACATACATAAATAAATAAAATAGTACATACATACATAACATCACGCCTTCATTCCAAGAGTGGGGTAGGCAGAGCTACAGAAATACCAACAACTCTAAAAAGACCTGTTGGAAATTCTGTAACCACATTTTGCACAAGTAGGCTAAGTTTACCATTGAATTATTAGTGACAGGTTGCAAGCCCATCGCCTAACAGTACTACAAGCCTTTATTTCCCTAGTCGCCTCTTACGACATCCACGAGAACACATGGGGTGGTACTATCCTAACCTGGCAACCACACAGGAATAAAGAAAATAAATATATAAATATCACAGGACAATTTCACACAAATTGACCTAACCCCAAACTAAGCTCTAAGCTTGTGCTATGGGTAAACAACAATAAACTTATATAGATAAATATACACTTAAATACATAGAAAACATCCAAGACTCAGGAAGAAATACTCGTGCTCATCACACAAATATGTGTGGCGGTCAGTCAAGACTTTTTCCAGAAATGGCTAAAGCTAAGCCGAAATAGGCACGGAACCCTTGGTGCTCAAGTTTGACTTGCGGTTGATTACTTTTTTATTACTTTTAAGTATTTTCCTTTACCAGAAATCAAACAGCATTTACTGCACACATGATTCAGTCTTATAATAAATCAGCACCTCTCTCAGGCAAGCTAGTTAATCACGGACACACAGACATACGCTTACCTGTTGCCTGGAGCTCGCATGATGCATCACTGTCATTATATAACGTTAGATAAAGCCGGTTGTATGTATGTATGTATGTTATTTCTTTATTGCCCATAAAACTATGATCATTTGACTGTAACTGACAAAAATGTAGTAAAAAACCCCCGGTTAAAATTAAAGAAAAATTGTCTAAATATATATTATATAATGCGATGGAAAAAAAAAGTCTGTCAGCCTGTGGCATGGTAGTTCCCAGACACTTACCGCCTTACTTATAAACGTGGAATAACCGTGGGGTAGCTTATGCCATCAGATGCAAATGTCACAATTACGGGTCTCTATTGTTTGAACGAATTACATATGCAATAATTTCACTTGTCCTAATTTTATAAGACGCCATAACGATTATGTGCCATAATATTAATTTGACATAAGATATTTTTTTCTGAAACCGTGAACTATTCAGAATTGTTATAAAACAAATGTACCTAACCTAACCTATTGGGCTCTATACGATTGCATGTAAGCACCTGCCAAAAATACGAAATTAAAAAAAATTGCCTTTATAGCAAATGAAATTATGGTATGTGATATTAGGGAAACGGAGGTTTTAGCCAGTGACCATTATGGCAAATGAAATTATGAAAAATTAAGGGATAACCCACAATACTGTTAAGGACATAGCATGGCATAAGGTACCTCACGGTTATTCCATGTTTATAAGTAAGGAGGTTACTGTTTTTAGGGTGAGTGATCTGCCGTGGTTGTGGTGGCTGGATCCAACGGAAGACCAGCGCTGGTTTTCATGTTAGCATAACGCTGAGTTGGAACCATTTCGTGACAACTGGTCTTTTGTCTATGTCAGTATTTTGTTCGTTTTGTTTGTCTGTTTGTCACGAATGAATGTTTTTTTCTTTTTTAATTTCTTTCAATTCCCAGTATGGGCATATATTTTTGTGATGAGCACATCAATTTGTTTTCTAAGTCTTTAACTATTTATATCGTTGTCTAGTACCCATAGTCCAAGCCTATAGCTTAGTACTAGGTCAATTTATGTGAGATTGTCCTGATATTTATTTACTTTTTGATGCTTAATAATTTCGTGCATCTCTCACTGTAACAATCACTGACCCAGTTGCATCTTGCACTTCTATCTTCGAACAAAACATCCAAAACACAAGTCATACAATCCCCTTTGATTTGAAGTCCATAAGTAACAAAAACACCTCGCACACCGCAAGCTATAAATTCCTATAATATAAACAATCGAATTAGCAACCGAGAGTTATGTACGCAATAAAGTACGTCGCACATTGAATGCTGCATAATATTAGAATCTCCACGATATTGTTATAAAATCAAATCCTTTTGAAATCGTACAGAATGCGAATGTTACGCCCACGGTTGTTTCGTGGTGCAAGTGACGAGATATCCGAGGGCGATTGAACATTAACGGGTCTCAGCTTATGTCTACAGACAAGTGAATATATTCGGCCTTCTTAGGACCCTGACGCAATGACTGAGTACTTTACTTATACTCAAATGATGTGGCATTTATGCTACACCTCATTGCGACCAAGTTCACGATGTTAAGCGAGAATATTGCTTTGACCGACCCAAGTCATAGGAAATTGTTAATTAAGAGCTATAAACTTGCGGTTGATTATCGTGTTTCTCTATTTTACCAGAGATTTCTCCTGCTGATACGACAATGCTAGCCTGTCTTTCTGCTCTTTTCTTTAAAGCAACAAAATGGGACACCTAATAATCATAAATTCTAGAAAGCGTAGTACATTTTTAGACAATCATATCTCGGGGAGGTGTAAGGTTTTGACAGATCAACAATCGGACTGACACGCTGAGGGGGCGCAGTTTTCTCATTCTAACAAATAGCTGCCTCGGCCTGTAACTCCGACTTTTAGTCCGTTGGAGTATTTAGGGCCATATTTGTGAGTTAATGTAAGTAAGATACCGATTTCAATTCATTTCAAAATAAATGTTGTCTTATAAAACTGACATCTCACTTAAGATTAGGTAGGTCATATCATTTTGTGAACCTTATCACCTTATAATTAAACTAACAAGTGGACAGTTAACAGTGATGCTGTTACTACTTTTTGTTACTATGCCCAAAGATACAAATTTAATATATATGCGAAGAGATCACTCTTTTTTACATTTTAAATTACACTAGGCAATAGTTTTATATTAAGCATGAATAACTTAATGCGGCTCTTATAGTGCCAGCCGATTAGAAGTAAATTTTGACTTCACATTCCTCAAATTTATACTCAAATCCGAAAATAGGTTATAAATGTACTACGATTTCAGATGTCAGGATTGACTTCATATCAGCCGAGCACTAGTCAACTGAAGTAAATCGCTATCGCCTATGCCTTGTCCACACGGATCCTGAAGCGACTTGATGGCGTATAAAGTAGCCAGCTCATGACAAAGGCGCGTATCGACCGAGCCATCTCCCAGTGGACGTGTGACCTAACGGATAGTTATTATAAAGATGTCAATTGTTTGTATAGGAGAATGTGTATAGTCTGTCTCAATAAAATTGGCAAAGATGCAAACAAATTAGCATTGACTCATAACCTCAATTTTTTATAAAGTGTGTTTTTATTTCAAATAACGTATAATAATTCGTTATATAAACTTAAATTGAGTATGAAAGTAATGATTGTATAAATCTTTGCTAAGAGCTCACTTGATCTTTAAAAGTGGGTGTTTTTGGAGTAGTAATGGTGACTTAGTTCGTTTGGTCTTGTTTACATTTTTGCCAATTCAATTGACACAGACTATAGTTTGACATGTTAAAATTAGCAAGGCGTGATATTTTTACGTAATTTGACGAGTAAATGTAGGTATGTAACATTATACAAAAATATATACTTGCTATGTATCAAACAAGAGGTCAAGGGTGACGTATAAGCCATAGCCTGTAAAAGACTGGAGGGTTTTGGTTTATTATATAATAGATACTTCGCTAGAGCTAAATAGTTTGCATCCTAAGGTAACAATCTGTATGTTTGTTTTTTTTTCCGATTATTATTTAAGTTTGCACTGCCTACCAATTTTATTTACCTATATTTCTTTTTTAACTTCTCTTGTTTGAAAGGTTGTCTGTAGATATCGCTATTTAGACATGTTGCAATTAAATCAATGTGAGCTCTCTCCGCTTTCCTTATGAGTTAAATGTCTACTATTCCTCAGTTCACTTAAGTAATTTCCCCGTTCACTTTAAAATGCACGTTTTAAATTGGAACGCAATGAAACGTCAAACGCACAAGATGGCGACTGTCATTTTTGACGTAACATACGACGCTAAGGCCTGGCGTACACGACTGATGGCCCGCGCGGCACTGACGTATGGCGTTCATTCTTAACCTCGTGTATAGGATGCCTTACAGTTATTTATTACTGCTAGTTGCATGCAGTGAAGGATAGATATGACTATGTAGATAGCGAGATTTAAATATAAATAGGATAATGTTTGTGTGGTTGTGTATGTCTGTTTGTGAGTTAGTATGTTTGTTACTCCTTCACGCTGAAATGACCGGTAAAAATTGAAAATTCATCTTGTAATTTTTTTTTCTATGGATTAGGTTAACGCAGACGAAGTCACAAACAGAAGCTATAGCATTAATTAGATCTATCCCTTCAACAAATAGCAGTTCAATCAAAAGGCATTTAACTATCAACCTAGAATAATAGACTTTAATAAAAATATAAAGCGTCCAGTCTTTCCAATCTTCGTGAGGAAATCTTTAAACTCATTACCTCTATATCGAATAGCGGACGAGATCCAATTACCTTAACGAGGTTAAAGCATTATTGCTCATAAGCGATAGATGGCGCTAGGTTTGAAGTTTTAATCAATCTGTAGACGACGTTATTATGGGTGTACTTACGAAGAAACTTAAGGCCGTATTATCAAACTGATCTT
Source organism: Acleris holmiana (assembly GCA_949316455.1). NCBI lineage: Eukaryota > Metazoa > Arthropoda > Insecta > Lepidoptera > Tortricidae > Acleris > Acleris holmiana. The sequence continues at coordinate 21,871,177 of OX438766.1, forward strand.
TGCTGAGACGCCCGTCTTAAGATACGTCAAAGTAAGTGTCAAGTTATAGGAATGGAACTTTCGGACTTGTCTTGAGATTTGCTGTTAATACGTCAAACTCATGACTGACGTAGATGAAAATATTTTATTTAAATAATGTTTCGTAATTTAATTACAATTTTGTTATAAAATGCACTAAACAGATAAACGTATTATTTAAATAGGAACATAAACACACGAAACGCTGGCCTAGTTGGTAGCAACCCTGCCTACGAAGCTAGCGGTAACTGGTTCAAATCCCGGTAAGGGCAGATATCTGTGTGATGAGCGCGAGTATTTGTTCTTGAGTCTTGGATGTTTTATATGTATTTAAGAAAATATTTCTCTATACATATAAGTATGTTTGTCGTTGTGTAGTAAGTACCCATAGTACAAGCCTAGAGCTTAGTTTGGGACTAGGTCAATTAGTGTGTCATTGTCCCGTGATATTTATTTATTTAAAACATTTTTAAGTAATTAAGCTGCTGCCAAATGTTGATAATCATAAATAAACCAATTTTTAAAAAAAAAAAACCTAGTAAAACTATATTTTTTTAAGCTTCTACACTCATATCCAAATAAAAAAAAATATGGCAAATGAAACAGCTGGCAAACGTTTTTAGTGTTGCGATAGGATACCGTTTCGCTTTGTACAAACTACGAACAGAGAACCCGACTAGCGGGTTGCTGGTGCTTAATGTGTTAAAAACTTTAGAGGATGGTGAAGTTAAAAATTAAAAAAACGTTTCTTTTCCCATAAAAGTAGTCCGATTTTAAAATATATTTGAAGATGATTAGGAAAAACGACGTCTGTACGATTTCCTTTTCAAGAAACAAAAAAAAAGGAAACGTACAAAACTGGTTTTTCAATACAACATAATCACTACATAGTATAAAACAAAGTCGCTTTTTCTGTCCCTATATCCCTATGTATGCTTAAATCTGTAAAACTACGCAACGGATTTTGATGCGGTTTTTTTTAATAGATAGAGTAATTGAAGAGGAAGGTTTATATGTATAATACTTTAGTCCGGAGCGAAGCGAGGGCGGGTCGCTAGTTATAAATAAATCGTGGAAATCTGACTTGATTTAGGTGAGAAACGCTATCGCTCGGAGCTAAATTTGTATGATTTTTTTGACAGCTACGCGATTTAAGCCGTTCATCATCCTCTTAATCATTACTTTTGACTAATAATTATACTTCTTTAAAATAAAAACACATAAAAATATTTTTTAGGTAACGTGTCAAACCGTTCTTGTTTACCCATTTTAATCGGCAACGATTATATATCTACCTAATCTGATAAATACCTCATCACCTCACCGACACATTATTAACTTAACAACCCTATCTTATGGCGTTACAGGCATTTAAACAATAAAAAACGCAGCAATTAATTTTCAATATTAATTTCACCATGTAGTTGCGCAGGAAAATATTAAATCCTGTGCGCAAGCGCATAATGGAACGGCTGGTAGATGATTATCGACAATTTCGCGGTTATTTATGGGGGATCTAGGGAGTGCGTATCGATAAAAGTTGCTATTATGCGCGGGAGTCGACTGGGGCGCACCGGGAGATAGTAGGTTCTTTATTAGGTCTGGTTTAATGCAATTTCTGTTGATTTGATCTGAGTTATTTTCATTAAATGCAATGATATAGTGGAAAACATACTTACCAGTTAAATTATATGGAAAACTCGTTCGATTGAAAGAATTAAATGACTTACCTGAAAAAGAAAAAATAAACATTAATACAAACATAACATACTGCTCTTTTTAAGGAGAAATGAAGGCAGACGAGCAAGCATTCCACCTTAGTCCTCAGGGTTGGCAACGCATTTGCAGTCTTAGGATTGCAGTCTTGTGAATGCGAATGTCTATGGGTCACAGCTACCACTTACCATCAGGTGGCCTGTGTGCTCGTTTGCCTTCTCAATGCCATAAAAAAGTGGGCACAAGTTGGTCAACTGATGGTAAGTGATCACCGAGACCACAGCGACCCATAAACACCCAAATGCCAAAGGAATCACAAGAGCATTGCCTCCTTTACAAAAAGAGTATGTAGGCTCTAACAAGTAAATCCAAATTGAAACAAAAACAAGAACCAAACGTACCATATCGCTAACAAGTAACACCTACTCATTAACACAACATTCTAACAACCGTTGCAATAAATATTATGCCAAACTCTCATAAAGTTTCCTATAATTATTTGCACCCAGTGCATCCGCGGGTTATAAGGCCTATTACACTACATCGCAGCTTGTCCATTACTCTGACACGGTAAGGGTGCGTCTTATCTTTAATTACCGGTTTTCGTTACCGGTTTACCGATTGCCCCTGTGATTTACCGGTAACGCGTTAGATATTCGCTATTTTCAATTAGGCGGTATAATAGGCGCTTAAAGCTTAAAGGTTCATATTGATAGGTCAATTTGATAGTTTATTGCCTATGTTATAACTAAGGATGACTAAAGTACAGTCGGCTTTATATGTAGCTGCACGCTTTGGTACCTTATTGTTTTAAAGAAACATTGAAAGAAATCAATTTATTCAAGCACACGGAGCGAAAGTTAAATTATTATTATTGTGTAGTAGCCGGGTTAGAATAGTGCCACTCCGTGTCTTCCCGTGGATGTCGTAAGAGGCGACTAAGGGAATAAGGACTTGTAGTACTGTTAGGCGATGGGCTTGCAACCTGTCACTAATACGAGTACACTAGTAAACTTCTTGGCCTGATTGTGTAAAATGTGGTTACAGAATTATAAAGAAGTCTTTTTAGAGTGGTTGTTATTTCTGTAGCTCTGCCTACCCCACTCTGGGAATCATCGAAACACCTTTCATAGAATGTATCGTTTCATCGATATTCATTTCATCGAATGCTATTTGAAACCATAATGCTTTTCAGGGTATCTTAAACATCTAATATAACCTAACCTACATAATAAATGTTTAAGTTACCCTGAAAACATTATGGTCTTAGCAGAAAATAGCGTCCGATGAAATAATACATTCGATGAAGTCATGAGTTACCTGTTCGAAACGAACAAAGAGGTTTTTATTTTTACTATAAAAAGCTATAGCTCCATTCTGGCATGCGGGCTGGTAAATTAAAAAATGAGATAGTTATGTCAAAATGGATTGAATAAAATATTGTGATGTAGTTTGCTGAATGAATTAAATAAAAATATAAAATTCAAATTAATTATGTTTTACATGTATCACCACCCTAGGGGAAATATTGGCGTATACATGTACTTTGGTCCTTCGAACCGGACATGAACCAGTGACCTATGGATTAAGAAAAAAGTCCCCTAATAATTCCTATTTTTCTTTCAGTCAACCTTAACCTCATGAATTTCACGCATACCTTTTAAACATTTCAAAAGTATTTTCTTCAAACCAAACAATGGCAACGTAATCGTTCCCATTTTAATCGCGATTATGGAAACCTTCAATCTGTTGGCTTACAAAGACCGAATCTCTGCGAAGCCTTTGTCTTCGGCCGCGGGAGCGTAGACGAAGTTTGATTAAACATTCAGGTAAGTACTTTGTTCTATTCACATTGATGATTCCTAACGTTAGGTATCGCCACTATGTTAGAGGGTAGCCGAGGGTAACTACATACAACTACAATTAAGATGCGTGATTCAAAAGTCACGGCATAGTTATGAAAGGGCGCCGACTCAGCATGTGCTGCGCGCATTGTCTAGCATATTTTTTTTATAATGATTTTAGTAGACTAAGGCGTTATAAAAAAGTAATTCCTTGTTTGTTTTGTTTGTAAGTGGATACAACCTGGCTAAGGATTAATATATTTTGGTAGCCACAAGTTTAAACCAACTTAACGTACGTTATTAATATTCCTGAAACCATCATGGTTTCAGCAAACAATAGCGTTCAATGAAATGAAATTCGATAAAACGATTGACGTGATGACGTCAATTGTAATATGATTTACGAGTGACTGAATAAGGGCCAAATCAAATGCACCCGAAAACGAAGTGCATGAAGAGGTCGATGAATATTCAGGAAGCTAAAGTTGTATGTTTGAATCGTTGCAACACCTGACGTTTATCGTCACTGCCTACCCATTGAAAGACAGGCGTGAATGTATGTATGTCTGCAGTTTAGGAAACTGTGACCCATAGACATTCACATTCTTAAAACTGCTAATGCGTTGCCAACCCTGAGGACTAAGACGGAATGCCTCTATGCTAGTTATTTCACCGCCTGTCTTATCCCCAAAACCGGAACACAACAATGCGAACACAGTTATGTATATGTAGTTTTTAGAAAAAAAATCGTGTTCACCTCATAAATATTCCCTCTGCGAAAGACAATTTAAGAATTCAAGCCTACGAAATGAACGACTCAATTCTTCCATAGACTCCCAGACTAACATTTGTTATCTGTCCTGATCACCCGCTCGGTCTCGGTACCGATACTATTGATGCCGATACGGATACCGCGTCGATACCGTCTCGCTGTCACGACTGACGAGGTGCGAGACAGACACGTTGAGAGTTCCAACAAAATATTTGCTTCGTGAATAAGCTTTCACATCATCTTTTATTTTAGTTTAATATTTTTTATACTGCATTGCTCGTTTTCACATTTTAATAAAATCACCAGATTTGTGGCCGCCAAATGTAACTTATGTATTACTAGAATTTGCGCACGACTCCGTCCGCGTAGAAGTGATTTATCGCTATTCCCTCGGGATAAAAACTAGCCTATGTCCTATTCCAAACTATAATCTATCTGTGTGCCAAAGGACACTTGTGCAAACATGTATGGATCGTGGTACCTGCCCCAATGGACAATTTATAAATCAATTGATGGAGCATTTTTATGTAGAGCAAAGATAACCAGGGCGCATATCTCCGTTTGCTTATTTCCTATTTAAGTAGTTTAAAAAATAAATTGTACCTATAAACGGTAATACATGCGAGTCACGAACATTAACCGTATAAATGTATGACTAAAATTTTCGTTACTCGTTTCGTTAGTCCTTAACTACCTGTACAACGACATAACAACGATTGCTATTTAACGGATACCAAAATCCCCATCGACTTTTCATCCAGGTCCATTAAGCTGTTCCAACGTAATTGAGTAACAAACCTCCATCCATCCACTATCCAAACTCACATTTATAACATTAGACGGAAAGGATACATTTTTGTTACCAACCGGTACAATATTAATTGCTATCAAAATAATTGAATACATCAACAAGACTAACATGAGAACTATGATACAAGTACACAAGAGACACAGTTACAGGGCTGGGATTCTACAAGGTAATAACGATATCGTTTTGACTTGTTTCCGTATTGTCAACGTTTTGATAACTCTTATGTCATTTACAACAATGGCGACTGTGACATAAACGGTTCTTAAACGTGTCAAACACGATATCGTTTCAGGCAGAGTTCGAAATGTTCGAATTTCGTTTTAGCTATTTAGTCCCTAGTTAAAAACACTGCACTCCAGCGCTTAACTCAAGCTTAATATCAGTTCAGACAAATAAGGCGAACATACAAACAGATGGACAACAATCGCACAAGCATTCAATTTTTCCTTTGTGCGAACTAACCTATAAAAAGATATGATATAAAAGCTTAAGTTGGCAGTTCTTATGCCTTACTGGAATTGTCAACTAAATTCAAACTGTACTTCAATGTGATAAGGTTTCCTATTCAACTATAACCAAATCATGGTCCGGGAGAAGATAGCGATACAATATCAATCAATTGCATTCACAACCTTACCAAATTCAGAGCCTGGCTCTTATGGTCCTATATAAAATGGACTCGATTAAGAGTCGCTGGCATTGAATAGATTGTCACAGTAAAACCGCAGATGGTGCAGATAAATCGCCGTTTAACGAAGAGTGACAGAGTCAGCATGGCCGTTTAACGAGGCGAGTGACAAAGACACCATGACGCGGTTACGCCCACGGCGCGAGCGCTGTTTTTCTGCCATAAACTACGAGGTAAGGAGGTAAGTATTCAGAAGTTAGTGGCAACAGTAAATATGTCAACGTATTTTGATGTTTTCTTTTGAGTTTTATTGACATTTTTAAAGAAGGTGGTAATCGGACTCGGTGGTAAATAGAAAGAAAAGAGGGAGACCGAGAAGAACTTACCAATTAAAAGAAAAAGTAGGCATCCAGCCGTATCAGTTCATTAGAGAGAAGGCTCGGAATAGGCCAGAATGGAATTTACTCCACCAACGAGAGAACAGCTCTTGTGAATGATGGTGGTGGTAATCGGAAAGCACGTGTAGACCATTAATGGCCGAGTTTTTACCAGCGACTACGAATAAGTTCGTTTTTACCACGAAAAACTTTCAAAAGAGAATGGTAAAATCAGTGTATGTGACCAATAATGACAAGCGATATGTCACCGGTTAAAAAGTTACGTCAAAATAGGGAGGTCAAACATAACCACATGTTTTTTGTGACATCCTGATTCAGCTATATTCTCTCACAGCGATTTTCAAAGAGCCATAAAAGAAAAAACATAAAAGTTGTCTATTCAGTAAGTAGGTCGCACGGGCACTTTTACACGTCAAAATTCTACCAGCGCTTCAAAGAGACCACTGCTGAGAAGAAGCGCCACAAGAAACTCAACACTCAGTCATTTCTTTTAATAACTGCTTATGACAATGATAGAACTTAACCTAGCATTATATAAAACATTATTTTTTTCAAATATATATCTCATGCGTGGTTAAGCAGAAAAAGGTGTCGAAACTTCTAATAAACACAAGAGCAAATAAATAAAATAATAATAATATTTATACCTACCCATGACGATGCTAAACTAAATGAAATAAAAAAAAAAAAAAAATTTCGATACGTTCTCCTACAGAAACCGTGTCCCCTAGACTAGATAGGGACTAAGTTGTTACGTTAGGTATCTTAGGCCAAGCATTTTTGTCTGTTAGGTATAGGTATATAAGAAATAAAATACCTTTCCGATAAGATATTTGACATTGCAAATAGCTTTAAGTTCATCTTTTGTACTCATATTTGTAGAGCAGATTAAACATGACTCATAAATCCTTTCAAAAAAAAAACTTAAATCATGTTCCCAAAATATGCTTAAACTTACGAGAAGGCAAAATCTTACCCAAAATAACTTATTTAACATTCATGTTAAACACACCTTAACTAAAAGGCCGTAACTTCATTCAACTCACGCGCACATGTGACCTTCTGCCATTGCTGTCACGATACTATATTCCAATTTGCACTGTCGCTAAACCGTGATTGTGTGAAATGACACTTGACAGCTGTAAAGAATTCCAAGTGGGCGCTACGCATAAAACTGTCACTTTATGACATAAGAAAATGACACAAAGGGATGGGCAGAAACACTGTTAAGAGATTGTATGAGTAAGATAATTCTATGTTTGCATATTCATATTCAAAGTACAGTCAAGGGCAAAAATATGTATACAATTTAGTACCTTGCCGCTTTAATCGCAGTACAATTTATAACCTATTCTTGGGTTTGAGGTTATAATTTGTACTGGAATGACAGCTGTCAGGATTTACTTCACAACGGCCGGGAACTATAGATAGCACGACGCATTTTTCTTAATTGACGTCGAAAAATTTCTTTTATTTTGTTGATTCGTGAGAAATCCAGGAATCACTTAAAAATCCAATCAAACCACAAAATGGCATCTTCATCACGTTTCGCCAAAATCTCATTATATGTCCAAAGATGACTTAATAATGTGAAATTATGGATGCGCGGGATTCGAACCTGCAATCTGGGGCCATCGGCGCGGTTTACTGCGCCTAATGAGCGGGCGGCGCGCGCGCACGTTGTGTCATTAAGTTTGCTGCCCGGATTGGCATTAACCGGGCACCCTGGATGCTACTTGAGGTGTTCAAATCAAACTTGAAACTTGCGTTTCATTTAATAAAACCCGAATTCATGCTTTTGTATTGTCGTCTATGTATGTTAAATACTCATATTATATTAAACTACCATTAGCGTTCGACTCCGTCCGCGTAGGAGTTGTTTATCACTATTCCCTCGAGAACTGCCCAATTTTTCGGGATAAAAATTAGAATCAGAATCAGAATCAGAATAATCTTTATTCAAGTAGGTTTACAAATAATAAACTCTTTTGAAACGTCATAGTAGCGACTTAGCCTAAATTGACTGCAGGTTCAAATCGCGACCGATCAGAGAAGAACCTGTAAGAAACTCTGTCGGATGTCTTTTTTTTTTCGACGTTCGCAACCTTTTGTCGTAAGGACTAAACATTTTATTACAAGCAATTCAGTCCCAAGCATTGTTATCATTTATATAGTCTTTAATACTATAATATGCTTTAGAAATTAGTTTACGCTTAACGTAACTCTTAAATTTATTTACTGATAGTTCAGTAACATTACTTGGGAGCTTATTATAGAACCTAATACAATTACCCATAAAAGAGTTTTTTATTTTATGGAGCCGCGTGAAGGGCACTGCGAGCTTATGTTTATTTCTGGTATTAACATTATATATGTCACAGTTCTTTCTAAATTTAGCGATGTTTTTATGAACATACATAATGTTTTCATAAATGTATTGACTGTGCATGGTCAATATATTAATTTCTTTAAACTTATCTCTAAGCGAATCTCTCTGGCCCATCTTGTAGACAGCACGAATAGCCCTCTTCTGCAGAACAAAGATGCTATTTACATCAGCAGCACTACATAATACTATGGAAGTAACTAAAATAAACATATCGAGCGGTATCTAAATCTATTAATTGCCGAATCTTATTAACTGCAAAAACTGCTGAACTGAGTCTACCCGCCGCCAATCCAGCAAGATGAGGACCCCATTGGAGCTTGGAGTCTAACGTTATACCAAGAAACACTGTATCATTAACTAGGTCTAGTTTGTCATTTTTAATAGTTACAGTAGTTTGACTATTTTTCACATTAGTAGTCATGAACTTTATACATTTCGTCTTTTTCTCATTCAGTAATAAATTATTAACACTAAACCAATCGACTACTTTTGATATAGCATTGTTTACATCGACATTAAACTGCTGTTGTCGTTTAACTTTGAACATTAGTGACGTATCATCAGCAAACAATACTATATCATGGTTGTCCTTTATAAGGTAAGGTAAGTCATTTATGTAGATGAGGAATAAAAAAAAAAGCCGGTTCTATTCCAGACTATAATATATCTGAGTGGCAAATTTCTCCGTTCCGGCGTGATGGGTAACAAACATCCATCCAATTTTCACATTTATAATATTAGTAGAATAGCTTTTGCCGAATTAGATTTTGACTATCATTATTCCCTCGGAAACTTTTGAATTTTCCGGCATAAAAAGTAGCCTATGTGTCAATCCAGGGTATACCCTATAAGCTATCGTCATACCAAATTTCATTCAAATCCGTCCGGTCATTGCAGCGTGAAAGAGTTACAAACTAACACACACTCGTACACAAACTTTCGCATATTTAAGTAGGATATGATACATAATATAGTGTACATACATACATACATAAATCACGCCTGTTTCCCAGAGGGGTAGGCAGAGACCACTTCTTTCCACCTGCTACGATCCTGACAAAGCTCGTTCGCTTCTTCCACATTCATACATCGAGTCATGCATGCACGTCGGTTTCGGGTACTTAAGATTCGGCCCTTTTCCAGTATTTCCCCGATTTGATTCAAAAAAGTACGCCTAGGGCGCCCCCTTCCGACCCTTCCACTCACTTTAGCACTGTAAATTTCTTTTGTCAATCTTTTTTCATCCATCCTTTCCAAATGACCGAACCATCGAAGCATGCCCTTTTCAATTCTAGTCACTACATCTTCTACATAATATAGTGTGGTAGTCTAAAATCCGCCGTCTTGGTTTATTGTAATTTAAAGTACCCAATACCACTTGCAACGAATCAAACAACTCGAAAACGGGAAATCCGTACACACATTACCCATTTACAGCTTCAACCACGCCTCAACTCAAGGAAGCTACATATGATAAAGTCGGTATAGTGCTCCTCGTTCTGGATCTCAATACCCATGACGCCGATATGTGTCTGTTCTTAAGATATATTAAGCTTGGTTATATTTTCTTGAGACTGTTAAACACGAAAACACGATCAGAAAAATCCTCGATTGAATCTTCGAAACTTTTCGATGTTTAACGATGACTTTTGATTCTATATTAAAATCCTTTTTTGCCATAAAGGCGCGCGGAATCTATCTCCATCTCACGTTATTCACACGAAAGCACATAAAGCCATCCCTTTTTATTCTTGTGTGGGCGTGGTAGCATATGTGGCCTTAAATTGCCACATTTCTCACACTATTTCGTCGATTCTCTAATTAAAGGTCCTCGCCACCTGAACTTACCACTGTATCGCCCGCAGATAGCGTACTTGTGAACTATCACGAATGGCGTAACTCATGCGCCGCGCATGCTATTCGGGATCTATGAGGATTTATTGCTGAAATAATCGATGACGAAAACGAAGTAAGATCCGTGTTTTTTAGAGTTCCGTAGTCAAACTAGGAACCCTTATAGTTTCGCCATGTCCGTCCGTCCGTCCGCAGCCTAGCGCAGAGACTTTTAGTACTAGAAAGCTGTTATTTGGCATGAATATGCATATTAGTCACGCCAAAAAAGTGGTACAATAAAATGTAAAAAAAAAATGTTTTTTAGGGTACCTACTTTCCCTACACGTAACGTGGGGATGTATTTTTTTTCGTCTATCCTATAGTGTGGGATTTCGTTGGATAGGTCTTTCAAGAATATTACGGGTTTGTAAACACAATTGTTCGATTAAGTAATCCGTTTATGAAATATTAAGCTTTAAAGCGTTAATTTTTGTTACACTCAAGTGTCCCCCCCATCCTACAGCCAAAACTACAAATACTAAAAATCTGAAAAATACTGTAAGTGAAAGGGCATATAACGAATTTTAAGGGAAAACTATCACCACTAAGTAGACACCATTGGTTCTTGAGATCTAGCCGAGTGTTTATACCTACTAAAATCATCTAAGCCGTCACCAATTGTCTTTAAATAGAAAATTGGTTATTAGTTACTTGTTGATTTTTATGTTTGTAGTACTTAACGGCTTCGGAACCCTACACTGAGCATGGTCCGACATGCTCTTGCCCGGTTTCCCGGTTTTTATAAAAAGAAATCAGGGGACAATCTCACACAAATTGACCTAGTCCCAAACTAAGCTCTAGGCTTGTACTATAGGTACAAGACAACGATAAACATACTTATTATATATATTAAAGAGAAATACGTACTTCAATACACGCTATTATCCATCAAAAAGGAGGGTAATGTTGTTATGTATCCATATTTCTTTGTGAGCTCCTGATTTTGAAGCGGTATCGTTGCATTAATACATACACCGAAAAAAAATTAAAGGTTTATAGATACTTCTCAGTTCTGAAGCTGGAGGGTTAGTCGGGATTTCAAAGGTTGTTCTATTTTCGAGGTTTACCTAAAAATATTATAAAAATACGGTAAAACCTAGTATATTCTAGAGTAGAGGCACAACACTAAAAACTAATAAGGTGCAACGTAACATTCTGTCTTGTACTAAACTATATTACTAATACTACAATGTACTATACATTCAAAGCCAAAGGCTAAATAGACCCTAGATTATAATTCAATCCTACTAATACTCGTATTATAAATGCGAAAGTTTGTTTGTGTTACTTCTGGATGTATGAAATTTAAAGTAAATTATAACTTATACCCCAGTAATACATAGGTTCTCTTTATTGCGAAAAAAATAAAAAATCCCGAGTTAATATCATACCAGCAGCAGCTAGTGTACTATAATTATACGACGAAACAGACTAATACATACCTAAATAAATAATCTACTATGAAATAATACACTTCAGACGTCGTTTTTGAGAATATCCAAAAATTATTTCTAAAATTCAACATAATTTTCAGATTCTCTGCCTTTTCGCCGACAAATCTTTGACAAATGCATCGTTTCGCAACCTACTCATTTAATATATCGCTTTTTTTCTGTAATTACAAATATTTCAGGATTTTGTATAAAACTAACCTAACCTAACCTACAGGGTTCTACACGATGGTCCTGAAATAAATCCACAATTATTTACCGTTTTGGAGAAAAACGCAGGTTGTCAAATGATATGTTTGAGAAATGAATCATTTGTGAAATGTTGCTTATGAAATGATATGATCCCTAAAATTCAACTAAAGGTATTTTTTCTAACAAAATTTATTTTAAATCCAAACAAATCTCTCGAGTACAACAGGACAATCCTCCACCCGGAGTCGAACCTAGTCACGATTTTCCGGTCCACTGGCGTAAAACTGCTGTTAACTGACCTCCGAGGACGCCTGTCCGTGCTAACATACTGGGACATTGCCACATTAGATTCTATTTCGCTTTAAAAGGAACTTTACATTGCAATTTTCCTGACATATAGACGTTTAAAGATACAAGTACATTGTAATAGTGTAGGTAAATTTTATTTTTACTAATGCCTATTGTATGTATATATGGATGTTAACACTTTATTATACAGACAAAAGAGATAACAATTTTAAATACAATACATACACACATAACATCACACCTTCATTCCCAGAGTGGGGTAGGTAGACCTACATAAAAACTAACAACTCTAAAAAGGCTTCTTGATAATTCTCTAACCACATGTTGCACAAACAGTCTAAGATGTTAACAGTGTCAGGTTGCAAGCCCATCGCCTAACTACAAGCCCTTATTCCCTTAGTCGCCTCTTACGCCACACCGGGCGTTTGAGAACAGTTCCCCGTCGCATGGCACTTGCGGCTAAGAACCCGCGTGTCATCGGTCCCACGTTCTATGAGCGTCTACCCGCTAAACTTAAAAATGTAACATCCGACGAAGCATTCAAAAATCAGCTGAGAAACCTTTTATTGGATAATCCATTATACTCTGTCGACGAATATATGCAACTTAAATTGTAAAATTATTATTGATATTTGACCTTTATTAGTTTTGTGTATTGACATCGGAAACTGACCATTTATTACTTGTTTATCATTGTTGTTTTTGATTATTTGAGTGTTATTATATTATTGTATTATTTTAATATTATTTTATCATTTTGTATTAATGTTTTTGTTGACGATATCAATGTAATTTCGTATTTTTTGACATGCAATGCAATCTATATTGTAACATTACATTGATAAATAAATAAACTAAACTAAACTAAACTACGACATCCACGGGAAGACATGGAGTGGCACTATTCTAACCCGGCAACCACACGGAACTATAAATAAAATAAACAAAAATATAGCAGGGATGTACAACGGCGAACGTATCCCTTGAAGGGATCTTTTCCAGTTAACCTTTAAGCGGTTGAGAAATAATTAAGAAGTACCCAAATACGTACATCTTTAAAAGAAATTATGCCCAATTATTATTTTCCAATGGAACTAGTAAAGAAAGTAGTAAAGTAAGTAAAAAATCGTTGTATCCCTTAAACATACTCTTAACTAAACAACAAATATTATACTCGCACAAAGAAGCCTATTACTAGGCTTTTACTACGGGTACAAGACAACGATAAACATACGTATATTATGTAGAAAACATCCAGGACTAGGTAAATTATTTCCTACAATGTACGACGTGATACCACTTTAGTCAAAATAATTTACCAAATTTAAAGTCACACGACCTAACGGCAACCGACCATTTTATCGAATTTCAATTCAATCATCGATTGTACCGTTTCTTCGAATTTCATTTCATCGAGCGTTATTTTCTCAAAAAAAAATTGATGTTTTGAGGATATCTTTAATATGAAATACGTAGGTTAGGTTCAGTTATAATTATTACCAAAAAGAATCACTTTTGCGTCGAGAAATGACTCTCGATGAAATAAATATTGTACATAATGATACAAATTAACTCTAACACTTAAACAAACCTTTTTATTAAACCCACCTTCAACTTCCATCACTCACTTTTCGACTAAACAACAAACAATCATTAAATTCTTCTTCTTTTTTATTAATGGCGGTCCACCGCGATGTACGCAGTGATTTCGCCAATGTCAAGTGAGTAGAGTAAAACACTAAACAGAATAAATCAAAATCAAAAGCCGGACATTTTTCAATCGGCCATCTTCCCTCCCCGAAGGTTACCGGAAGACCTTTTAATTAAATTAAACTTTAAATTACAAGCCTTTACACATCAATTTTGACACCGCACGTCACGTAACAGCATCCGATGGCAACTTATACGACACTTACGCCACCAATTCGTCAATCACGCGTCTAAGTTCGTAGACAAAGGCGTCTAAACGTCTTATTACACGTCGGGCGTGCGCTATTGACGGCAGCCGACATCTCTCGCTTCTGTTATTGATAGAATTTATCAGCGAACGGGCTTATGTGTTGCCCCAAGTTGAAGGCTGAAGCAGGTAGTGCAATAGCTTCCTGAGTGCCTTTTATACGGCTGTCTATTACGGATAAGCTCTTAAATAGATGGTATATGATGCTTTGATGTCTAAAAATATAGCTTAACCATTATAAGATTGTGCAAAGTATGGTTACAGAATTATAAAGAAGTGTTATTAGAGTTGTAGGTATTTCTGTAGCTCTGCCTACACCACTTTGGGAATGAAGGCGTGATGTTATGTTTTATAAAAATTATAATTAATATGATGGTTTTTCCCATTTTAATGATAGCAGCACTTTTAGGATCTATTTGTATTGCTGTTTGTATTTGTAATGTCTGACTGTTCAGTTTCAAGACGGCTTTTAATTAACAGCGACAAATCATTAAAATAAAATCATTATCCTGCATCCGAGAAACATTACCGGATATCTGACCCATCAAGAAATCTATACGATTCCCTCCTCTTATCGATCCTGCTCATGTAGGTATACTTAGTATTTGCGTCTACTATAATATTTTTTTAATGTTAAAGAGAAGGTACATGAGCACTCAGGCCACCTGATGGTAAGTGGAATCTGAGACCCATACACATTTGAATTCTCAGGACTATAATCCTAAGACCTCAAATGCGCTGCCAACACTGAGAACTAAGATGGAATGCCTCTATGCTAGTAATTTCACCGATTATCTTATCACCACACCGGAACACAACAATGCGAACACTGTTGCTTGGCGGGTGGTTAATAGGTAAGATGGTGGTAGCGATCCGGACGAACCCTGCACAGGGTCCTACTACAACTTATTTATTTACCAAATTGCATGTCACTCCGTTCGGTCGATAAGGGCGTTTTTAAACCGCTTCCTCCTATCCCTCGCAGTAGCTCGCACCGCGTCCCGCCACGTTACAATCATAGCGAGTAAACTTCGATACCTGGCGACTTGTGGCTCCGACTGTCTTCCGTCGACTCTTAAACTTATAACATTGTTAACACGGGGTGGATTAGGTCTCTATTTATATAAAACACTAGCTTTCCCTGCTCTGTTTGGAATTTTCTTTCAGGAATATCTCACTAAAGTAACATAGGTACAATTAAATCGTTGTCTGTGACATAAATAATGCCTATGACAAGTTATTTAGCCAATTATACTTTTTTAAACAAAGCGGCGCCCATTTTCGGAAAGGTTCGTACAAGATTTTGGGATCACAATCACCTAACCATCAGGTCAAAAGTATTGGTGTACCAGGCGAGCATCCACATCATATTCTTGTACGGAACCGAGACCTGGAACTTCGTATGCAAGACAAGAATGTCGACCCAAAGCCTACCACATGCGTAGCATATTGGACCTTACATGGAAATACAAGATCACAAACAAAGCATTTAAACAAGCAAGATGTAGTTAGATTCGTCTTAACCTTGCAAGTGTCACAGGGCACTTCAGTAAAAATAAAAAACACTTTAGCGGAAGTATTAATGGTAGGCAACTAACATATATTATGTAGACAACAACAGTCAGGTTTTAAAACTTGCTTTTTGTTTGACTTGTTTACAGGCTTTAATCTAGTTTTAATAGTTTGGTGTCGATTATGTGGACGACGCAGCCAAAATTATGCTATGTTTACTTCAGGAAAAAGTTTCTTTTTGTTCCTTATTATACTTTTAAACTATTTTGCTTCACTTAAACAACTATAAAAAGGCGCTTTAATTGTTCTAAAAGGTTTAATTGCCTTTAAAAAAAATAAAAGTGGGTAAAAGCACCCCCTTTGTTGCAATTGCCTCCTTTATTCGTTTTTTGTTTCCGAGAATGTGTACTCTATATCTTAGTGGTTGGTTTGTGTTTTGTCAACCTTTATTCATATTTCACTCAAGATGGATCAAGGGCTACTAAGCTTTATTTAGAATGGACAACTAAATTTACTTTTAATTAAATAACAGTAACAAGGGCATAAACATGTCGCCACTCCCACGTGTTTCCCTTTACTTTAGAACCTTTTAAATCTAACGATTCGTTTTAGAATGCATCCTGGGTGCCTAAAATGACGCTTTAAAGGTGACTTTACAATTAACTGCATTATAGGCTTAGAAGCGGTCTTTTAGTCTGGAATAACAGAAACTAAGAACAAAGTTAACGCACGTACATCACTATGCATGTGAAAAATTAAACTCAGTTGCGATGTTTTATTTTTTTCTAGTTAATTTTACACACAACAAAGCAGCCAATGTAAAAGCTTACTTATAGCAGTACTATTAAAACAATAAATTACTAATACAGCTACTGTTTATGCAATATGGAAAATTATGTTGTAATGATATTAAGCCATTTAGCCGAATGTCTGTTTAACCCTTTTCATAGCGATTTGTCTTATAACTACTCGTACATATCATAAAAATCACTTTTTAATATTCTTTTGTTAACTTTTTTTTATCCTTTTTTAAATTTGAAAAGGTTTGAACTCACTTTTTTTTTCATTTTGCCAAGATAAGGGATAAAGAAGGCTTAGAATATGATGAATTGTTTAGAAAAGATAGTAAACCAGAATATCACGGTATTACTAATTTGATATCAAAAACTAAAATTGCAATACTTTCTTTAAAGTTTTGTCCGACATCGGAAAACGCATTATCACATTGAGAAACTCCTCACGAAAGCCACGAACAGCTTCCAAGTCATATAACCTTAATGACGGCTAGACAGATACAATATTCACGGTACACTCGGTGGCATTTTAGCGGCCCCATCAGTCTGGGACACTTAAAATGGCCGCGAGTAGACGAGCACATTAACATCCATCTTGCCCCTCAATCGATCGTGACAATCGAATATACCTTTGGATCTTCCGGTAAACGAAATGTTTTCGGTTTTATGGACCCATTTCGTTATTGGGAAGTTATTTTGTAGTAGTGACTTACGTTAATGACAAATTACAAACAGAAAGCTTTCTAGTTCACAAAACTAATACTCGTAGTGACAGGTGAGGTACATTACGTAAGGCTTTTGCGACGGTATTGCCTAAGGTACACAACGTGAACAAAAAATATACCAAAAAACCGGCCAAGTGCTAGTCAGACTCGCGCACTAAGTGTCCCGTACCTTTATCTATACAACATTACATACTATATTAGTCTACTTTTTGTCGTTATTAATATCGAGCAAAAAACGGCAAAAAGATCACTTTTGTTGTATGGGACTGACATACATACATACATAACATCACGCCTTTATTCCCAGAGTGGGGTAGGCAGAGCTACAGAAATACCAACAAATACTTGTATGGGACTTAAATATTTATTTTATTCTGTTTTTAGTATTTGTTGTTACAACGGTAACAGAAATACATCATCTGTAAAAATGCCAACTGTCTAGCTAATACGCTTCATGAGATACAGTCTGGTGACAGACAGATAGGCAGACGGACAGTGGAGTCTTAGTAATAAGGTCCCGTTTACCTTTTGGGAACCCTAAAAAGAAGTTTTTTTATAGAAGCCTATTTTTATTTAATAAGAAAGGTCATCTCATTCATTGACTAACAAGGCGACTGCTAGTGATGTCAAAACGGGATCCCCTTGGATCGCATAATGTGTTTTAGACTAATATTTTTTCTCATAATTGTTTTCGTATAATTTGTATTGGCATAATTGTACTGTCGCGTAATAATACTTTAGCATATTAGGCTATTAGAATAATTTTAGTTGGACTAATTTGTATTTGACTAATACACATTATGCATATTATTGTTTGGGCTAAAAATTATTAGATACTTAAGGTTAAATTAGGTCACGTTAGGTACATTAGGTTAGGTTAGGTTAGTATGATATCCATTTTGTAATGATGCCAATTAATTATTATGACTTTTTGCAATTATGCTATTTGACGTTAGTCTTGATGTCAATTATGCTTACTGTATTTATGCTTTTTAATGTTATGCGTAATAATATATGCGTAAAGATGATTATGCACATCATTATTTCGGCTAAAAGCAATTATGCGTAACACTATTATTACAAATATTTTTATGTCAAAACTCGTCGAATTCGTGTTAAGTTAAGGGATGATTAAAACGACATTTTTTTTAAGACTTGCCTACAGAATAGAATAACTCAAGAGATTGGTTTGATACACAATCTAACTGAGTAGTGAATTCAAGAAAGAAAGATGCTATGGATGTCGCAGAACCGCAAGACGTCATATTCCAGTAAGAAAATAAAGCGAAACAACGTCAAAGAAAATCAATGCAAGCAGAAAGTAACAAATACGAGTCTCGCAGCAGACAATAAGCTCAGTCACTTGTCTTTTATATCCATCGGCATAACAAACATATCGTCGAACATTCCGCGGAAAACAAAACGTAAGCGGGAAAGACAATCCTTTCTATCAACGCGTCAGTCTATCCAGAGAATAGATAACGAATAAAGATAATGTCTATCCGTTATTTATTCGATTGTTTCTATTGCCATCTTCGAATCAGTAACTCAGGTCAGCCATAACAATATATCGATACGGAATGGTTATTGAATAGAATACCGATAGCGTTTCGACGAAACGAAGATTCGACTTTAGCGAAACGATTGACCGAGATACATTTACCGCTAGTCTGTGGTTAAAATTGGAAATCTGCGCTTTATTATAATGTAGGAAGAAGCGTTTTTCTTGTTTGTATGTTTAGATAAGTTAAAAGGTTAGTTTGTCAGTCAGTATTAATAGGTGCTTCTAACGATTATTTAAATAATTTACAGCGACGAATCTAATAAACATGTCGGGGAGAGTGTCGACCTCGCGTTGGTGTATAAATCGTTTAATTCGGATGATAATCGTCTTGTTAAAACATTAATCAGTCTGCTTCGGCGAGATCCCATCAGTTAATTTCAACATTAACATCGATTTGCGGATTGTGGTTTTAAAGTCTTCGAATGTTAAGAAGTTTGAATTTCGTAGAAATGTCCAAGTTGCTTTATTTGGATCAATACATCGGAGAATCATTTGCATCTAGCGGTGTTTCTGTTTCAACGATGATTATATCTTTTAAAACATAATTAATATGTAAGATATGCCCAGATCTTGTTAATCTTTCTTTCGTTTAGTAGCAAACGAGTTTGTTAATCCCGTAAGACTGTATATCATTCGTGATGTTCAGTCAATGATAAATACGAAATCATAGTATACAAATTTGTATCATCAAAGTGTCACAAGAAATTCGAGACGCACTTAACCAACGTTTATACGACCTCTAAACAGCCTCTTCAGAAGCTCAAGCTGTATAGAAATTATTTTAAAAACCTGATTGGAAAGCCATTAGTTCTAATTAGTAATTTATCGACATTAGCTTATTTACTTGGGCTTTCAATTTAGGAATCGTCTTATGTAAATATAGTGATTTATATATAATCGAATGCGTGTTTGGTGATTTATTTTGGATTCCGTTGCTATGCCACCTTTATGCCACCTTATGTTGTTAATTAGGTGAAAATGTCGGCTGGCGCCGTGTGCTAAAAATATATTTGAGTACCTATATTAGCAGCTATTATACTCAGTTTTTTAGTAATAAGATCGCGAATAAATTTCAGGTACAGCGTATTCAATCTATATACGTATATATAAAGCGAAACTGACTTGGTCAATCAACGAACAGCTAAAACCACTGGACCTAGGGGCTTGGAGGGACTATTCCTTGGATATCCTAGGGGTGCATTAAAAAGGGATTTTTGGAAAATCATCCCCTAAAGGGTTAAACTAGGGAGAGTACCGGGAAACTAATTATACGCCGCGGGCGTCCTCTAAATTATTCAAAAAGAAAATGATGAAAAAAATACATTTCAGTTTTTTCATGGCTAGAAGGTTAACGTAACGAGCACACAGGCCACGTGATGGTAAATGAGATCTGAGACTACTAGCAACTTGAATTCTTAAGACTCAATCTATTGCAAATCGATTGTCGATTCTTTTTTAAATGTTTTTTTACATCATGGTGTTTGAGTGATAGAGATCCTTCGATCCAACTACCTACCAAAGTTTATAAAATGACAACGGATTCAATCTTTATAGTTTTATACCCATCTAGATTTATAGCCAAACATTTTGGTTTAATTGCTTGACTTGTTTAATGTCAAAATGTTGTCGATCAAGTTTGTTTTTAGAGTATTAATGTCAGTTAATAATTTTTGCATTTTATTACTATTGATCTTAAAGATTTAATGGTTTGACTGTTTTGACCCCAGGCTATCAAGATGCATAAATTAGGCCTGATTATCACGTTAAACTTCAACACAAAAAAAAAAATTGTGTAAATATTCCCAACACAAGTTTTTTGATTAAACTGAATATTATCTCTGAAACAATTTAGTTAAGATAAGTAGGAATCATAACCACTCAGTCAGCATTACAACGCATTAAAAAGCTGTCTATAAAACCATATATGAGCTTCTAAAACAACCTTTATAGGACTAGACGATGTAACGTGTGGCCGCGAGACAGACAAGCTAATTCGACCCAACAATAGCGCAGTTTCAATCTGCTACTCGAGTTTCATTTGAGTAAGGATGGGATTCCATTTGGTTTGGTAGTGACAAATATGAACTTAGAAACTAGTTGATGAGCAAAATCCTTTTACAACCAAGGAAATGTGACTGTCAAAAGGAAAACAGTTTAATTGTATGTCTTATAGCCCTGCTAAAACATCCCAAAATAATAGTATGACATGGCTATGCAGTTAATTTATATATAAATTGAACTGCATACCTATGTTATGATAACCCCTAAACGCCTAAAAAGAGTGCTATTTTATTATGACATGGAGAAGGCAAACGAGCACACAGGCTACCTGATGGTAAGTGGGATCTGTGACCCATAGACTTTTGCATTCTCAAGACTACAATCTTATGACTGCAATACTGAGACCGCAACTGCGTTGCCATCTCTGAGGACTACGATGAAATGCCTCTATGCCAGTAATTTCACCGTGAGGCTTATGCTCACACCGTTTTTAGGGTTCCATAGTCAAGCTGGAACCCTTATAGTTTCGCCATGTCCGTCCGTCCGCAGCCTAGCGCAGAGACTCTTAGTACTAGAAAGCTGTAATTTGGCATCAATATGCATATTACTCACGTTAACAAAGTGGTACAATATAATGTAAAAAAATTGTAGGGGTATGATAGGTTGTCTTTCAAAAATATTGTGGGTTTGTAAAATCAATTTGGTTTCGTTTATGAAAATTAAGCTTTAAACCAAAACTTAAATTAAAGCGCATAGAACGTATTTAAAAGGAAAACTATCACGACTAAGTAGACATCATTGGTTCTTGAGATACAGGCGGTTAAAGTGTTTATACCTACTAAAATCATCTAAGAAGGCAGCGAATGACTTTAAATAGAAAATTAATTATTACTTGTTGATTTTTATGTTTGTAGTACTTACCGGCTTCGGAACCTTGCCCGGTTTTTTTAAACTATTCTGTTCTTAACAATCTTTCTTTTTTATTCCCGTTTTACAAAAGCCACGTAGTTTAATTTAAGTGTAGAAGCATTTAAATTCTCATCGCATAACTAGTAATTCACCAACTTCACAACCACAATTTTATTCCTATTCTACCCTCCGCTTAACACTTCTTAGGTTTCATTCATAAGTGGATGTCATATAACAGCCGTATAAGCAGCTTAGCCGCCCGAGTTAATTAAGACCTTGTGACAAAGCAAGTAGGATTGAAAGTTGACTGTACCGAACCTCTTAAAGGATAATTGCAGGATACAGCAGGACGATGGTTCGGGTTTCGAGGTCGACTTTACGCCTACATTAACCTTTTGGCGTGGTATTAGTGAATTAATAAGGTTAAACTTATATTCAATCCCGTGTGGTTGCCGGGTTAGAATAGTGCCACTCCATGTCTTCTCGTGGATGTCGTAAGAGGCGACTAAGGGAATAAAGGCTTGTAGTACTATTAGGCGATGGGTTTAACCTGTCACTATTACACTAGTAAACTTTTTGGCCTGACTGTGCAAAATGTGGTTGTAGAATTATAAACAAGTCTTTTTAGAGTTGTTGGTGTTTCTGTAACTCTGCCTACCCCACTCTGGGATCAAGGCGTGATGTTAAGTTCCTACATCGTTAAATGTGTTTTTAAATATTAAATAAAACATTTTAAAATTTGGCATCACTAGATGGTATAAAACAAAGTCGCTTTCCACTGTCTGAACCTATGTATGCTTAGATGTTTACTACGCAACGGATTTGATGTGTTTTTAGGGTTCCGTAGCCAAATGGCATAAAACGGAACCCTTATGGATTTGTCATGTCTGTCTGTCTGTTTGTCCGTCCGTATGTCACAGCCACTTTTTTACGAAACTATAAGAACTATATTATTGAAACTTGGTAAGTACCTAGATGTATTCTGTGAACCGCATTAAGATTTTCACGCAAAAATAAAAAATAAAAACAATAAATTTTGAGGGTTCCCCATACTTAGATCTGAAACTCAAAATTTTTTTTTAATCAAACCCAAACGAGTGGGGTATCTATGGACAGGTCTTTAAAAATGATATTGAGGTTTCTAATATCAATTTTTTTCTTAACTGAATAGTAGAGACACTATCAAAGCGGTCATATTTATTTATTTATTTATATATTTTATTACACAATATCAGGCTCACAGTTTACACCAAATCACCTATTATGCTAATTACAATTTTAAATCATACTGCTTAATTATACTAATGACAAATACACAAGAACCTATCAATGTAAATTTAGTAACAATGACCACTTATCAGCAAATATGTCGTGTGTGTGTGTCCCCCTGTAACTTCTTAAATAAGGGAATGATAAAAAAAAAATACAAGATGTATATTAATTACCATGCAAAGTTCCACCGAAAATCGGTTTGAACGTGATCTAGTAAATAGTTTTTTTTTATTACGTCATAAATCGTCTTGCTGCTACGGAACCCTTCATGGGCGAGTCCAACTCGCACTTGGCCGCCTTTTTTTAATAGATAGAGTGTTTCAAGAGGAAGGTTATGTGTATAATACCTACTTTAACCCGGAGCGAAGCGAGGGCAGGTCGCTAGTTTAAGATAAATTGTATTTTTACGAATTGTGCCTAATACCTATATGATTTATTGTATCGTAAAAACGATAAATTTAGTGTGGACATTGTGCAGGGCCATCCGGCGAGCTATTACGACCTAACCTACCGCCAAGCTGCCGTGTTCACATTATTGTGTTCCGATGTGGGGGTAAGACATTTGATCATATAGTCGAACTAGCACAACAAATACAGTTATGTAATGTTAGTCCTCATCTCCTTAGGGTTGGCAAAGTATCTGAAGTCTTGAAATTGCAATCTAAAGATCCATGAGCAACTTAAAAAATACAAGATCCAATCTACTCAATAATTAAGAATATTTATTAAAAGTAAATAAATAATTACCATGGGACGATCTCACATAAATTGGACCTAGTCCCAAACTAACTTAGTTATATAGAGATATACATACCAACTAGAGGTTAACCGGAAGAGATCCCTTAAAGGGATAAGTTCGCCTTTTTACATACCTTTTATGTTTTTGTTTCGTTATTTACTTTGTTGTCTTTTGTTTGTGAAATGAAGAGTTTACATAAATACATACTTAAAAATATATAAATCTTAAAAAGTCAAATTAATAAGTAGAGCACAGTATCGAAAATACTTTAGTAATTTACCTATTCGTTAATGTTAAGGTCATGAAAACTTTTTAACAGCTAATAAATATGTAAACATAAGTATTAAAACTATAAAAAATATATTTCACAGTTGCTCAAAGAAAATGACCCAAAATTCTCAAAGTTATAGTTTCCTAAGAGCTCCTCAAATATTTTAAGAGCGCAGAATTAGAACATCGGGAGTTAAAGAAGCCGTAAAAAAGTCGTATAGTTATTTTTTCCGCTTCACAGTTGCATAAGCTGTCAAACACCGTAACGCTTTCAAAAGAATATGATTTACATCACCCATATACATTAGCTAAAACCCAATTATATACATTTTTAATGCTTTTTTATAGTGCTATTTCAGCGATTTTTATGACCAAATAACGGCTAGTTGTCATAATTATGTTAAATTTTAATCTTATATTGAATGACATGGGAGTCTACGTCATATAATGCTCGTGTGGGGCCACACAGACGGCGGTTAGTTTTACGACCGTTCGGAACTCGACAACTGTTTACGCGCGTTTATTGACAACTAAAAGTGCTTTATGGGCCGGCCGCTATCCTAAATCTATTTTATTAATGATGCCCAGCCACCGCTGGCGGGCTACACTCTGGTTTTATGGCTCCACAATGAACTCGATTGAGAAATAAAATGCCATCAATACTTCTATCGTAAAATTATGATTGATTAAATTTGCTAGTTTTGTTAATGATCGATAAATTTAATACGATATGTTTACGATTTTAGTCAATATTTTAATTAATCTATGCAAACACAATTAAAACTAAATCCATTAGCTATTCGAAATGGGTATCAAACAGGAAGTGTGACATTGAATTTATGTAAAAGAACCATAAGTTAATCAGACGACTTCTATATTCCAACTACAATTTCTTGCAAAGTCCCCAAAAAGGCAAAAATCATCTGAACCCAAGATCTTCCACACAACAAAAAAATTTAAACCGAATCAATGTCACGGATATAAATTCCCTGTTTACAAACATAACGCACTAATTTTTACGATCGCTATAGAACCGAACACACCCGAATAGGCCCGATGCCTGATTTATGGACTCCCGAATAGCTCCCGTCTTTTAAAAGATCCGCCGAAGAATTTACTGCTTCATACAGTTTTATAACTGATTTTATCAATCGTTAAAGTTTTACGCGCTATTCATTAGGGTAACAATGTTTTGTTTTAGTTACATAACAGTGTTATATGGACGCGGTAGCTGTAAGTTTATAATTCTTTTTCTAGTGTCATTTTACAAATGTAATCAAAAAGGTTGTGTAACATTTTGATACCTATCCATTCAAGTCAATAAATATAGATACTAGATACCTGTTATATTTTAAGAAATGTTATCATTTAAAACTTTTATTTACTGAAACTAACTAACATACTCAGGCCCGATTCGACCAAACTTTTATACCGGGGTAAACGCTTACTCTAAGATTAGTAATGTCAAAAAATGACAGTTTTCTATGGCATTTTGACATTACTAATCTCAGAGTAAGCTTTACCCCCGTGTAAAAAGTTTGGTCGAATCGGGGCTTAACTTCTTAAAGGGTTTAAAATCAAGCCGCCATTACACTGCACTGGAAATTATTTCCGTAGGATTGGCACCTTTAAGTAATTTAGAACACAACTGAACCAAACAATTGAAAACCTCAGCGGTAAAGCAAAAACACTTTAACTACCAAAGAAGCAAAAGGGGTGTAAAAACCAATAAATATCTCAGAAGCAGAACAACCGCACAATACGTCCGTAACAAGATTTAGGGGTAATAATTATTGCCTACTTAACTGCTTTAAGTTAAAGGGTTGTCAATAAAATACTAAAGACGGTAGTTGGCGGTCTGTCGTAAAATCACAAAGGTAAGCCCGAGGGGTTCCTAAATACGAAACTTCATCCCGTTCTCTCGTTAGCACCACGACTTCAGAGAAAAAGGGACATTAGACGATCGAATTTTGTTTTCAAAACTGGTCGGGTAGCGGCTACAATTGTTTTCTCACATTCATAAAAAGGCTGTTAAGTGGTCAAATTGTTTGTGAGAATTGGGTGTTGGTATTGTTGAATGTTGTGAGAATGACATTTTGTGGGATTTGTTGCTAATTAAGATGCGTGTTCATCAAAATTTTCTTTAGAAAACCATTGTACAACTTTAAGCTGTATAAAGTGTTATTATAGAGCTACAAATAGTTTTATCATAGTTTAGAGAGCGATGTAATGTGAGTTTTGAAATTTATGACTAGTGTTGTATTGCGTAATACGTTAAAATTCTTTTGAACAATGTATCTTAAACTTCAAATGCCATGGTCTAGTTGTAAAACTTGTATGGTGAGAATGTCAGTGAGAAAAGAGTTTCGTGTTATTGTAATAATGAGGTATGCCTAATGTTTTGTCGGGTTTCTACTACGCTGGGCAGATTAGCATCTACTAGTGTTACAGTTACTTGGTTTTTGTTATGGAACTTATTTCTTTAAATACATTTACGCCATTATGTTAATATCGTTGAAGTTTAATATGTTAATATTGTTGAGTTATTGTGAGGTTAAATAACAAAGCAAATAAGACTTTTTTTTAAATCCCGTTTTAGCCAAATATTGTTTTCATTTTGAACTTACTTGCAATTGGAGGTTGCTATTTTTTTTGCATAATAATAAATAGTATAAAAAGTTCTGTCTTACTTTTTTATGGTTCCGTACTCAAAGGGTAAAAACGGGACCCTATCACTAAGACTTCGCTGTCTGTCCATCCGTCTATCTGCTACCAGGCTGTATCTCAAGAACTGCGATAGCTAGACAGTAGTTTTTTTTTACAAATTATGTATTTCTGTTGACACTATAACAACAAATATTAAAATTAAAATTAAATTAATATTTAAGGAGGGCTTCCATACAACAAACGTGATATTTGTTGTAATTTTTTTCTCGATATTAATAACGGCAACAGGTAGACACATGGAATATTCACAGAACATTAAGTTGTATATTTCACTTTCAGATTAATAATTAAGTTAATATTTAAGGGGGGGCCCATATAACTAACGTGTTTTTTTTTCATTTTTTGCTCGATTTTAATACAGAAACCGTGTAATTGTTGTTGGTACGGAACCCTTCGTGCCCGAGTCCGACTCGCACTTGGCCGGTTTTTTTGCTCTAGCTAGCCTACTCTGCACTAGTCTAAATACATTTTTATGTCATTGGGAAAGCAAATGAGCACACAGACCTAATGTTTAATGCGCTGAAAATAAATTGGTCGCTTTTAAAAAGATTGTGATAGTTGTACACAGAGTCTTGAACCCATACAAGCCTAACAAGGAGTTAGAAACATCGACTAATATGTTAATTGAATCACTATACAACTTGGTCTTGTTACCATCTTTGGTTTATATAACAAACATCATATGTGCTATTTCTCTGTAATGTTTTTGTTTGGTGGACAATAAAGTGTTTTGTATTGTATTGTATCATAACTATTGTTATAATTATTCATATTTGTTTGAGAACTAAGAGAAAATGTGTCGTGGTGTGAAATTTAATACGTATTTGAAATATGATATTGTTCGTCCAATCTTTAGTTTCAATTGTTATATTAAGTTTTCCTTAAAGTAACCGACAGGTGGCGTTGTACGTTCAGCTTTAATTTACTCAACGGCGACGATAGGAGTTAGTTGTCAATGTTCATAAAAGACAGAAGAAACCCTGTATCGTAATTTTAATATTTTATTTTCTAAATTATAAGAGTTTTACATATCCATAGTGTTTCTTAAATCCAACCTGCGTGCACGTCGAACATGGTCCTTCAAGCCGGATCTGCTGGTCCTTCGAGCCGGATACGTATAATGTATCCCAAACAAATCTTTAATTTTACATTTAATTGTAATAGCGCATTCCAAATCGCAATTCCCTACACAATTGGCATTATTGTTGCATAAAGGTAACCGTCAGAGCCTTTATAGAAAGAACCACCAGTTTTACGACGGACCGTAACAAATCCAAAACAATATCAAGTGTTGTTGAATGCGCCACGAAGACAAAGGCCACAAAGGTTAGAGAGAGAAGCAGGATAGTAAATCACGTCGGCAATGGCCCATAAATTATTTTAAACTATGCTTTTTACTGTTATTGTGAGAGTGATACGCCGATTTTGAGACAGCTGGGAACGCGGTGTGAGGTGGCTAGTTGCTAGTTGCTGGGAACTAGTAAATTATTTGATTAGTTATGCATCGCATGGTAAAACTTTCTACATATAGTAGGAATTTTGTCGGAATCCCTAGTACATTGTCTCCGTGAATTCCGACCTACATAGCATGGCAATTAGGTCGGTATTCACTTGAGAGAATTTACTAGGGATTCCGACATTTTATAAAATTCCTACTATACCCGGTGTTCCAAAAATCGACGTTAAGCCGGAAATAGGTGATAGGGCAGCTCATAAGCTATCGATTTAACCCCCATGTATGTTCAGCGATTTTTAGTACTTTCGGAGTTATTAGTGGTGGTAGGACCCTGTGCAGGGTCCGTCCGGATCGCTACCACCATCTTATCCATTAACCACCCGCCAAGCAGCATTCGCATTGCTGTGTTCCGGTGTGGGGATAAGACAACCGGTGAAACTACTAGCATAGAGGCATTCGATCTTAGTCCTTAGGGTTGGCAACGCATCTGAGGTCTTAGGATAATAGTCTTGAGAATTCAAATGTCTATGGGTCTCAGATTCCACTTACCATCAGGTGGCCTGAGGGCTCGGGTGCCTTCTCCTTAACATAAAAAACGGAATTATTGTAATTATTCCTTATGTCCGTGTTACGAAAAACCCTTGAGTTCAAGCATTATTTCAAGTTTTTTTCAGTAGTTCCTTACATCCATAGAATCATTATGAACTTAGGACATTTTTAAAGCTACTTGCAAATATTTTTTTCATGACATCTTTTTGTGTTATTACACAAAGTTTGTTTTTCCATACTAGATGAAAAGGGAACTAGGTTTCACTTGGTCTCATTTTAAGAGCGGAAGGCATTTTGATCACAAATCTCGCTTGACGCTGATCGTAACCTGGGAGTTGATTCTCTCAACACAGCGCTGCGTCGATCTCAAATCCGGTTTTATCCGGCAAGTTTAAGAAGTCCTGTCGGAGCGTACACAACTCATTTTAGCGCGTGCCTTCTTAACTAGGCAAATTTATACGGCACTAAACTCGACTCACTGCTGCCTAATTGAGAAGGCATGCGCCAAAATGTGTTTTGTACGCTTCGATGGGGCTTCTTAAACTTGCCGGATAAAACTTCACCTTTGAGATCGATGCAGAGCTGTGTTGAGAGAATCACCCCCCTGAAAGTCGTAAATTAAACTTTAAGTTATTCCTTTAATGTCTTGATTGGGCTTATCGTCATTTCTGTAGGCACACATCAGATCTGTTTAATGTTAATAAGGTTGTATAGAATTCGATTATAAAACTATTTTACATTTTAAATAACGAGGTTAATCCGAATTAGACTTACTTACTTTTACATATCTGTAAACCTAAATATATAAACGACTTCGATTCTATTCCATCAAGAACACAGTTACACATTTATAAATTTAGGTTTAAATAAACATTTTTATATTTGAGGATTGGAATCCGAATTGGTCTGATTTTTTAGTAAAGTTTTGACGTAACGTTGATGATGATGGGTTGATGACGTTACATGTGAATATTAGTTTTCAGGCGTTAAAACTTTATCTGCACGAACATAAGGTTTAATTTAGCTGTACTCTTGAATCACCTACACTCATTTCAACGAATGTGTTCATCGACAGCTAATGTCTACTGAAACCTAGATTAGGTTAGACCTGTGACCACCAGAAAAAATAAGTAGTCTAGATGTAGTTTGAGTGTGGTTGTCGGGTTAGAATAGTGCCACTCCATGTCTTTCCGTGGACGTCGTGAGAGGCGACTAAGGGAATAAGGGCTTGTAGTACTGTTAGGCGATGGGCTTGCAACCTGTCACTAATACACTGGTAAACATCCTGGCCTGTTTGTGGAAAATGTGGTTACAGAATTATCAAGAAATAATTTTAGAGTTGTTGGTATTTCTGTAGCTCTGCCTACCCGACTCTGGGAATGAAGGCGTGATGTTTTGTATGTATGTGAAGTAATTTTTGAAATGAGTGTGGACGTATCAAGGGTAAACCTTAATTTTGTAATAATACAAGATCGATCTTACACAACAAGATAAGAAATACATCCATAAGAAAGAGACAAAACAAATGTATGCGATGCATAAGAAAGAGAACGAAGACTACCCTTAATAACGATTACTATTTACTTAATAATGAGGATACGCCGAGTGGGGATGGACATTAAATTCTCTTGTGATTTAGTGTGGATGGTAAGAGAGGTTTTATGAATCGACTTAGTGATGTGGGGCCACACAGCCGGCTGTCGCGTACAAAGAAGCCAGTGGGGCCGTTGAAGGATTTACTTTTAAGACAAATTTAAGTGTTCGTTTAAATGCCAGTTGTTTTAAAGTAACAGTTCGGATGTAACTGTCAGTGTATGTAACTTCTACCACATGGCAATTTTTCTTATAGCTTATTAAAATACATGTGTTTTTCAGACAATGCTTTATTTTTTTCTATAAAGCCGGCAGTTTATGTAGATAACACGACACGACACCTTGGCCTAGTTGGAAGTGACCCTGCCTTCGACGCCAGCGGTCCTGGGTTCAAGTCCCAGTAAGTGCGGATATTAGTGTGATGAGCGCAAATAATTATTTGTTCCTGAGTCTTGGATGTTTTCTACGTATTTAAGTATGTATTTCTCTATATTAGTATGTTTATCGTTGTCTAGTACCCATAGTTCAAGCCTAGAGCTTAGTTTGGGACTAGGTCAATTTGTTTGACATTGTCCTGTAATTTATTTTATAACATCTATTTATCCTTAGAAAAATACTTAAATTACCCTATTTTTTTGTATGCCATTATCAAACACTGGACTATGGGAATCCTGGACCTTTGGAAAACGTCCATGGAGCTAAACCAAACACGCAGAGGCCCTTTATACAATTTGTCACAAAACTTCACTATTATGATAAACATACAATTATTAAAACTTTAAATTCAAATGTAATGGTTTTTGGAACTTGCCACTATCTCCACGAGAGGGATAAAACTCGCTGTTTCCGTGGCCCGTCCAACAAAATCCCGCCCTGCGCTGTTACACCCATTACGACTGACAAAAACGCGTATAATAGCAAAAATAAACATTATTTATTACTTCACGGTGGCTTAGTTTTATACAAAAACCTCCCGTAAATTATTGCCCCATATTACATTTGCGTTCTGTATCGACCATTTTTCTATAGCAGTTACTCTGTATTTATTGCTATAGTTGTCTTTGGATGTGACGTCACGGTAGAGTAAAACACTTGTTCCAGCTTAGCAATTAGAAGCATTAACGCCTTTGGATTAAGAAAGATTTTTCATTGATGCTTTTGCCGAGTGTTGGTTTGAAGTTGCAATGATTAAAGAGGCGTAAATGTTCTGATTAAGATACGTAATTGAGATAAAACGGTGGGAATAATGTTTCATTGTTGCTTTCTTTGGAGCGGAGTCGAGTTAGCTTGACGTCTTTATAATAGGAACTAACGGACGTATTGTAATAACCAACGATTTATAGTTTATTTTTTTAATCCATTGGCCTTAGGTAAGAAAATTAAAAAGCGATTTTTTCTGCTTAATTTTTTTTATTATAAATAAATGAATATCACAGAACAATGTCACACAAATGAACCTGGTTCCAAACTTAGCTCTAGACTTGCACTATGGGTACATAAAAATACATAGAAAACATCAAAAATTCAGGAACAAATACTCGTGCTCATCACACAAATGTCAGCCCTTACCGAGATTTGAACACAGGGGGGCGATTTTTGAATCTCACTGACAAAAATGACTAACTTTAAAATTAATTTGTGCAGCCATTTAAAGAGCGGATTTAAAATGATAAAGGCGTAATGATATCAAATCCAAAAGGTGGGCGGGTCGTTCTACTTTTTTACCGACAATACATCGTCATTTTTCTATATTTTGCGTTTTTCAACTATTGATAATTATGGTTTTAATTTTTGATTTAAAATACGTTGCGTGAATTTTTATTTGGACTCATCATATCAGCCGAAAGACGTCCACTGCTGGACATAGGCCTCCCCCAAGGCTCTCCACTTAGACCGGTCCTGTGCTTTTCGCATCCACCGCGTTCCCGCGATTTTTACAAGGTCGTCGCTCTATCTTGTTGGAGGCCTACCTACAACTCGTCTCCCGGTCCGTGGACGCCACTCAAGAAACTTCTGACCCCATCGGTCATCAGTCCTGCGAGCAATGTGCCCCGCCCACAAACACATTATTTGGACTAATTAATGATTATTTCGGTGGTGATAGTGTTTTGTTTTATGGTGGTTTTTAGAATATACTGTGACAGAGTGGCCGTTTTCAGAGGAGACTAAATTTTGCATTACCACTCTGTCACGCGATTCTATGAAAAACAAACTTATAAAAAAAAAACTGGATAGAGAAAGTGAATAGATTAATCAATGTTTGGACGTATATTCAAACACTAAAACATTAATAATCAATACTCTAACTGATAACGTATGGTAAAATGAGGACAGGCAATTGTCGGTAAAAAAAAAGAATGACCCGGGCCCGCTCGTAGAGTTTATCGCTGCACAAATTTATTTCAAAGTTAGTAATTTTTCATCGGTGAGCTTCAAAAATCGCCCCCAGGACAGCTAGCTTCGAGGGAGAGTCACTCCCAAATACGCCAACGTGTCGTCAAAATAGCGTAACGCGGACGAACATGAATATGAATGTGACTGACCGTTTTCGTTAGTGTTAAGCCAGCGGTAGGACGGTCGCGGCTGCTGCTTGGAGCGCATGTCTACCGCCAGACGCGCGCCTCACTGCCCCGCATCTGTGAACAATAATAAAAATAATGATAAATCACAGGACATACATACATACTATCACGCCTACATTTCCAGAGTGGGTAGACAGAGCTACAGAGATACCAATAACTCTAAAAATATATAATTCTGTAACCATATTTTGCACAATCGGGCCAAGAAGTTTACTAGTGTATTAGTGACAGTGACTCTTACCGTCTATTCTATTTATTCTAAGTTTATAAATGTTGCTAGTGTGAAGTCAAATAGGAGTCAGCTGTTTCTATTGCCCCTACAACAACAAATGGTTAATAAAAGTAAAAATAATAATAAGTACCTAATAAAGGGAGCTATACAATAATGGTACGGAACCTATCGTGTGCGAGTCAGACTCGTACTCGGCCTATTTTTTAGATTTTCTCATATATTAAAAAAAAAAACACACAATACTCCATTTTCCGTAAAAACATTACTTCCATTTTAAATCCTCTAAAGACCCCATTTCCAGTCACTAAAAAACACTTTTACGAATTTTTACCAAAGATCGCGAGTTGCATAAATACTCATGACAAATTTCAGCTTGTTACCTAGCTATATTGCATATAGTTGCTTAGACATAAAGCTGTGCTATAAAGACAGACAGGCACCGAAGTCTCTGTTACGAAACCCATAAAAAGGCTTCATTAAATCACCAATTACCTGATTGCGCAAAATGTGATAGATTTACCAACAAATCTTTTTAGAGTTGTTGGTATTTCTGTAGCTCTGCCTACCCCACTCTGGGAATGAAGGCGTGATGTTATTGTATGTAATTAAATCACTATACTCTAGTTAGTTAGTTCTGATTTTAACCTTTTTATTTCCCCTTGTGGACAGGTTAATATCGATTGCCTTATGGTTAAAGTACGCTTCCAAACTATGTTTCTTTTTATAACGTATAGTTATAACATATAACATTGGTAATAAACCTTTTTAAATGGGTCGGCTTCTTAGTCACCCCTGCTCTGGTGTCGTCAACATTTCCATATGACTTTAATTATAATAATTTATTATTAAAACCTTTTACTGCGAGCGATATAAAACTGGAATGTACTTTAAATGATGCAGGTAATTACGGAACTTGATTAACAGTTGGATTAATCAAGCCAATGTATATTATTAATAATTAATTATATATTAAAGATTACTTGGTTACGATTGGCGAATGAAGGTTGTTTGGTTGGACATAATTTAATTTAACGCTTCCTATTGGCTGATTATTACATTCTTATAGATTAATTAATTAGGTTTAATTGTCAGTCGGAACGGTAAGCTTAGTAGTGACCATAGCTTTGTTTGATCATAGGTTTGTACTCCGGAAAGGCCGGAAAATATTATTGTAAATAAGAATGATAATATATTTCTTTATTATTTCTTCTATAAGATTTTTTAGCAAATATACCCATTTTTTTGGTGAAATGTTGTTTTCCATCGCTATTGATAATATTTTATGTAGAGACAACTCTAAAGTAACCTAATAGACGTAACAAGTGGTTTCGGTGTCCCGGGTATAAAACCAAAATACCACAAAAAGCTTTTCGGGAAATAAAAAATAAATATAAATATCACACGACAATGGCACACAAATTGAACTAGTCCCAAACTAAGCTCTAGGCTTGTACTATTGGAACTAGACAACGTTAAACTTACTTATATAGAGAAATACATACTTAAATACGTAGAAAACATCGAAGGCTCAGGAATAAATACTCGTGCTCATCACACAAATATCTGCCCTTGCCGGGATTTACACCCAGGACCCCCTAGCTTCAAAAATATAATAAAATAAAAATTATAAAAAAAAAAAATTGGCCAAACGGCATGCTTGTTTCTATCTAAACATTATAAAATATGTCTAATATGTATATCACACGCTTAGACCTTATATTACGACTATTCCAAAACCTACCTGGATCTAGGTCCATTTGTTGAACATTGTCCCTTAGGGCTCTGTTGAACTTGGTAAAACCACATTGCTTTTAAAATGTTATCGTATCGTCTTTGGGTCATTCTCCTTTTTTACCGACAATTGCCTGTCCTGATTTTACCATACGTTATCAGTTAGAGTATTGATTATTAATGTTTTAGTGTTTGAATATACGTCCAAACATTCATTCATCTATTAGTACTAAATAATCTTTCACTTTCTCTATCCAGTGTTTTTTTATAAGTTTGTTTTTCATAGAATCGCGTGACAGAGTGGTAATACAAAATTTTGTCTCCTCTGAAAACGGCTACTCTGTCACATTATATTCTGAAAAACCACCATAAAGAAAAAAACATTTTCGCCACCGAAATAATCATGAATTAGTCCAAATAAAAATTCACGCAACGTATTTTAGAATCAAAAATTAAAACCATAATTATCAATAGTTGAAAAACGCTAAATATAGAAAAATGACGATGTATTGTCGGTAAAAAATTAGAACGACCCCTTTAACTCGGCCGCCATTACTGTCAAATAAATAAGAGCTATCGTAACGTTGAAAATACGACGTCAAAAGCAAAATAATTTTTGTGGTTGAATACCCCTGAAAAGTATTCAATTATTGATTGAAAAACTAAAGAATATAATTCTTATGTTGCACGATAAACATTAAACGATATCTAGGTAGGTGTTATTTCCCAAAAAAAAATACAATACTTTACTATATATAAAAACTTTACACCACATCATAACCCACATACATATCACATAAATAAAAGTATCTAATTTAAAACATATCACAAAAAAACAAACACTCGACAAATCATTGTTTATTAACAATAGGAACAAGAAAAAACAAAAACGAAACCTCTTTTAAGTTATAAATCGGGGTCCTATCACGGCATCGCACGTCACTGTATCGCATTACGACAATGTCCGTTTGATATCGAATTTATTACAGGGGCTTATTCCGAATCACTCGAATCGCGTCACTCGCTTCTCATAAATTGTGTGACATATCGTCTGGAGCGACTTATAAAACCAAGAATCGAAGCGTCGGCTTTTTTCGATAAGTTATCTTTAATACAACTAAGTAAGGTCGGAATTGTGATTTCTCAATTGATTTTTTAACTCGGCTCTTCATATCTCACGTCTTGTCTTATATTAATGATGCTTTTTTTATCGAGTTTTGAAAACGAATTCTTGACGTTTTACTCATCGTTTTCAAGAAATCATTCCATCAAGCTTTGATATGTAAGTGGTTGATTAAAATGCAGTCTAAAGATAATTAAAACCAATTATTAAGCAAGGAATCAAATTATAGACGATTCTAGTGATAACTGAGTTTTAAAAAACTTGAGTCAATGTTTTATCGTTATAATTAACGGCTAGATGTGTGTGTTTATTTCTGCTTGACCTTCGTAACTTAAAGACACGGGAAATCAATTAAATTTCCCGAGATATCATGTTTACATTCCCTGTAAGATTAAAATACTATGAATATCTAATAAAAATAAGTGGTCTTTTGGACTTTCGAAATGATGCATTTTTTAATAGCTTTAAAAATGTGGTGGTAGTAGGACCTTGTGCAGGGTCTACCACCATCTCATCATTATAATTTAACCTACCGCCAAACAGCATCGCATTATTGTGAAATTACTAATATGGAAGCATTTTATC
Source organism: Acleris holmiana (assembly GCA_949316455.1). Lineage (NCBI taxonomy): Eukaryota > Metazoa > Arthropoda > Insecta > Lepidoptera > Tortricidae > Acleris > Acleris holmiana. The sequence goes on from OX438766.1 coordinate 21,907,919, forward strand.
TTAGTCTTCAAGGTTGGTTGTATTCCAGTCTTACGATTGCAGTTTTGTGATTGTAGTCTTGAGAATGAAAATGTCAATGGATATCAGATCCCACTTACTATAACGTGGCCTGTATGTTTGTTTGCTTTCGCCTTGTTATAAAAAATACCTGTAGGTTTGTATTTCCCTTTCACTCGCTCCCATTCGCTCTGATGTTAGTCTCTCCGACTATACCCAAACCTTGGCCCGTATAATGCTCGCGTTTGTCGCGGTGGATAAAAGCTTGTCAGAAAGTGACGGATGTGTTATCCACGTTTGTTATGCGATAAACACGGCCATAATATGTCTTCTGGAAAACTTTTTAAGGGGTGTCCATTATTTCAGCGAAACACCTTTCATAGAATGTACCATTTCAGCTATTTTCTGCTGAAATCATAATGTTTTCAGGGTATTTAAACATCTAACCTAACCTAACCTACGTAATTAATGTTTAAAATACCCTGAAAACATTATGGTTTCGGCAGAAAACAGCGTTTAATGAAATGATTCAATGAAGTGATGAGTTACCTTCTGTAAGACCTCTGTAGCTTTGAAAGCCGACTGGAATTTTCGATACTGTCGTCAATGTATGTTAAATACCTTTAAATCCGCCATTTTGGTAAAAAAAGATAAAATTAAGTGACACTAGCGACGCTTTGACATATCTAATGACAATTACCGTCCTTCTCCAACAGTCAGGTAAAAATAGATGTTTCACAATCTCATTCTTAAAAAAAAAAACTCTATCGTTTCGCGAGAATTCTCTATTTAATGTCAAATTACGCATAGTTTGAGAATAAACCCTTTTTTGTGCACTGAATACCTACATACGAGTATATATTTCAAGTAATTATCCTGAAAGTCTTTTAGATTGGTTAAGCTCATTTAAAACTAAAAATTAAATTGTTTTTTTCCTGGTAACTTCTTAAATATGAATTGTATTCTGAAGGCTCATATTTTCAAGTGCTTATTTCTCGGCATTCGCTACGCATTTGTAGTCTTAAGATTGCAGTCTCAGGCATCAGCCTTCACTTAGCTTCAGCCTATGCCATAAAAAAAGATAAAGCTACTGCCAATCAAACAGCCGAATGTTCTCAATTCACACTATGTACTCCGAGGAATGAAAATCATTTAGGACCACTTAATAAATTGTCTGAAGGCTATACAAAGAAAAAAAAGGATAAATCGAGTAACCAATAACAGTATAGCGCGGGGTTTATGGTGATGCCCTTGGTCGCGTTATCGCCCCGATTCTTTATTGACACTATAACGGAGGACATACGGGAGCGCGGGGCCGGCGCGCGCGCCGCGGGTCTGGATCACTTCTTTTAATGATTTAGGAGGTAGAATAACATGTAGATCACTTAACATTACGATGGTGATCATGATGGGTAAAAGCTCTAATATATTTATTACCAAGTAGGGTTTCATGCATATATACAATAAATAAATAAATATCAGGAGACATTTTTTTATGTTAAAGAGAAGGCACACGAGCACTCAGGCCACCTGGTGTTAAGTGGAATCTGAGACCCATAGACATTTGAATTGTCAACACTATAATCCGTTGCCAACCCTGAGGACTAAGATGGAATGGCTCTATGCTAGTAATTTCACCGGTTGTCTTATCCTCACACCGGTACACAACAATGCGAACACTGTTGCTTGGCGGGTGGTTAATGAATAAGATAGTGGTAGCGATCCGGACGGACCCTGCACAGGGTCCTACCACCACTAAAATGTCACAGTAATTGACCTAGTCCCAAATTTAGCTCTAGGCTTGTATTATGGGTACAAGACAACGATAAACATACTTATATAGTGAAATATATATAAAATATCCAAGACTCAGGAACAACTCGTGCTCATCACACAAATATCTGCCCTTACCGAGATTTGAACCCGGGACCGCTAGCTTCGTTGGCGGGGTTACTACCAACTAGGCCAACATATAGTTTGGACTAGGGTTTCAACAGTTTAATGTATGGTTCACAATACTACGTTTAACTGTAATATTGTAAATTGGAAACAGGTAAGTAACAAATATTTTATTAAAGTTCCGACAAAAATTAGGGTTGCTGATTTGAAATATTAAATTAAACTTAAATTAATTAATTAAGGTGTTTGTAACAATAATATTTTTTTAATAGTGATTGTAATAATTGTAATAATAAAAATTAATGTTAATTGATGAAGAAATTTAATATAATCCGAACTTATAACTCAGGGTAATTAGTGACAAGCTCGGCCGTTGACTCAAAATGGACCCCATTAAAAATCTCCAAAATGACGACTTATTAGCACGTCACACAAGCTTTTAGGTACCGTTATCTGTACACATTAAAAAACCATTAATTAGTAATTAACACTGATACAACATAATTAATTATTAAAATGACTCCTGGCAAAATCCTTTAAAATATTCAGTGCCAGCAGTTTCAATTTACGCAAATATTGTATGCGGATTGGAGCCATTGGATTTATGTTTGAATATTAGCACTTTTAGACCGTTCACTCCGATTGGCGCAACGTACGTCGCCAGCATAAACTGACTGATTTATCGATACTTAACAACGCTTTGTCGAAAAGCGTTCGAGGTTTTTGATGTAGCTCGGTGGGTTCCAATAATCGTTAAGACAAGACGCGTTAATACTTTACGAGATTAAAAAATATGTCAGCGTTTTTTTACGGCGTTTGAATTGGTTTAAGGGCCTGCGTGTACACGACGCGAGCCGTTGGCGGCAAAGTGGATCCGACGTGCAGTTAAAAATATGCTCAAGATTAAATTCGAGGTGGAGTTAGTTTTGTTTATGTTAGGATGTTACTTGATTTATTTATTTTACACATACATAACGTCACGCCTTCATTCCCAAAGTGGGGTAGGCAGAGCTACAGAATACCAACAAACTTGTAGATAATTCTGTAACCACATTTTGCACAATCAGGCTAAGATGTTACCAGTGTATCAATGACAGGTTGCAAGCCCATCGCCTAACAGTACTACAAGCCCTTATTCCCTTAGTCGCCTCTTACGACATCCACGGGAACATGGAGTGGCACTATTCTTACCTGGCAACCACACGGGTATTTTATTTTAATTTACTTAAAAAGTGAGCAAACGGTGGGATTATAGCTCAACGTTGTGTATAATAATAATAATGGCTAATACAGATTTACCTTTAATAATTCTTCATATGACACGTTGGCTAGAGCTTAGTTTGGGACTAGGTCAATTTGTGTGACATGTTAATATTAACAGTACTCAGTTCATTAACTTATATAACACGTGACCATTAACGCATTTTAAAAAGGTTGTGGCTATATTCAGTCTTTAAAAAGTCATACACTTTTACCGAGACTTTGCCTGAGGATAATTATTTAGTTTGGTTTGGGTATAGGTCAATTAGTCTGGCCCTATCAAAGAACGTTACTTTGTGAAAACCCAAGTAAAAATTGACTTTGTTTACGTAGATCTCCCACTTGCCCTGGTATTTTGTCACTTCCAACCATGCATCTAAAACGACTCGCACACCAAAATCAGCAACATAACTTAAAGGGTAGCGCTATCGCACAGTGGTGCATCTGTCCCGACATAAATCTGTCGTATGAAAAGAATTAAAACGTCCCCCATTGTGGACGACTGAATAAATCTTAGATATCTGAACGCCTGAGGCCTGAGACGGCGATATTTTACAAGTTTTGACAGCGGAGATGGCTTTCCGAACGCCACCTGCCCACTGTGCATGAGTTTTTCTATGCAGGACGAAATTGACAGTTGGCTACGTTGTTTACGTGAGACGATGTTGCCCTGCTTAGGTAACGTTACCATTAATGATCTAGTTTTAGAGAATAACTTCATTAATTTTTTTTTTCACTTATGCGATAATCCCAAGTATTAACTTGTATTTGAAAACAAGATTTACGATATTAATTATGAATTGTATGCGATTAACTGTAGTTTTAGGGATTAAACCAAAAAAACGTTACATCATAGTTCCAGAAAAGTTAGATCTAATCGAGAAATATTTGTTTGTATCGAAAATTGCACTGAAAAATCTTGTGAATAGATAGACGACAGAAACTTCAAAAACTGAAACAATTGCGGTAAATTCAAAATCAACGCTTAAATAATATTTCTACTTTTAGTCCAAACGTTAAGACTTTAAAAACAACGAACGTTGACGTTAAGAAACAAATATCCAAACTATACTCTACCAACATTTACGTAAAATAAAGTTAGAAAAATTGTTTAAGTATGACTGTAGTTGAACGGTGTTTTAAAGAAACGCTGGCAGTTGAAACCCCCTAAGTTCGAACAAAGTTTCCTTCCGTCGAAGCACCAGGTCTAAGATAGGACCTACTGGATATCAGACTAACTTTGCCTAACTTTTAGCGACCTTGACTACACAACCGATAAGTCAAGTTTGCCTAAACATTTGTGTGACGCAGGGTTGGCTAAAATCAAAGCATTTCTCTTTTTTTGCTATGAAATGAAATAACTAGCAGAGAGGCATTCCATGTTAGATTTAGGGTTTCGCACCCAAAGGGTAAAAACGGGACCCTATTACTAAGAATCCACAGTCCAACTGCCTGTCTATTACCAGGTTGTATCTCATGAGCCGTGGCAGCTAGATAGTTGCAATTTTCACAGATGATGTATTTTTGTTGCCGCTATAACAAAAAATGCTAGAAACAGAATAAAATAAATGTATAAGTGGGGCTCTTAAGTCATATCAATTCGTTGGCTCAATACATTATAAAACGTTTACTTCAAATTCTGTAAAAAAAACATGTCTAATTCATTTTAAAATCGCGATTTTTGATTCGAATCTACAGATGTCACTGTTTAAATGTTACCTTTCATTTAAGCAATAATACACATCCCTAGAATTTAATTTATTACTCCAATTTAATTGACATAATCGTAGAATTCGATTTGGTTTTTTATGTTAAAAATAATTTTAAATTATTCGCTCATTGTTTTATACTTACAAATCACAGTCAAATTATATAAGACAACGATTTTTCAAGCATCATCACCTATCATCATCGTACAACGTAAGATTTTTACCAACAAATTAAACTGAGCTTATATTTTCCAACATCCTTAACTTACTCTGGCAACCCTCGATCGTGTTTGTCAGATAGTGTCGCCTTACTTACTCGTAAAAGAAACGTCATAAATCTATCAAATTTGACAGGCAAGTAAAATTATGACCGATACTGAGTGATTTGTGTACCACAGTGCAGTGACGCAAAAACGTAATAGAAGGGACTTTCTTGGGAACTGCAATTGTAGTAGGGATTAAAAAAAACGGTGGCGACGAGAAGTTGGTTTGAGAGGTTTTTAGAGTTCGAGTAAAAGTTAAAATGTTTAGTTACGGTACGGTAAATGTAAGACGTAATGAAGAATTGTTGAAGAAGAGTCATTCAAAATAAGTTTTTAAAGGTAAATATAAGCTGTATCTGCTGAATCAGCAAAAACGTCAGGCCAATACCTAATTGTTTCAGTTGGACAATATTTAGAACTTGATAATTAGACTTATAAATGGATTTTTATTTTACTGTAAGTTGTGGTTGTGGTTTTATTTTAAAATTAATGTTTTAAATGATAGTGTAAGTGACTTTTAAAGTACGTCCCCTGCCGCACCCGTGGTCTCCGGCAGAATATCAGGGCTGCAGCAGCAATGCTGCAGCACATGCTGAGCCGGCGTCCTTTCACGGAGATGCCGTGGAATTAAATTATTTTTTAAGATGTTGCACAGTTTTGTAGTTTTGTGTGTGTTTTTTTCTTGTTTTTTTTTGGGATTTTGTTATATTTTCATGTCCACGGCATACTTATTAAGGTGAATAAAGTTTTTTTCTATTCTATTCTATTCTATTTTACGCATCTAAAATGACTACATTGAATGCATCACCTTTAGGGAATTTGATAAAGTGTTAAGTAGATATTTTGTTTTATGTCTACGCAACATTTTATATGACACTAGCTTCTGCCGACTTTGAATATCGTTAATCGATGGGGAACTTTTTTATTTTGCGGATAAAAAGTAGCCTATGCGTTAGTCCAGGGTATAAAGTGCATCTTTATTCCCAATTTCATCTAAATCCGTCCAGCCATTGCAGCGTCAAGGAGCAACAAATGAACACACGAACTTTTGCATTACATTAAAATGACAACGTATAAAAATGTCAACTTTCAACCTATTCAAGCCTACCTTATCTGAAAAGAACTCGGACACATACGAAATGACCTGCTCATACTCCTGGAAGTAGAAATACTTCAGGATATTTTACTGAATTCAAATAGTGCCTATTTATTGTATTTCATTCTGAAGATAATTCAATTGATCATTGAACTATCTTCAATGATCAGTTGGATCAAAAAATTAGGACATTTTTATTCATTCATCTTTTCAAAATTATATTGGGACGAAATCATACAATTCGTTTAAGTCCACATTCGAGTAAATCTTTTTTATAGCTAAATATGAACAAGCAATGAATATGGTTTTAAATCTTTTCCTCAGAAAATATATACAACTTTAACTTCAAATAAGTTGGTAACTCACAAACCAATACAACTATTTCTATCTTAATTAAGCTTAGCAGTAATAATTCTTCTTCCAACCAACTTTATACTACACATTAATTTATATTAAACACAGTAAATAAACTAAAAACTTTAATCACTCACCGCCCGCCGCTTACCTGTCCAAAATTAAACTCGCGCTTTATTACGGCGTCATCGTCATTCCGAAATAAAATGAATCCTTCAATACTTGTCCGCCATTTTGGATTTGTTAATTTGACACGAAAGGACATTTAATTATCGTCACTCAATCCCTGTCTGATATTGATAGGGTATTGTTGTATGGGATTTATAGATCGCTAGGGTTTGGTCAATTATAAATAGTTTTTGAGTGGGTACCTATGTGATTGTGTAAGGTTTGACCGAATAGGATTTGGTTATCGTTAAGCTGTTTAAATTTTGATCTATGCGGTCTAGACTTTACCTCATTAATAAACCTCAACCAACAGTGTTTCTTAATCTCTCTTCTCTTCTTCTTCTTCTTCAGCCTGTTGCCACCCAATGCTGAGTATAGGCCTCTTCCATTGCACTCCATTTTCTACGGTCTTGGGTCTTCCGTATCCAGTCCTTACCGGCTATTTTAACCAGATCTTCGGTCCATCTCATGGGCTGCCTGCCCACATTTCGGCGCCCAGAACGGGGTCTCCATTCAAGGACTTTTTTGCCCCATCTTACATCCTGTCTACGGCATATACGACCCGCCCACTTCCACTTCCTCGAAGCTATAATCTTAGCGATGTCGACTAGTTTGGTTTTACTCCGGATAACTGTTTCTTAATAGCGATAGGCAATTTTCGTTCTTCGATGAAAGACGAGTGACAAATATACTGTCAGTTGCGAGTGGACGTGGGATAGCGATAACAAGCCGAATGGTATTTAGAAGAGTCTGGGCTGAGATTCTACTATTCTATTATTTTCGACGTGTCAACTATAATATCGTCAACGTTTTGACAGCTCTTATTTACTTGGCAGTAATGGCGGCTGTGTTAGAATTAATACCATAACATGTCATGCGCAATAACGCGTGCATAAGGCTGTACCGTCTAGAATTAAGGGCCCTGTATGGGCAAAGACCAAAATGTTGGGTACGCTAACTCACGCAATTAAATTTTCTATGAATCTTTTCCGTTGTGTGATGAAAATTAGCCATACAATTGGAAGGATACTTATCGTCGCACATCGGAACAGCCTAATGTGTGGGGACCCAAAATGTATGGAGAAACGCGTCTGCAACTTCTGGCAGCCACTAGTCATTCGAATGTAGTCGCCAAGTGGCTTGTGCGAGGGCCCTTAAAGTTTACAATTTTGTTGACTTAAAACCACAACTGACGACACGCTAGCCTCGTTGGTAGTGACCCTGCCGTCGAAGCTGGGAAGTCCTGGGTTAAAATCCCGGTAAGGGTAAATATTTGTGTGATGAGCATGAGTATTTGTTCCTGAGTCTTGAATGTTTTCTATGTATTTAAGTATGTATTTCTCTATATAAGTATGTTTATCGTTGTATAGTACAAGCCTAGAGCTTAGTTTGGGACTAGGTCAATTAGTGTGACATTGTCCCGTGATATTATTATTATTATTATAATGGAAAATAAAAACCATTATGAAACCCTTAGCCCTATCCTTAGCCAATAATGCAGAATGATTTTGATAAAAAATGACGTTGAAGATCTTAACCTAAGCCTATTATTAGCTCCTCTACTTTTGTACCGCTCATTAACCCGATGCGACAGCACGAAACGCAACAATTTTAAGAATGAAAATGAGCTACATAAATCCTTCATCGAATCAATGCGCTTCACATAAATCACGCAAGTTTCTAAACAGAGTTCATATCCAGGGCCGAGATTCTACACGGTAACAACGATATCGCCTTTGAAGCGTTTCCGTATTGTCAAAGTTTTGATAACTCTTATGTCATTGACAATAATGGCGACTGTGACATAAACGATTTTAAAACACGTCAAACGCGATATAGTTTTAACCCACAAGAATAGAGGGCCTGTGCAGAAACCAAGGCCATTCAAACTTATTATACAGCGAAAATATGAAAAATTTAAAACAAAAATACTTCCGAATAAAATGCCACCGCGTTAATCAAATGCCAATACATTGCAAAAGCGAAATTTCAATTAAGAAATCTCATGACATCTCTTATTAATATTGAATGATTGCTCCGTAATGCATCCGATGGCGATGCCATTAAAAATATGCCCACCAATCTCGCGCATCCGTCAATGAGAGATAATAAATTAATGGTATTCCGAAAATTGGGATTGTTTTTCTGTTGACCAAACGGAATTGGCGGAGTGGATCATTTACTTTAATTATAGTAATTATTAAATCGATACTATCATTTAGTTTGAACTTTTGTCATTCAGTAGCTGGACTTTAGTGGACACGGTTCAATCTTTGCGACCCTTCTTGCAAAGCAGTTAACTTCTGAACAACCCGACCGATTTGTATGAAACAAATTTAAATACCATCTTTATTAAATTAGCTATCAGTTAGCCGGGAGTTATGAATCTGGACAGACATGCGTCAAACTTTCAAATTCCACGTTTTCAAATTTCAAATCCCGGTAAGGGTGTTAAGCACAAGCTTTTCTTCCTGAGTCTTGGATGTTTTCTATGTATTTAAGTATTGATTTCTGTACATAAGTAAGTTTATCGTTGTCTTTTACCCATAGTACAAGCCTGGAGCTTAGTTTGGGACTAGGTCAATTTGTATAACATTGTCCTCTGATATTTATGTTTGTATTATTTTTGGTCGATGGTTTTAAGAACCAATTTGTAAGCATACCCGAATGTCACCAAAAGTGTCATCAACCTGTGTTGTCAAGTACGTGTCATTACAACGAACGACTCGACATAAGTGTCCGAAACTAGTCAATTGAGTGGTAAAACTGATTTCATATTAATTGTATGCCTGCGGTTAGTTTTAGCTAAGTGTACTAACTAAACTTTCTAAGGATGTATTCAGCATTGGTTAGTGATAGATAAGACAGAATTGACGCGAGATGTAATCTCAAAATACAAAGATATTGGATTGAATTGATACTATCACCGTTTCATTTTGAAAAGGCAAGGAATTTGAGGCTTGACGCTAATCGCGCCCACTAAATACATTTTTTTAGCTTTCATGGGATTTAACTGAAATTTGGTATGATATAGTATTTTGAGCTATAGGAATGCATATCACATAACTTTGAGAAAATTTAAAGGTTTCTGAAAGAAGCACGAAAAACAACTTCTACTTGGAAAAACTTACATAAAATCTTGTAAGAAATAGAAATACTCAATTCCATATCGTTTGATGTGGTCGGTAAAGACACACACAAACGTACACGTTAGTAGTTATTTCACTTATCTAGTACTTTTTTCTACTGCACCTAGGTCAGAAGTCATGGAACGTTTGCTATAAAATATAAATAAAACGGCATCTAAGCTACTTTCAAATGCAACTGGTTAGACCGGCTGTTAAACTAACAACCCGACGCAATTTAACGGACTCTAGCCCTAATTCACTAACAAATACATGTGACTTTCGCTTGGAGGCGTACAGTTGCAAAATGAGGCAAAATTATGATGAATACTGATGGCTCGTTTCTCGCTTAATAAGACAGGATTTTCAATTGAACTACATTTGAAATTGAACCTTCTGTTTACTGATAAAAGGTTGCATTTGCGTTGTGCTGCAGTTTATGCGCGTACGCATGTGTAGCAGTATGTGCGTAAGAATCGTGGGTGTTGGGTTACAGGTTTGATTCCTGACTGCCACCTGGCTTTAGCTGTTCACTGTGATCCGTCAGTATAATTTTGTTTGATGTTTTGGTTTGTAAAGGTTAATAAGGAGTGACTAAAATTGCATGAAACGATGCTAGAGCTTACATAACTACCACAGTTTTGTATGTAGCTGTCACATGTGTCATTAAGGCTCTTGTAATACGAGTGGTAAAGTTAAGAAGTAAGGTGTAGCCAAAAGATTTTAATTGTGCATATGGCAGTTTTTGATAATAATAATACATACATTCATAAATAACATCACGTCTTCATTCCCAGAGTTGGGTAGGCAGAGCTACAGTAATACCAACAACTCTAAAAAACTTGTTGGTAATTCTGTAACCACATTTTGCAAAATCAGCCTAAGATGTTTACCAGTGTATTTATTAGTGACAGATTGCAAGCCCATCGCATAATAGTGCTACAAGCCTTTATTCCCTTAGTCGCCTCTTACGACATCCACAGGAAGACATGGAGTGACACTATTCTAACCCGGCAACCACACGGGATAGTAATAATAATAAAGTATTATTTGAGGAATGTGTTTAACCATGGTAATAACCATGCTGTAATGACTAATAAAGTACTGTTTTTACCATTTCAAGGATCATTACAGAACTGTTATCACCATGACAATGCCTTGGTTGACAGAATTTGTTTTTTTCAGCTATAACGTAGGATAATTTTCATTTCTTTTACCATCTTTATTTCTTAAATAAACTCAAACTGGATTTATTAATAAACTTACAAAAACGCTTATCTGAACAAGAATAGTTATCACAGGTATAGAGTTACAAATATAAGTATATGAAAGTACATCAGAGTCCCATGAACCCTCTCTATGACAAACAGACAAACCATCTTATTATTAGCCGTCACATGAATCATGTGTTTGACTGCTGTCAGCGTTAGGCATGAATCTCAATTGTAGCGCATTGCCGCCCTGTCGGTTACCCGCAGACAGGCGGGCTAAAATTATATCTGTATGTCATAATGTAGTGCAGTTTATTGTTGTTTAAGATCTGCTTTCTATATAATTAGTACAATTTCCAATAGATTAGGTTATATTTAAGACTAAATTTTATTGACGACTCCGTTGGCGCAGAAGTTCTCCCGAAAACTATTCGATCTCTACGGAAATGTTCCAGTTTTTGGGATAAAAATAACCTTATATTGGTTTTAATTTATCACAATTTCAAGTTATACACCAAATAGTTGAAGAAGCATGTGGTCAGAACAAATTTAATGACCACACACTTGCGTTTTAATAATAAACTAAACTAAATAAGTAACATTTTAATAGTATGTGCTTAAGTGTATTTACGATGCTAACTACATAGCTTAGTGTAAAAAATGCCTTTTAAGCTACCCTAATTACAAACACAAACGAACTCATCAACGCTAGCAGGTGTTTAAGGCTGAAATACAAAATTCACTACTCGCTTTAGACAATAGGCCTATTTTGAAAAGGTGTTCTGAAAAAAACATGCTTACAGAGTTTTCTCTATAACGCATTTTTTTTGATATTGCTTCGCCCGCTTTGGATTGGACTAGTGGTTGGAATGATGTCATTTTGTTTTTAATTGCGTTTTTTTTAACTAGCACTAGCGTTTAAACTCTTAAGGCATTAGCAGACATTTGTTTATTTATTTTCTGGGTAGGTACAAAAAGATTTTCTTTTAAGTTTTTTTAAAGACAAACCTCTATTAGTATCAGCATTTTTTTTCAGATCATCTTGTAACAAGTTTCATCTATAGTCAATTAGAAATAGAACCATCGATAATACTTGAGTAACACATACAAAAAGAAAAACTCACCAGTAATCGAGTATTAAAAATACAAATCCTTACTAATATTATAAATGTGAAAGCGTGGATGTTTGTTACGTTTTCACGCAAAAACTACTAGACGAATCATCATGAAACTTTGTACACATATTTTGGGAGGTACTAGAAGTAACATAGGATACTTTTTATAAAAAAAAAAAACTTTTACAAAAATAAAAAATAAATTGTCAAGAAAAGAAGAAATAAATTGTCAGTGTTCGCATTGTTGTGTTCCGGTATGACAACCCGTGAAATGATTAGCATAGAGTTGTAGTCTTGAGAATTCAGATGTCTATGGGTCTCAGATTCCACTTACCATCAGGTGGCCTGAGTGGTCGTGTGCCTTCTCCTTAACATTAAAAAAAAAAAATGCAGCAGGCGAAGCCGCTGGCGGGCCGCTAGTAATATATATTCTAGAACATACTCCTAGTCATATAATAATAACAACGTATCTCTAACATTCAAGTTTTACTGCATTTTAATGCACTTAAATGCCATTCTTGAGCTCAAACATAACTTAGCAGCTAATGTCGACGTCCGTCCGATTGCAATTTTGCGACATACATACAAACAGATAAAGTTATGTGATAATAAAAATTTTATTGGCCGGGTCGTTCCCAACTCGACTTAAGATAAATCGTTCATTAACGTTGATCGCATGTGATAATGCGAGATACGACACAAGACATAGGACAGGTACATTGGAGTGCCTAAATAAACACTTGTGCACCTTATCCCGTTGAAATAAGGTGCAAAACTGTGTCAACTGTACAGGGGCCGTTTGAACTGGGGCTATTCCACTCGGAAAAAAGTCACGGTATCGATAGCCAACAATACCCCTTAAAATAATTCATCTTAATAATATCTCTTGTTAAGTTGATATTAATGGCAGCCAAATTAAAAACAATACAATAACATGTCAAAAGCAACATAGTCTAAAGTACAGTAGGATCTGTCACTTTCGCTGCTTGGAATTTGGCAGGTTTTGACAGTTTATAATGCGGCTAAATGATGTACAATTTTCAAATCAACGCCTTTCTAAGCGTTTGAAGGCATTTTTACCATTACACCATACCTTTATATTATATTAAAGAAACCCCTTTAAACATAACACGAAGAAGGAATTTAAAATGTAAAAAGAGTTTTAAGTGTGAAGGTCAAGGAACCACAAATGAGTATCATTTGATAATTGACCGATTGAAATTCAACAAATGTATGTTATTTGGTCAAATTCGAATTAACAGTAAATAAAAATAAATGTCGCTATCGGCAGCTCAACAGACAGATATCAAAGTCTCTGAAGCGCGATATACGCCGATTTAATACTAAAAGTATTGAAGAGGCTATTGAGCGTAACAGGGGCTCTAAGGTTTTTACCAGAGATTTGTCTGTTGGCCAAAGCCAATTGATGAAGCTGAAGACCGACGACGGCAGGATCGTTTCATCCAGGCCTGAGGTACTGGGGGAAATCGAGAGGTTTTATGGGCAACTCTACACGACAACCCGAACACCCGTTGGAAATCTAGCCAAAGACCCGAGGGCTAGACTAACCCGGCACTATACCGATGATATTCCGGACGTCAGCCTGTACGAGATTAGTATGGCTCTCAAACAGCTTAAGAATGGCAAGGCCCCAGGTGACGATGGAATTACAGCCGAACTCCTGAAGGCGGGTGGTAAACCAGTTCTTAAAGGCCTTCAGACGCTGTTTAGTTCCGTCCTCCACGAAGGGAGAACGCCAAAAGCATGGAACAGAAGTGTGGTGGTGCTCTTCTTCAAAAAAGGTGATAACACCTTGCTGAAGAATTACAGACCCATCTCACTTCTGAGCCATGTTTACAAGCTGTTTTCGAGAGTCATCACGAATCGTCTCGCGCGCAGGTTTGACGACTTCCAGCCTCCCGAACAAGCCGGCTTCCGAAAAGGCTATAGTACCGTAGACCACATACATGCGTTGCGGCAGGTTATACAGAAGACTGAAGAGTATAACCTCCCTCTTTGCCTTGCATTTGTGGACTACGAGAAAGCCTTCGATTCGATCGAGACCTGGGCTGTGCTGCAGTCTCTCCAGCGGTGCCAAGTTGACTACCGATATATCGAAGTGTTGAAGTGTCTGTACGAAAACGCCACTATGTCCGTCCGACTACAGGACCAGAGCACAAAGCCTATTCCTCTGCAGCGAGGAGTCAGACAAGGGGATGTGATATCTCCGAAGCTGTTCACCGCTGCATTGGAGGATGCTTTTAAGGTTCTGGACTGGAAAGGACGAGGCATCAACATTAATGGCGAGTACATCACTCACCTTCGATTTGCCGACGATATCGTAGTCATGGCTGAAACCATGGAGGACCTCAGTGCTATGCTCGCTGACCTCAGTAGAGTTTCCGACCAAGTTGGCCTGAAAATGGACATGGACAAGACGAAAGTCATGTCTAATGTCCATGTTGTGCCAACTCCCGTGATTGTCGGAGGCTCTGCACTCGAAGTTGTTGACGACTATGTATACCTGGGACAAACGGTCCAGTTAGGTAGGTCCAACTTCGAGAAAGAGGTCACTCGTCGAATCCGACTCGGCTGGGCAGCGTTCGGGAAGCTTCGCAGTGTCTTTTCGTCCAAATTACCGCAGTGTTTGAAGTCAAAAGTCTTTGACCAGTGTGTGTTGCCGGTGATGACTTACGGATCTGAGACGTGGGCGCTAACGATGGGCCTCATAAGAAAGCTCAGAGTCACTCAGAGGGCTATGGAGAGAGCTATGCTCGGGGTTTCTCTGCGGGATAGAATCAGAAATGATGATATCCGCAGTAGAACTAAGGTTACCGACATAGCCCGAAGAATAGCGAAACTTAAGTGGCAGTGGGCGGGGCACATTGCTCGCAGGACTGATGGCCGATGGGGCCAGAAAGTTCTCGAATGGCGTCCACGGACCGGGAGACGAGCTGTTGGTAGGCCTCCAACAAGATGGAGCGACGACATCGTAAGGATGGCGGGATCGCGATGGATGCGGAAGGCACAAGACCGGTCTAAGTGGAGAGCCTTGGGGGAGGCCTATGTCCAGCAGTGGACGTCTTTCGGCTGATATGATGATGATGATGATGAAAAATAAATATAATAGGTGCTAAACGATAAATATAATAGTTTTTTTAATGCTCCCAATAATGACAACGAACCGAGCGACTTTTTTTAAATACCGCTTAAACTTAGGTAGGTGCAGTCAAAGACTAAAACAACACTTGTAAAACGGGACATAATCATATTAGAAAGCGATAAAATGTCAATAAAATCCCAAAAATAAACATAAAGTTACACTAAATTTCAAACTTGTTGTCAAAGTTACGGAAAGCTGGTCATTTTACGGCTAAAAATACAATAAGAGTAAAATAATCGTTAAGACAACAGGCTTACTGAGTATTGTCATTTAAAAACCGTTAAATTCTTTGTAAACTCTATAACTATGTTTGTTCAGGCCCCACAGTAATTAAAATTAGCAACTCCGTGCGTTTATTACATATGAACTAGAATAGTTAAACATCGGAAGAAAGTTCAACGTTTTTATACCTGGCATTATCCTATTTATTTATTTGCTTATTTTTTTCTCTGTATTTCAACCGTTAATATCTATTTTTAATCGTTATTTTTCCCTGGCACTTTGTAAGCAGAATCTATCTACACATACATCTGTTGCCATCTACATGCATCGCAATAGCAATATCGCCATCGAAAACAAATGTCTTAGATCCACGTAAGGTGACAGTTTTCGAAAATAGTTTACGTTAACGTTTTGCATCATGACTAGGACCTCTGACGCTTTTGAATTTGTAGTCGATAACGCCACGGAACAGTTGGGTGTTAAAACAACACCTAAAGTTCATTAAATATAAAAAAATACATTTAAATGCAGCGGGGTCGTAGTGGTATTGACCCGAGGCGTATTTTAACGCATAAAATCGGCAAAGCGAGAGGTTTATAATTTTATACCCAATCGTTTGGATCCTTACGAACTGAGCAGTTTTATGTTTTGATCAAATTAACTTACATTTCATAGCGGAGATTCAGGTTTTGTTAATACGAGTAAGACCTACTTTGATAGGGTTTGTTGCGCAAATATGCCAAACTATATAAATTTGGTACGGGAGCCTTTGATTATTTTTTGAATATTTATTTATTTAAATAATATGTTTGGGAATTGAATTAGTTCGGCAAAAAGTTTTTTGGTGAAACGAAGGTTACCCATTTGGTACAGCTATTTAATTGTTTTTACAAGGTTTTATGTTTGCATGTATGAGTCAAATCTTGCAAGAAAGATTTCAACTACTTCCCGGGGACCGATTGAGCTGAAATTTGGAATACTTCAACGACACTCCAATAATAGGGCATCATCGAGCTGGTCTGATGACGGAGATCTCCGCTATACTTAAAGTAGACCCACCGTGTTTGGACTCATTAGGTTGGTCTTCTTACACTTGAAAATTGGACAGTTCCTGAGGGAACAGAGGTAAACGACGTCTACGTGGAGGGAGTCAAGGGCTAGTAATGATAATAAACTAAATCTACACTCACCCCAATTATCATCAAATGCTGTCTGTTACAATGAACGAACATACCAGTAAATTAATAAACATCATGGGACAATCTCAAAGAACTTGACCTATTCCCAAACTCTAGGGTGTACTGTACTTAAAAAAATACATCAACAATATCTAACACTGAGAAACAGAAGGTGACGAAATGTAGGACAGTGACAAAACGGTGTACTACCGTTTCGGCGAAATATATTTCGTCTAGTATGATTTCTCAACTAACATATCACATTACATTAATTTGACAAACCAATCTTTACACATTTTTGCAATTTTTCATAAGGTCAAATTAACATTCGGCCAAATATTACACACTGAGTTTCTTTTTGGCAAATAGTTGATTAGGAAAGATTTTACTAATGGTGGCAATTTTTTTATTGATCAATAAAAAAATGTTACCACTTTGCGTACTAATTTATCCCATAGTTAACAAATTCAAGGTTATATTAGAAACAAGAAAACTACAGAAACAAGTTGCTAGGTTAGGTTATTGTTGTGTTAAGGCGATTAGTAGAAAAGGAGCTTCTTACAGAATTAGAATATAAATTATACGTCATACAATATCTTGGGAAAAGTATGTTATGCCCATCGGCACATTCGCCGAAATGATAAAGTGCATATTGAAAAATTACTAAGTAATTAATTTTTAAACAACAGTTTTGCAAAACATTCCGTAACTAAAACTCTGAGTGCAGTGTCCTTGGGAGCTAGTGAAGCCTCTTCAAATCGAAGAGGCTCATTGACGTTGCTGGAGACCGAAGAGCTGGCAGTTTCCTCGGCCCTGCCCAAATAATGTTTTTGGGAAATGAATCAGTTTGGGAAAAGTTTTTGTGCGAAACGCAAGTGCACCGTTTTCCTCCATAAAGTACCAGGGAGTAATAATTGATAACGTCTATCATGGCCAAGTGAAAAACTAGTTTTGCCAAATAATCATTAGCTTAAATGCAAATATGATCTAAATTGTTTGGGAAGAATTATTTTGCGACACAATATTCGCCGATTCATTAGTAAACCTGGAAAAACACTGGCTGTAAATATGTCTGCAACCAGTTGTTGCAAATTAAGCCGTGGCTAAAAAGGCGAGAATGACTTGTATCCTTGAACCGCCGGGGACGCTTTTCATTAGGTTTCCCGTTCAGTCCGCAGCAACATTCGAGTCGAGACATCTTCGGATAGCAAACAGACGCGCGTGAAAAATTCTGCGGACCTAGGGATGTCTGGGGTACCACGGCTATGTTCCGTGAGGTTTCCTGGATTTTAATGGTAAGTTTTGTTTCGGAATGGGTTTTATCCGCCATATTTTTGTAGAACCGATAGATTATCTAAGGAAGCTTTTATAAAAATCCTTAAAAGTTTATGGTTTCAGAACAAAATGCATTTTAAACTCATAAAAAACTAACTTTTGCGCGCAAGTCACTCCGCGTAAAAGCGTTTTTTGCGGTTCCCTCGGGAACTATCTAATTTTCCAGGATAAAAAGCCGCCTATGTGATATTCCAAATTTAATCCAGATTCGTTAAGAGTTCAAAGTTTCGCATATAGTAAGAAAAAGATAAGTTAACAAGAGATTAGTAAGATGAGTATGTGTGTGTGTGTGTGATGAGTTGGTGGTACAGCAAACGGTGAGTCCTGAACCTTTGCCACATTTTCTTTGTTCTGTGCAGCTTTATAATGTATTAAGTTTAGTTAGTTAAGAGCTCTATTATTATTTTTGTGTACAGTTTTTGGTGTGGCATTGAATGTTTTCCTTCTTTCTTAAATTAATGACTTGGGCAACAAAAATTTGGACTAAAGATGGGTAACAGATCAAACCATCAATCACGAGTAAGTTGTTTCTATCTCCTTTTCATTTACAACCTTTCTCTACCCAACATATCTTGTAAACTTCTCTCCACTCTTGGACAATTCCTCGATGGAACCCCTACGTTCTAAGGCTACGGAACCCTCCAACACATCCCTACACGGCTGAGGCTCCTTCACACTGCGCTTCCGAGCCCGGATATGAAGATAGCGGGGAAAAACGAAACTCCGACGCCGTTATATTTTGTTCGTTCGCTTTTTTGTTCCCGCCTCGTATTGATTCTGTGGTTTGATGAATGCGCCTTTGATGTGGATGTGTGGTGTTTACACGTCTGAGACTGTTGTCTTGCTCGTTTTTTGAAAGTGCAAGGGAGATGTAACTGTCGATATTGCAACACCTGATGCAGTTTGAGTTGTATTTTTCTCGGGCAAGCTGCAAGTCAAGTTACTAATGGAAGAAATGCGAAAATGATTGTTTGATGCGTCTTCACGACTCAGCGCCTTAAGCGATCGTTTATTTGACTTTTTTTTTATGGTATGGTGGAATCTGAGACCCATAGACATTTGAATTCTCAAGACTATGATCCTAACACTTCAAATGCGTTGCCAACACTGAGGACTAAGATGGAATGCCTCTATGCTAGTAATTTCACCGGTTGTCTTATCCCCACTCCGGAACACAACAATGCGCACACTGTTGCTTGGCGGATGGTTAATGGATAAGATGGTGGTAGCCCGTGTAGTTGCCGGGTTAGAATAGTGCCACTCCATGTCTTCCCGGGGATGTCGTAAGAGGCGACTAAGGGAATGAGGGTTTCTAGTACTGTTAGGCGATGGGCTTGCAACCTGTCACTAATACACTGGTAAACATCTTAGCCTGTTTGTGCAAAATGTGGTGACAGAATTACCAACAACTCTTTTTGTAGTTGTTGGTATTTCTGTAGCTCTGCCTACCCCACTCTGGGAATGAAGGCGTGAGAGTATGTATGTGTATGTATGTATGGTGGTAGCGATCCGGACGGACCCTGCACAGGGTCCTACCACCACTCGACGTGAAATTTGGTACAGACACAGTTTATAACCCAAAGAAGGATTTGAAGGAAGAGAAAATATACTTAGTCCACGATTAGAAAACCACTTTTATTGCGAACGGAGTCGTGGATTGTTAGATGTAGAAAAATAAATTTGACAGTTTATGCGAGGATGTTCGTATTCCAATCACGCATTTTGCTGCACGCGGATTTCGGATTTCAATTAATCTGGTACACAGGTAATCTATGTCTTGGGTTAAAACACAGGCTACTTTATATCCCGGTTCAGTGGGAATCACGTTAAATCAGGTCTATATAGTCACGGGTAATTGTTAGACAAAATAGGTCTTTACCGAGGGGTAGGTTGTTGTTTGTATTGTATTGTTCGGTTGAAAATGGTTTTTACTTGCTTTACCTTTGTAATCATGACTAACAGATGTTTATTTAATTCGTTAATTTCAGCCAGAAACGATATAACATAAAACCAAACAATAAATTAGAAACAATTTTATGCATTTCAAAAAGATACCAGGCATCTTGGACTTTTCTGACGTCAAACTCACTTATATTTATTTAAAAAAAGATATTTAGCTGCACGAGCACTGTTACACGTCAAAAATTTACCATCGTTTCCCAAGAGGAGAGCACAGGGCCTCTACTCAACTGCGTTATAACGATATCGTGTTTGACGTGTTTTAGAATCGTTTATGTCACAGTCGCCATTATTGTAATTGACATAAGAGTTATGAAAACATTGACAATACGGAAACACGTCAAATACGATATCGTTATTACCATGTAGAATCCCAGCTCTAGGCTTGTACTATGGGTACTAGACAACGATAAACACACTTATATAGAGAAATACATACTTAAATACATAGAAACACAAACACCTGCCCTTACCGGGATTTTAACCCAGGACAGCTGGCTTCGGAGGCAGGGTCATTCCGAACTAGGCCACCGTGTCGAAAATATTAATCGAGTAAATAGTTGTCTAAACACTGCCAACACAAATAATTTCAACGACAAATCAACCACGAAAGACCTTTCTTACAGTATCTTAAAATCGACCGCCGCATCAGTCTATCTCGACACAGAAATTGCATTTCAAATCGTTATCAACCATCGATCGTATCGTACCTGCACGGCGCTGCATCGGTCCGGTGCATGACAACCGGTTATCATTCCTTCTGGAAAATCAAATTGGCAAGAAGTTTGGCTGTTCACAGGTTTGGCTTTAAGGCTTCGGCACACCGAATGCGCTCGCAGGACACGCTCGTGCACGTTCGCGTTTCTCTGCGTTGTATAGTTATTTATTTATTTATTTATTTATTTATTTACTTCAAAATAATTACACAGCATAACAGTAAAACACTACAGCACTGTGAATTACATACTAAATATAGGTTAACAAGACGGTAATAATAATACAATAAACATAATATATGACATGACATTATAATTAGATAGTAGGAAAATATTATTACACAGTAATAATCAGTAGTAATCAGTGTCAGTAGTTGACATAATGTATGAGGATTCAAACTATGCAACGCAGTGGATCGCGAAAGGGCATGTGCGTGTCACGCGCACGCATCCTTTGTGGCTCGGGCTTTAGAGATCTACCCAAACAGGTCGGTAATGTTTTTCGGGTGTATGCATCCATGTTTCTTTGTGACCTGGAGGTTGAGCGCCTTGATGGATTTCACCCACGGAGTTTACATTATCCATACTAATATTATAAATGTGAACGGTGACGCTTTTACAGATAAACTGCTGAACCGATTAAGATGAAATTCGGTATAGAGATAGTTTATGAGTCCCAGTATACAAAGGATAGTTTTTATACTGGATTATTCAGTTCGCGATAGAGCAGCGATATGCGATTTATACGCGCACGGAGTTGCGGGCAAAGGAGGCTATATATTATAAATGAAAAAGTTTGGATGTTTGTGTTGTGTGTCTGAGTTTAGTGGTGGTAGGACCCTGTGCAGGGTCCGTCCGGATCGCTACCACCATCTTATCCATTAACCACCCGCCAAGCAACAGTGTTCGCATTGTTGTGTTCCGGTGTGGGGATAAGAAAACCGGTGAAATTACTAGCATAGAGGCATTCCATCTTAGTCCTCAGGGTTGGCAACGCATTTGAGGTCTTGGGATTATAGTCTTGAGAATTCAAATGTCTATGGGTCTCAGATTCCACTTACCATCAGGTGGCCTGAGTGCTCGTGTGCCTTCTCCTTAACATAAAAAATAAAAAAAATAAAAAAAAACCACGCGAGAACGGCTGAACGGATCTGGATAAAATTTGACACAGAGATAGATTATCTCACGTTATGTTTATTCTAATTTATATACTCGAAAATTCAAAATTAACGCTAACGCTAGATTTTTATTTTGTTATTTTACCCAAGCTCCGGAACAACAAACACATACTGATGTTATACATCAGGTTAAAGGCTGAACCACACCGGATGCGTGCGCGTAGACATGCGCGTTGTATAGTATGGATCCTTATAAAATATGTCACACCGCTTGCGTGATGTCGCTCGCATCCGGTGTGGCTCAGCGTTAAAGAGTACGACGATGCAATAAGTGCATATTTAAATAGATGCACTCTTCATACCTTCACTTAATTTATCAAGACCTATTAATCGCAGCCGGCTTTGCCTATCTGTATCCTGATTAACTTTAACCCATTATTCACATTAACTCGCCGCTATCGCCCGCAATAATAATTAAGGCGTCGGACCTCACACGGGTTGATTAAGAAAAAAAAATGGCTGCCGATATCGGAGGTCCCTAATGAAGCTATGCAAATGCGTAGGCGCATGCGGTTTGTTTGATTCGCAATTTATGTGTGGAAAGTGAGAAGTGTTTTATTTACTTAAACAAGGCAGAAACGTTAAGTAAACGTTATTAGGGCACTTGATGATAAATAGGATCTGAGACCCATAGACATTATTGCATTCTTGAGATAGCAATCTCAAGATTGTAATCCTAAGACTAAAAATACGGTGCTTACGCTGAGAAATATTATGAAATGCCTCTATGCTCGAGTTCTTTGTCGTTTTGTTGTGAACAGACATACAAACGATCAGACTAATAAATTTATGCATTTAACAATTATGTGTTGAGAGGAATCGAACCTACGACGATTATGTCAACCGGGTGGTCAACCCGTTAAATGTCATGACCAATATCTATGGACAGGGCGGCCTGTGACCAATAGTGTGTTATTACTACTACATACATATTTTTTTCTTCCTAAATATGACTCATTAAATTTTCAATGATACTAATTCTGAGAAATGTGCGCTGATACAATCATGTATCGAAATCCTATATATTAACATTACAAATGTGAAACTTTTGTGTGTATGTGTATGTGTGTGTGTTTTAGTTTGTTACTCTTTCACGCTGCAATCGGCTGAAAGGATTTGAAATGGAGACAGCTTATAATCTGGATTAACACATAGGCTACACTTATCCCGGAAAAATTATAAGTTCCCAAAGGATGGTACGATAATCGACATCCAAGTCGCAGGCGGAATCTAGTTGTTAGGTTAGGTTTAAATTTAGTGTGGATTAAACGGGTGATTCTACATCTATAACACCACTAATGAACCCTAGTCTAATAAAGCCTAGTTGATTTTAATCCTGACAAAACCATCAATCTGCCTACTCCCTACTCGAGGCAGTTGATTCATCTTCATCATTACCATCAATAATAATATCCTACTTAATTAAACCATGTTCATACAAGACCATATTATACGATCATCACATAAGGCAATCTTTTGGCCGTATTAATAAACTCGTCTTGGCCATGATTCCCGTCAAAAGATATGTCAAAGTAAACGCCACGTAATGGAAAACTGTAATTTTTGACACATCTAGTTGGCAGTGACCCTGCCTCTGAAGCCAGCGGCAGCAGCAAATATTTGTACCTGAGTCTTGGATGTTTACTATGTATTTAAGTATGTATTTCTCTATTTAAGTATGTTATGTAGTGTATGTTTAGAGCTTAGTTTAGGGCTAGATCAATTTGTGTGAAATTGTCCTCCATTTTTTTTTTTTAACTCATCGTGGCCACGATGCCCGTCACAAGATACGTCAATTAAACGTCACGTCGTGGAAAACTGTAATTTTCGACGCATCTTGAGAGGAGCATTACAGTCTACATCTGGACTGATATTCTTCATGATAATAACGATATCGTCTTTGACGTGTTTCCGTATTCTCAATATTTGATAACTCTTATCAACTTGACAGTAATGATGGGCGAGTTATAAACAATACTAAAATACGTCAAACACAATATCGTTTTAACACAGAGGAATAGAGGCCCAGGTTTTTTTTTATGTTAAGGGAAGGCACACCAGCACTCAGGCCACCCGGTGGTAAGTAGAATCTGAGACCCATAGACATTTGAATTATCAAGACTATAATCCTAAGACCTCAAATGCGTTGCCAACCCTGGGGCCCTAGCCAAGATGCAAACGCTCCTAACGTTTTTCTTTTCTATCGCTCAAAATGTATGGGATGACAGTCGACCACGTGGTTTATCGAAACGCACGAGAATGCCATCCCATACATTTTGAGCGATAGAAAAGAAAAACGTTAGGAGCGTTTGCATCTTGGCTAGCCCCTGAGGACTAAGATGGAATGCCTCTATGCTAGTAATTTCACCGGTTGTCTTATCCCCACACCGGGACACAACAATGCGAACACTGTTGCTTGGCGGGTGGGTTAATGGATAAGATGGTGGTAGCGATACGGACGGAGCCTGCACTGGGTCCTACCACCACTAATCCCCCTCCCCTCCCTTCCCTCCCTAAATCGTCCCTTAATCTAGGCTTAAGAGGACTGTAAAGCAAAAAAAAGGGTTAAAAATTAACAAACAATATAAAAAAAGCCACCAACTCCACTTAGCACTATAAAATCAATCAATAAATTCCGTGAAGTATCGAAAGCACGTAGCTCGCGTGTAAAGAAATGCTAATCCAGCGCAGACCACCAGCGCCCGCGCATCCGAACGCGCACCACGTCCTAAAGGTCATGTTCATGCTAATAGATTAAAAAATAAATTAGATCCAATTGGAATGGTAATTACCATTCCGGTTTGCATTATTTTTATGTTGGAATTGGAATTTGTTAATGTTTTGTAAATTGTATTTTATGGTGAAGTTACAGTGTAAGGGCAGAATATAGAGTATAATGAGGATTATTTTAACCGCCTCGGTTTTAAGAATGTACATTCTTACGTACGTATGCTTGCTAATTTACATACATACAACATCACCCCTTCATTCCCAGAGTTGGGTAGGCAGAGCTACAGAAATACCAACAACTCTTATTAAAAGTCTATAATTCTCTCTCTGTGTCTATAATTTTGCAAAATCAGGCCAAGAAGTTTACTAGTTTATTAGTGACAGGTTGAATGCCCATCGTCTAACAGTACTACAAACCCTTATTCCCTTAGTCGCCTCTTACGACATCCGCGGGAAGACAGAGTGGCACTATTCTAACCCAGCAACCACACGGGGGATTTGTTCATGCAACATTGAGAGTTGACTATTGTACTGTTTAAAAGCTAGTATATTTTCGTTTTGTCGCATTCATTTGTTACACCTTGAAATTATGACAAAGTGACGTACATTTTCGTAATAGACTTATGTATTCTCTCATAATAAGGTTTGAGAAAGTGCGGTTAACGCGTTAACGATAAATTAACAATAAACCCGTGTGGTTGCCGGGTTAGAATAGTGCCACTCCATGTCTTCCCGTGGATGTCGTTAGAAGCGACTAAGGGAATAAGGGCTTGTAGTACTGTAAACTTCTTGGCCTGATTATGCGGAATGTAGTAACAGAATTATCAACAAGTCTTTTTAGAGTTGTTGGTATTTCTGTAGCTCTGCCTACCCCACTCTGGGAATGAAGGCGTAAAGTTATGTATGTATGTATTTACATCAAACAAATATTGGACTATGCTTGTACTATCGATACACGTCATAGAAAAATAAAAACTAAGAAATTACCCAAAACTTAGAAACGAATTCTCACGCTATGAACACATATTTTTTTTTTAAATTTATTTCTTAGAAAATATAGGTAAGTACATTTTATTTATTTATAAATTCGCCAAACATAATGTTTATTGGCGAAGTACTGCACTTACTTTCCACATTTGACATGTACCCAACTTGTTTTACCCATTTCCCATAGATAGACATGCCATCCCATATCCATCCATAGAAAACATATATACCCTAAAGAGGAATCGAACCCAGAATCGCTAAGTTTGTAGGCTATTACTACATGAAACTTATTGATATCGGTATACAGACACTATATTCTGCTCGGTAATATCAAACTGCTTTTGACATGTTATCGTATTGTTCTTATCTTGGCCGCCATTCTGTCTCTTCTTCTTCTTCTGCAGCATTTTATCTAGCTACATGCCCAATGTTGGGTATATGCCTCTCCAATTCTCTTCCATTTTGCCCTATTTTGAGTTAGTCTGGTCCATAGAGGGCCAGCACTCTCTCTGATATCATCACATTGAGCTGGTGGTCTGCCAACACTTCTCCTTCCTACCCAGGGCGTCCAGAATGCAACGCATTTACTCCATCTGTTGTCATCCCTACGAAATAGGTGACCCGCCCATGTCCATTTGAGTCTGGCGACTTTAGTGCGTGCTCGTATGATCTCGTTCCTGACCTTATCTCGTAGGGGTATTCCGAGCATCTTGCGTTCCATTTTCCGCTGGGTAACTGAGCTTTTGAATTAGCGACGTGGTCAGATGTCTCACACCCATGCGTCATAACCGGCAGATCACACTGGTCGAACATTCTCGTCTTCAGCGTCTGTGGAATGTGGCCGCCAATACTATCAAGTAATAAATCTATCATAATATTGATTACATTAGATTTTATCAAGTAGTATATAGCCCATGAAAGACAAATAGACGAATAGCCTCGCAAGTATACATATAAACTAAAAATAAACGTAAGAACTTTTCGCGAATGCACTAAGGAAAGCAACGCAAATTGCACGTCACGTCATGGTGACAGACGCGCCGCCATATTGCGTCGCCGACGACGCGACGTCTCACGTCACGTATATTAGACACGCGTCAGTGCTGCAGTTCCTTTTGCAGTTGCATTTGAGCTGAGTTGGTGTCGCTTGAAGTGTCAGCTGATATACTGAAGGTGTGGTTAATAGAGTAGTTTATTTTGAGCTTTTAATCACGATTACTAATGGTATAGCGAAGCGTTGTGATAATATTTTGTTTTTTTAAAACAGAAAACTATTTGAGAGAAGTGGAGCCAAAAATCCTTAATGGATTTTTTATCTTTATATTACGGAAGAGTCAGCTAACCGTATGTTAATGAAGTCTTTCTGCTTATAGATATGTGCCAAATAACAAATTATTAGTTCCAATGCAAGATCTTTAAATAAATTATCTGTAATAAGATGTATTATATTTATTGTAGCAAGTATTGGCGACAAGTAAGGTAGCTGTTATGTTTTAAGGTCTGTTTTTTTTTCTGTGCACCCACTATGTACGTAAAGGATTGGTTATTGGGTCGACTGGTAGAGAATTCCATTAGGTATTAGGCCCGCCATTTTTACTTATTTTTATGCTATAAAAATTAAATAAACAAATAAGAACGGGTTAATCATCTCTAAAATCTCGCTGAGTATAGCGGTGAGTATTTAAGAGAAGCAAGGTGTGATGTAACTATTTGAAAGATTACTACACGTGGCTACGTACTTAATTATATAACACTAGCTTCCGCCTATGATAGCTATATGAAAGGTAGCCTATGTGTTAATCCAAGGTATAAGCTGTTTTCATTCCAAATTTCACTTAAATCCGTCCAGTAGTTTTTGCGTGAAAGAGTAACAAACATCCATACTTACAAACTTTCGCTTGTGCACTTGACATCTTAGAAGGTACAGAAATGTCGGGTTCATTAAAAAGATACTTGCATGAGAATCCATGCTAACTCAAGTATTTTTATTTAATGAAACTTTCGTAGGGCGACTTAAATTTGCCACGCAAATTGTTAGGATGCTTGTCTTCGAACAACGGAACTTTTTGCCTTCGTGGTTTGTACGGTTAACTGCGCTTAACTATGGTCACACTTTTTGGTCCTCATCCATACATCTCACTCTTAAATAAATTAACTATCATTAGAATAGAATAGAATAGAATAGAATAGAAAAAAGCTTTATTCACCTTAATAAGTATGCCGTGGACATGAAAATATAACAAAATCACAAAAAGTCTAAAATAAACACACACAAAACTATAAAATACGAGATAAAATTGTGCAACATCTTAAAAATACCACGGCAGTTCCGTGAAATCTATTTTTAAGTCTAATTACTATCAAGTTCCAAATATTGTCCAACTTAAACAATTAGGTATTGGCCTGAAGTTTCTGCTGATTCAGCAGATGCAGCTTATATTTACCTTTAAAAGCTTCTTTTGAACGAGCATCTCTGATAGGCGGAGGAATGTTTTTCCAGCACCTCGAGGCGAAATATCATTCATGAGGTTATAGAAAATCACCGTTTTAAAATGTAAATAATATAACAGTCTCTTTAGATGGTATTCAATTCAAATCCCTCTCGGTCATTGGTCGTTTCGGGTATAAATGTTATTGACAGATTTCAATCAAATCTAAAATTTATTGGACAATAGAAGAAGGAATGGAGTAAAGCTCATTATCCGAGAGGCTGTAGAGACGGACTTTAAACGATACGCCCGGCGCGAGGAAACGCTGCGTTTATAAAAACGACGACATTGACAGCTTAGGCGGTGCAACACGTTCCCTTACTAAAAGCGTTGCGGAAGGGTGGCGAAGTATTTTTTAACATGAAAATGCGTATGCACCGACTCCGCTCTCAGTGCGTTTGTAGCTTTACACACAATGATAAATATTATGTATGATACCTAAGAAAAAAAATCTTTTTTAAGACTCTGCCACATAGACAAACTTTTAGTTTTATTTATTTATTAGAACACAAACAGAAACAAACCTTATAACTATTATCATGGACAAATAGTGTTCACAGTTAATATGACAAACAATAATTTAACAGTCCTTGAAGAGCCTAATGAAGCGGGGTGCTAAGTAACCGAATAGGTACTAACATTTTAAAATACAAAAATAACTTAAAAGCAGCCTAAAAAGTAATAGTAAACTGCCCTTTATTGTGACATATAAAACACAGTATTTATATATTTTAATGAAGCTGCCTAAACTTGTTTTAAAAATAACAATTTTGTTGAAATGTCCATTGTAGTAATCACACGCACGTGAAATTTAAGAGTTTTATTGTTAATTCATCAGAACTATGTACAAAAGTTTAATTTTAGCTAACTTTAATAAACTGTAGTGTTCCTTAATCCTTAACACCAAATTCATCAAAACCCATTTTCCTTTGAACTCTCAATACCTAGTGGTAAGGAACAAGAGATCGAAATACGCTGGTTATCGTAAACCTACTTGTTTCAGGATACATCAAGCTGACGACCAAGTCAGACTGTCCTTATGATGAGTTATTAATACGACTCGTAGGTAGTAAATCTAGACTAGACAAGTTATTTTCGACGTGATGTTGTCGGCTTTGAGTGGTCTTCTAATTTACGCCACTGTCTATCTTTGGTAATTACTTTTTCATTGAAAAAGACTAACGAGCACACAGGCCATCTAAATGGTAAGTGAAAGACCAAAATAATCAACATTGCAGATGCATTGCCAACCCTGAGTAATAACACGAAATGCCCATATGCTTAAATTTTATAAAGGTCAGTTTAGTTCACCAAAAGTTCGACTGACAAACGTTTCATTTTAAAGGTAAAATTACTAGCTTAGAGGCATTCCTTGTTAGTCCTCAGGGTTGGCAACACATTACTGCCTTCCTAAGCCAATAAGTAGTATCTCAATAGCCAAGGAAGTCCTATCCTGTTAGTAGTAAGGTTGCATTTGCTTCAGGAGTTTTGTCTGAGATACTGCCATTTGCAGTATTAGGATTGCAATATTATTGTAGTCTTTAGAATGAAAATGTCTATGGGTCTCAGATCCCACTTACATCAGGACATCTGCGTGCTCGTTTGCCTTCTCTTTTCCATAAAAAGTAGACTTTTGACCATAATAGATTGAAAAATAACACGGCGGGAAGTACCTCCTTGCGAAATGAACGCTTTAAAAATGATAGGTATACGTTGCTAAATCTGTGTGGTTACCGGGTTAGATTAGTGCCATGTCTTCCCGTGGCTGGATGTCGTAAGAGGCGGCTAAGGGAACAAAAGCTTGCAGTGCTTTTAGGCGATGGGCTTGCCACCTGTTACTAATAAACTGGTAAAATCTTGGCCTGATTCTGCAGAATGTCTATAGCTCTGCCTACCCCTTTCTGGGAATGAAAGCGTGATGTTATGTATGCATGTAGGTTGCTAAATGATGTTTTGGTATAACATTAGTGAACCAATTGTATAGTTGGAAGACTGATCCACGACTGATCTAAAGGCTAAATAAACGCAACAGCAACTCATCCGTGTGCGTGCGACAAATTAATCGCAAATTCGGAGAGGATCTCGATGTAATGAGTTTTTGTCGCGCGGACAATGGCGGCAAAGCGGAATCGAACCTGCGGACGATTAAATCTTTTGTCTGCCGCCGATTGTATGGGATTAGGAGATTGACCGATATTGATGCGGTTGGGAGAATTATGGGAATTTGCTAAATAAATTGTGAAAAATATTAAAAAGCTGTTTACAGAAAGTGAATCTTACTAATCTCACTAATAATTTAAATGCGAGCTTTTGTGGGTGTGTGTGTGTGTTAGTTTGTTTCTATTTCACGGTGCAACGGATGGACGGATTTGGATGATATTTGGAATAGGTATATAGCTTACACCCTGTATTAACCAATTTTTTTTACCTCTTTTCCCAGAATATGTTATAGTTTCTGAGAGAATAACATTAATTGAAATCCCCCGCAACATGGGATGGCCGAATAACTGCTTTTACACGAACGAAGCTTGTAGTGATATACATTATATTCATAATAATGTATCATCTCGCTTTCTCAATTAGCTCATGAATGAATATTGGAACCGACGAATATGAGCTTCTCTGACCTTACTAGGTCGATGAATGACCAAGCGTAACTGCTGAACCAATTGGCATCTATTCTACTAGGATTCTACTAGAAACGAGACCGTGTTTCGGTATCGTTAACGTTAAGCTGGGTGGCTCAGCCTGAGGCATGCTCGCCCCGCGCAACGAGCTGCTCGCGACCCAAATTGTAGCACATAAACATGCGCGGGTGAGACAGCGTGCACTGCATCGAACACGATGACAGCTGCAGCTGCGTTTGTCATGATTCACCGAATTATTAACATAAAAAGAAAAAAATCGCCTCGGTGGTGGAACGGCTCAGCAACTTTATCAAATATGAACGCACCTCGCCCACAGACAAGTTAGAATTTGTAGTTCTACCCGCGGCACGCTCGGATACACGTCCAAATTACGCGAGGCAAGCACATAGAGGGGCCTTTGAGCATGGTTAAAAGACCGACTCTCGACGGCTTGCCGCGCGCCGCTCGCCCGCTGCTCGCACACAGCGCTTCTACGTCTACGAATTTGAGTAAAACAGGTGAGTCGTGCGTGCCTCAACACGTGGCTGCTCTAATTCGTACCACCTTTACGATAGTAAGATAGTTGACAATAATGGCGGATTATATAAAATAATGCCATTGCACGTCAAAGGCTATGTAAATGTCTCTACCCGGTAGTATAGAGTAGGTCTTGGAACATACTAAAGAAAATTTCAGCATTTCCGTAAATGATGTATCCAGCCAATACTGTTAATAAAGTATAGATGAACGATTCAAAAAAACTAAAGTCATGCTTGCTAAGACATCTAAATCAAATACAGACGTATTATCTCCAAACTCCTTATTTAAAAGTTTACCTATGTGTCATTCAAAACACAACCCAATCCAATGTTCCCATTAAAGAAATCAATAATTCCAGTTAAATATAACCGTTTATTTGGACGAACAGCCAGACTGATCGGGTATTCCAGTCGTCCCAGTTTACATTTGGATTAAAGTGCGGTCGCCCGCGACAAGTTCAGGGATGCAGTAGCGATACAGATGCGATGTGGTCGCGATGCTGTCATTAGTCGTTTAACTGAAGTCCCCACGTATAAGGCACAAATTAATGATAGTAGTTCAGTGGGAGTAACATGCTGCCACGGGAACTAGTGTCAAATGACGTCAAATGTTAATATATCAATTATATCATCATCTGGACAAAAGCCTTCCAAGGTTTTGTACAACGATCGGTCCTCTGCTGCTGTCATCCAGCGGTTTCCCGCGACCTTTATCAGATCGTCGGTCCACCTTGTGCCAGGCTTGCCGACACTTCATCTCTCGGTTCATCGATCGCCACTCTAGAACCTTTCCGCTCCAACAGCCATCGGTTCTACGAGCAATATGCCACTTTAGGTTTGCAATTCGATGAGCTATGTCAGTTACGTTATTTTTAAATTATTAAAATTACAGCCACCCGGGGTAAAAATTGCTAAGTAATAAAAGGACTCAAGTCACACACAACACGCTTTTGATTTAAACCTTAACTTTTTACCCTTACGTTGGAATATGAAATAGACGAATTCAAGTCCAAAGCCTACGTCAAATTCTAGTCCTGTGGCAGCGTGTATTGCGTATGTCGTGTTCAAGGGCCTATTTCACAATCGACGAGTAAATTTATCCTTCATTTAAAGTTGGCTGTCTCCTTGTTTATTTTCAAGTGTAAGAAAGAGAAAGGGCTAAATGTATCTGTGAAATATGCTTTACGTGTCGATTGTGAAACAGGTGGTTAGTATTGTTTTAACTCGGCTCCATTACTGTCAAGCAAATAAGAATTATCAAAACGTTGACAATACGGAAACACGGAAAGACAATCGTTTTTACCATGTAGACTTTCAGCCCAGAGCATGTAGCCAAACGTTAAAGCTATAACGCCATTAGCTTCGCTCTCGATTACTAGTTAAGAAAATAAATAAATAACTCAGGAAAATGTCACACAAATTGACCTAGTCCCAAACTAAGCTCTAGGCTTGTACTATGGGTACTAGACAACGATAAACATACATATAAAGAGAAATAAATACTTGAATACATACTCAAATGAAACAAATACTCGCGCTCATCACACAATTATCTGCTCTTACCGGAATTTGAACCAAGGACCGCTTAGTAGGCAAGCTCTACTAACTAGGCCAATCTTTTGTCATTATAATCGCCTTTACTTGTAGCTAAAGTTGAGCTGAAAGCGAACCCAAGACCGCTAGCTAGCTTCGTATATAGGCAGTTCGATTAGCTACACTAACAGTTCCAACGTGACATCGTCTATCTAGAATTGTAGCCCAACCGCCGTACAAGACGCTAACAATATCTTGTCACGTAAAGGTCAATTCCTTGTCCGGACGGCAAATGTGACAGAAACAGAACAAGGATCTAATTCCACTGCACTGGAATAGCCCGCGACGTGTCGGCTGAATAATTGAGACGTCGTGTCCCTCAGTGCTGTTTGTAGCGTGCGACAGCGCTGCCGAAGATGGCAGTCTTCACCGGAATAAACCATGTTGACTGGGTGATGTGACGATGTGGTACATTTAGTATATAGGTAAATGGTTTTTGCATAGATCGAAGTGTCAATACATACATAACATCACGCCTTCATTCCCAGAGTGGGGTAGGCAGAGCTACAGAAATACCAACAACTCTAAAGACTTGTTTATAATTCTGTAAACACATTTTGCACAAGTAGCCTAAGATGTTTACCAGTGTTATTATTCGAAGTGTCAATGGTTATTTTAAAAATAAAATACTAAACACATAACATCTAGCGCATCTTATAAAATCCCTCATACACTGAAAAAGATAACAAAAGAGCCTATTTTATAGTAATTTAAGTTCCTTAGTTTCAATTTTTTTTTGTTTTTTTTTTTTTATGTTAAGGAGAAGGCACACGAACACTCAGGCCACCTGATGGTAAGTGGAATCTGAGATCCATAGACATTTGAATTCTCAAGACTATAATCCTAAGACCTCAAATGCGTTACTAACCCTGAGGACTAAGATGGAATGCCTCTATGCTAGTAATTTCACCGGTTGTTTTATCCCCACACCGGAACACAACAATGCAAACACTGTTGCTTGGCGAGTGGTTAATGGATAAGATGTTGGTAGCGATCCGGATAGACCCTGCACAGGGTCCTACCACCACTAAAAATTTAATTGGAAGGTTTTATGCGTTTGAAGAGTGAATAAATCTGTTATCCTTGATTAGTTTGTTATAATTGTATAAAGACATATTGGTCATATTGGTGTTAGTGGAGCACCAGTTGCCCTTGCAGTGTTTGTTTTTAATTTTTAAGACGTCAACATATGCCATATATGAATATGACTATAACTGATTATAAATTTGATGGTTATATGATAGTATTACTAAATATACTATAGCAACCACAATATCTAATAAACCATCGCTTTTCCATCTAATATATAAAATTCTCGTGTCACGGTGTACGTTATTGAACTCCTCTGTAACGGCTCGACCGATTCTTATGAAATTTTGTGTGCATATCGGGTAGGTCTGAGAATCGGCCAACATCTATTTTTCATACCTCAAAGTGACAAAAAAAATTCAGCGGGCGAAGCCGCTGGCGGGTCGCTAGTAATTATATAAAATTCAAAACATATTTGCATCTTCCATTTTCGGAGCTCATGTGATTTAAGCGGACAAACTGATTTTTACAAAACTTGGTTAAGAACCTCAGTTCAACTCAACTCGACTCAACTCGCATACTATTGTATTTAAGAAATCCTTTTATCCGTTCGAGAGCTATGATGCAGATAGAAAAACACTTACACAACATAAACATTTCTTCTGTTTGCGACGGGATTATAATAAATACATATTTCGACGTAGTTAGATACGCTGTTTTGTTTTTGGGAGTACCTATCACTTCTGTCACCATGACTCATGACATACACGATCGCCAAGACAGCCCCACTTAGTCACTACCAACTAAACCCAGAATTCCCCAAACTTTTATCCCACAAATAGTTTAAATACCTACCCAGAACCCATAAATCCAATTTTCAGACAGAACAAAATAAATCAACTACGATTTACCGTCACATCAAAGAGCATACCGTAAAACGTAACGACTCCGATACGACCACGACTTTACGATCTCCACGAACCGGTGACGGACGGAGCACTGACAAATAAATCATTTTAATCGCAACTCTAGACAATTGGAACTCGTTCACAATTACAAATAATAAATCTATAGCAAAACAGCTTAACTGTTCCAAAAATTCTATAGCAATAACAACCTTATACATCCACCGAAACAAAGATTAATTTGCTATATCTTTTAAAATATAGATGCGGCATTTTACTTTAAAGCGAATAATAGTCAGCGTCGTGTAAAATTATACTTCACTGTCTTAAGATTAAGTCCATATTTAAGTGTAGGTCCATCGTCGGTTAGGTTTAAATCAAAGATGCATGAATCAAATGAAATGTCGCCCGACTCTTGTGCGGAATTAATGTCTAATGCAGAACAACGGCGTGTAATTGTTAGGTGACTTTTATCGGAATGGTAAACGAAGCGGTAAATCAAAAGGTACATAATGGTACAAATAGGAACTCGATGGTACCACGCATAGGCATAGGTAAGGTATAGTATGCGTACAATTATTAAACGGGACTCAATCACGTAATAAATAATGCGTATGTTTTCAATTCAAATTAACAATATAATAAATAATAAATCACAGGACATTGTCACACAAATTGACCTAGTCCCAAACTAAGCTCTAGGCTTGTATTATGGGTACTAGACAACGATAAACTTACTTATATATAGAAATATATACTTAAATATATAGAAAACATCCAAGACTCAGGAACAAATACTCGTGGTCAACACACAAATATCTGCCCTTGCCGGGATTTGAACCCAGGACCCCTAGCTTCGAAGGCAGGGTCACTACCAACTAGGCTAGCGTGTCGTCTAAATAAAACTTGCCAAAAGCAATAACTTGCCAAAAGTAAGATAAGCAAACTGACTACCCCTCCAAAAACAGAATCTAGGTTTTTTTATACCATGGAGGCAAAAGAGCACACAGGCCACCTGATGGTAAGTGGGGTGAACCCCATAGACATTTGCATTCATGGGACTGCAATCCTAAGACCGCGAACGCGTTGCCAACCCTGAGGACTAAGATGGAATACCTCTATGCTAGTTATTTCACCGGTTGTCTTATCCCCACACCGGAACAACAATGCGAACATTTCTGCTTGGCGGGTGGTTAAGGGTTAAGAATGGTGGTAGTGATCCGGACGGACCCTGCACAGGGTCCTACCACCACTAGTCTCAGAACTACTAGTTAGCTTGTGCAAATATTTTGAACACCTTGCACACTTAAATGCATTTGATGACACTAATATAGCTTACAGGGCCTCTATTCTACTGCATCATAACGATATCGCCTTTGACATGTTTTAGAATCGTTTATGTCACAGTCGACATTATTGTAAATGACATAAGAGATCAAAACGTTGACAATACGGAAACACGTCAAAGACGATAGCGTTTTTACCGTGTAGAATCCCAGCCCAGGGCCTCTCTTCAGCTGCATTATAACAATTATAACGACATCGCGTTTGACGTGTTTTAGAATCGTTCATGTCACTGTCGCTATTATTATAAATGACATAAAAGTTATCAAAACGTTGACAATACGGAAACACGTCAAAGACGATAGCGTTATTACCGTGTAGATCCCAGCCCAGTACACACGAAGACTCTGTTAACTGGCCACCCCTAGACTTTAATACGTTGCGATAAGGTTTATGTTCGTTTGTAAATGTACAGTTAACAGTGTCTTCGACTGTACCATCATAGTGATTGCTTGGATATACGGTAGAAATAAATACAGAGTGTTTATATTTTTACGATTTTATCATCATTAGTGTAAGTTTTCCTTTTTTTTTTTTATGTTAAGGAGAAGGCACCCGAGCACTCAGGCCACCTGATGGTAAGTGGAATCTGAGACCCATAGACATTTGAATTCTCGAGACTATAATCCTAAGACCTCAAATGCGTTGCCAACCCTAAGGACTAAGATGGAATGCCTCTATGCTTGTAATTTCACCGGTTGTCTTATCCCCACACCGGAACACAACAATCCGAACACTTGCTTGGCGGGTGGTTAATGGATAAGATGGTGGTAGCGATCCGGACGGACCCTGCACAGGGTCCTACCACCACTAAAACCCCCCCTCCACTCACTACTAAGCTGCGGCCTTTATCTTATTTAACCCGAAATATCGCTAGCGCCATCTTATTCTTTAACCTACCAACTATTCCTGCATTAATCACACACTGTGAGAAAAACTCACTAAAATTGTCGTTTTGGTAGGCTAATACGCTTTTTCGGGTGAGACCGCTTCATCGTCGACTAAATCTTCTTCCTCCAAGGGCAAAAGTTAGTCAAGAGTAGTAAATAATAATAATAAATATCAGGGGACGATACATACATACATACATACATAAATCACGCCTGTTTCCCAGAGGGGTAGGCAGAGACCATTTCTTTCCACCTGCTACGATCCTGACAAAGCTCTTTCGCTTCTTAAGGGACGATAAGCAAGAGTGAACCCATTATCAATAAAAAAATAAAGTAATAACATGCATTAACAGCCATAGGATTAGTGTTATGATTGTAGTCTTATGATTCGAAGAGTCTAAAGGTGAGAGTCTAGGGTCACAGATCGTAGCTCCAAAAGAAAAATATCATTAATTTATCAATCTCCATTAATCTATTTTTTTATACATGCTACTTATTAGTTTTAACATCTTGCAAAGATCACAGCTGTTGTAAAAGCAGCGGGGCCACTTGATCAAACAACTCCCAAAACGATCAGCGCAATGACACGAGATGACGTAGCAAACATATTGTTCACAAGTTGAACATCTGGTTCGATTTGCAAAAAATACCATGAGAAATAAAACCGTGCGTTAACGGTTATCACGAACTCATCAAAACATGTACTCTATTATCATTCTAGATTATTATTAACGTCCCATTGTCACTATGGAAATTCTTTATACAATGTTACTACACTTACTACCGCAAAAGATTACAGGATAAACACCGACGACGGACCCGTAAACTGCATCAATTTGTTTGAAAAATGTTCATAAGTTTTTTGGCCGTGAATATAATTGTTGCTACTTTTGAGAATTTATCATTATACTAGATATACTAGGAAATTGAAAACATGCACATGATTTTACAATAATCATACAAATATATCTATCAGTTAGTTAGCCCCATCATTTTATATCTTTATATGAAATGAAAGGCGATCACATTTAAACGAACACTCATTTTTATTTGTCTTAAACAAACCTAAGATATATTCGACGTTTTTTCCTACACTGTACTAACTTGACATGCCAAAGCTACCCACAGTGCACATTTACCGCAGTACACAGACCCATTGAGTTTCATTATTCAAGCAGCACGTATTGTCTCGTCGTTGAGTTACTGTCGCGCTGCTGTCTGTGACAAGTGTTTGGCGCATTGCAAATTGGGTGTTGCTGCCAAAATTAGTACTAAAGTTTTCAGAAGAATTTTGTGAGATTTGAGTATATTCAGCTGATATATTTTTTCAATGGAAATCATTTTATTATTATATTTAACCAGAGGACGCCCGCGATTTGGTACGCGAGGAATTATTTTCTTTTAACCCCCTAGGGGATGAATTTTCAAAACTCCCTTCTTAGTGAACCACTATCCAAGGAATATTCTTTCCAAAGACCAACGGTTTCACCTGTGCAGTTTCTTATTTTTTGTATAGATACTAGTATAATAATAATAAGTATTTAACAAACATAATATTCCTCATTAAAACTTACATTGCTCTTACAGTTTTTATTCCATTATTGTCACAGCATCCAAATCTGAAAATAATACAAAAAATAATAATACAATAAGTAGGTAGTGGTAAAACCAGACATAAAACTAAATTTAAATGAAAATCAAATAGGTGGGTCATACACACTTAAAAACAAAAGTTGTCTCTCCTGTGGTCAATAGTTAAGAACTTATCTGCACATAAGTTTTGTTTTTATATGAGAGGTCTAAAGCAGTCCTGGCGGTGTTTTTGCGAATGGGCTTAGCCAGAAAATTAGGCCTTAAAAACGTTAACTTTCGGTGTGTCCACAGGAAAGACGATACACTAAATCTGTGTACGACCCAGGTACATATCTAGCATAAAGGCGTTTTCCTATCAGTGGAACACACATGTCATGTAGGCTAGAGAAAGTATTTTTTAAGGTGTTGACAAATTGCATTCTACGACACTAATTCTCAGTGAATAGTTACGTTCTAAATATCACCAACCCCCACACTACTCCGGGCCTCTATTCAACTGCGTTATAACGATATCGTTTTTGATCTGTTTCCGTACTGTCAACGTTTTGATAACTCTTATGTCATTTACAATAATGGCGACTGTGACATAAACGATTCTTAAACGTGTCAAACACGATATCGTTTTAACGCACCTGAATAGAGGCCCAGTTCGATTGATCACCTGTACATTGCCAACATCAAATCAATTCACAATTTAATTGTGATTTAGCCCTACTTAACTCACAATAATACCAACTAATAATAATAAATTGAATCCCGCTAAATGCAGCGTCACGATATCACTAAGGCCGCCATTTACTCGCAACCATAAAATCAATCCGTCGTAAAGCTGGACATAAATTATACAGCATGTACTTAAGATTTATTTAAGGTAGATTGTGAATCGTCTTATTATAAAAAATAAAATCCTAGAAATACAACCGACTTAATATAATTGAGGATGCAATCTTACGTAAAATTATCGTAATATGGGTGGTTTACAAGAAAACATAGAGTGCCCTCCAAAAACATAGAGTCAACATTCATTCCCAGAGTGGGGTAGGGGGAGCTACAGAATTACCAACAACTCTAAAAAACTTGTTGATCATTCTGTAACCACATTTTGCACAATCAGGCTAGATGTTTACCAGTGTATTAGTGACAGGTTGCAAGCCCATCGCCTAACAGTACTACAAGCCCTTATTCCCTTAGTCGCCTCTTACGACATCCACGGGAAGACATGGAGTGGCACTATTCTAAAAGTACCCTTTAAAAAAAATTAGAGCCAACTTAGAGATTTTATCCTACATACATACACAACATCACGCCTTCATTCCCAGAGTGGGGTAGGCAGAGCTACAGAAATACCAACAACTCTAAAATGACTTATTGATAATTCAATAACCACATTTTGCACAAGTAGGCTAAGATGTTTGCTAGTGTATTAGTGACAAGTTGCAAGCCCATCGCCTAATATTACCTCAAGGCCTTATTCCCTTAGTCGCCTCTTACGACATCCACGAGAAGACATAGAGTGGCACTATTCTAACCCGGCAACCACACGGGGAGCCTAGGATTATCCTAATTGACATAAAATTAATACAATTGTTTTATTGGGTCTGGCCAATGCGGTCCCTGGTGGGTCTCCCAGGACGGCTACAGATGGCGGAATGACTTGGACGCTTTTTAGAATGATTGGCCGAAGATTGACATAGAGAGAGGTGTGGAAGTCAAGGGAGGAGGTTTACCGAGCAGTGAGACACTATATTCGTCTAATTAATTAATTAATAGTTATATTAGTTATAGTAACAACTACCAGTTATTTTAACCACACACGTATCATCATAAGTTCTTTATAATGCGTTCAGAACCCGTTGGCAATGACTAAACATCGGTGGCTCGTGGCAATTAGGTAGCACTAGTGATGAGACACGTTTTTCAAGTCTTTTAAGATAAGATAAAATAACAAATTAAAACTTGAAAATAAGTTGAAAATTTACTTTCATCTGTGACTGCATCCAAAAGGTACTTAATCAAAAGCTAGAAATAGTATTATCAAAAACTACTACAAATTAAAACTAATTGCAAAATAAGGAGCAACAAAATTACGCTGTACCATTACTGAAGAATGCTTTATTTACCCATCATGTCAGTCGAAGTCGAAAGGTAATTTTCTCAAACCAAGTTTTTTCGAATAGAAGACGTAGGATAACTTCTAAGAAGTTAGAAAGTATTAATTGACTATAGCGAATGTCATATATGTACATGTATATACATAAATGACAATTAAATTAATTACCCCGTGCCCCGTGGCCCTGTGCCCCGTTTGCCCCGTGTGGTTGCCGGGTTAGAATAGTGCCACTCCATGTCTTCCCGTGGATGTCGTAAGAGGCGACTAAGGGAATAATGGCTTGTAGTAATATTAGGCGATGGGCTTGCAACCTGTCACTAATACACTTGTAAAAATCTTAGCCTACTTGTGCTAAATGTGGTTACAGAATTATAAACAAGTCTTTTTGGAGTTGTTGGTATTTCTGTAGCTCTGCCTACCCCACTCTGGGAATGAAGGCGTGATATTATGTATGTATGTATGTAAATTAATTAATTAAAGGATTGAAAAGGATTTTTTTAATTAGGTAGTTTATTTGGCTCAACTTGTACAGAAAACATTGTTAAGTACATCACTAGTCTGTTAGTAACGTCAAATGTCAAATGCCACGAGTCACCGATGTTTCAATGACCAGGGCCTATATTCAGGTGCGTTAAAACGATATCGTGTTTGACACGTTTAAGAATTGATTATGTCACAGTCGCCATTATTGTAAATGACATAAGAGTTATCAAAACGTTGACAATACGGAAACAGGTCAAAAACGATATCGTTATAACGCAGTTGAATAGAGGCCCAGGGCTGGGATTCTACACGGTAATAACGATATCGTTTTTGAGGTGTTTCCGTATTGTCAACGTTTTAATAACTTGACATAAACGATTCTAAAACACGTCAAACGCGATATCATTATAACGCAGTATAATAGAGGCCCTGCATTCAGATGCACAGCTGTAACGTAATGTTTTTATAACGGTATGAAATATGATAAAGTTATTACAGATTTGATAATACAAAGACACTCTCATTTAATCAAAAATTATGAAATAATCAGTAATTAAAATTTGAACCTTAACCTAAACTAGCATCAATAAACAACTCAAATTCAACATTAATACTATTTTCAAAGGTACCGCATTTTATATCTGTATTACAAGTATTGGTACAATCCCAATACCAACTCCACACTGTTACTAAGTCATATCTCACACCATACTTATAATACAAATAGTACCTTAGCTTCATGAAAATAAGGTTAAAGTTCCATCGACGCGCAAACCACTTAGGCTTTTCAGGAAAAAGGAAGCAAGATGCCATGAATCATGCGCAGCCGCATACAAGTCACTCATTAAGCTAAGTTGATTGCGATGCAGATTTAATTAATTTTTACGCCGGTGGGTATCGTAAAGAGGAGGCTTCACTTGGAAATGACGGCCAAGTTCATACAATAATGTTTCATCCGTATTCGATTAAAATTGTCATGTCTTTCGAGTATGTTATACCTAAAAGCTTATGTGCGTTTTGAGCATAATACAGTGTTCAAGAACAGTGTTCATAAAAACTGGCCAAGTGCGAGGCAGACATTAAACGAACAGGGCCTCTATTCAGGTGCGTTATAACGATATCGTTTTTGACCTGTTTCCGTATTGTCAACGTTTTGATAACTCTTATGTCATTTACAATAATGGCGACTGTGACATTAACGATTCTTAAACGTGTCAAACACGATATCTTTGTAACGCACCTGAATAGAGGCCCAGGGCTGGGATTCTACACGGTAATAGCGATATCGTTTTTGACCTGTTTCCGTATTGTCAACGTTTTGATAACTCTTATGTCATTGATAATAATGGCAACCGAGTTGAAAACGATGCTAAGCCACGTCAAACACGATATCGTTTTAACGCAGTAGAATAGAGGCCAAGTCCCATTCTGGTATGGGCCTCCCTTTCATTTTATTTTTTG
Source organism: Acleris holmiana (assembly GCA_949316455.1). Taxonomy (NCBI): domain Eukaryota; kingdom Metazoa; phylum Arthropoda; class Insecta; order Lepidoptera; family Tortricidae; genus Acleris; species Acleris holmiana. Next base: position 21,950,647 of record OX438766.1, read on the forward strand.
TTTTAGCGGCAATGGTACCAATTAGTTCCGTGTGGTTGCTGTCTTTCCGCAGATGTCGTAAGAGGCGACTAAGGGAATAAAGGCTTATAGTGCTATTTGGCAATGGGTTTGCAAGAAGCTTTGTAGAATTTTGACGTGTAAAAGTGCCCGTGTGTCCTACAGGTCCTACTTACAATACAACACACAATACAAAACACTTTATTGTCCACCAAATAAAAACATTACACAGAATTTGCACAATTTAGAAGAACCAGGTAAACAACAGGCGGTCTTATCGCTGATTAGCGATCTCTTCCAGACAACCTAAGAAGGGATAAGGTGCAAGTTAAAACAATTTACACAGTAGGTGGTGCAGACCAATTTTGAACAATAACAAGGAACTATGCTAGCTATAAAATACAATATACCTATAAATACACAGTTACCAAACTAATAAATAGATAATCAAATACATACTAATACAAACTAATACATTATAATGACTTACATGAATAAATAGATAGTAATAAATAAATACATACATTAATGCCAATACATCCACATCAGGGAAAAAAAAAAACAACTTACTGAATAAACAACTTTTATCTTTTAACCTGTCACTAATTCACTGGTACATATTCATATTCATATTCATATTATTTTATTGGTAATAAATACATTACATGTCAATTTATAATTATTACAATTATTATATTAATAATTAATAAAATACATTAGGTTGTTCCCTTACGACTATACATTTCATTATGGTTGTAGAACGCCTGCTCGACAAGCCATTTTTTAAGCCTACTTTTAAATAGTGAAGCGCTTTGCGCTGTGGTAATGTCATCCGGGAGGTGGTTGTACACTTTAGGACCCATGATGTGGATAAGCCTCTGGGATTTAGCCAGTTGGTGTGGAACGCACGGCAGCTTTCCGGCGCGCACGCTGCGAGTCATGTGCCTGCGCGGGGCCTCGATCCTAGGATTTGTGTCTAGGTTTTCTCGTGTATTCACTGCCATGTGAAAAATTAACAATGAAGGTAGCGTCAAGATGCGCAGTGACTGGAAGTGAGGTTTGGCGGATTCAGTCAGTGGCACACGCGCTAAAGCACGTACCGCGCGTTTTTGTAGACGAAAGGCTCTTGCCCAGTCTGCAGCTCCCGCCCACAATTCGATCCCGTACTGCAGGTGCGCATGTACTGTTGCGAAGTAGCACGCACGGACCATATCAACAGGAACTATCCTCGCCAGTCGTTTTAGGGCAAAGCAAGCCGTTGACAGTTTAGTGCACAACTTGTCTATGTGAAGTCTCCAAGTGAGGCCCTTATCTAGTTCGAAGCCCAGGAAGGTTGAGTTCATCACTTGTTCAATTGTAGTGCCATTGGCTGTTACTGTCAACGGCCTCATCTGCCGGCCAGAGAGGTCAAAGTTGATACAGTGGGTTTTCTTTGTGTTAAGAATAAGACCATTATTTTTGAACCAGCTGGACACTGATGCGGCGGTCACATTTAGTTTAACCTCCAGTTCGTCGTATGTCGGCGCGTGTACTACAATAGCCACATCGTCGGCATACATAAAAGTCTCTCCGCTGCTAATAGCATCTGGGAGATCATTCAGCAGCAACGAAAACAGAATGTTCGACACAGAAGAGCCCTGTGCGACACCCATACTTGTGGCCACTGCGTCGGATCGCACCTGACCACCATGGGCAACCACAACGTGGGTCCTGTTCCTCAGTAGGTCAGACATCAAGGCTAGCGCGGATCCTTCAAACCCATAATGACGAAGTTTGTTGGCCAGAAGATCATGATCGGCTACGTCAAATGCCTTCGACAAGTCGCAGCAAAGAACTGCAACATGTCTCTTACGCTCACGGGCGTCCAATATCTGCCGGACCACGGCACGCGCCAACACAGTCGTAGAGCGGCGACCTTTACGGTAGGCGAATTGCATATCGGATAACGCATTAGTTGAGATTAAAAATTCAGTTAACCTGGAACTCAAGCCGCACTCAAAGATTTTAGCCAAGACAGGAATTATCGCCACAGGTCTGTACCCATCGATATCATCCCTCCTACCCTTGCCCTTGTAAATCGGCGAGATGCGACTTTCCTTCAATGGCTCAGGGAATATGCCCTCTCGGAGGCATCTGTTATAGATGGCAGCGAATGTTGGGGACAGTTCCGCTGCAGCGGAATGGACTAACATTACGGAGATATCGAAGATATCTCTGGTGGATTTTTTAGCTACACGAGATGTAATAATTTGAAACACTTCGTCGGTTGAAAAAGGTTTTAGCCTGACGCAGCGATCAGCCGGCGGGCGAGCGGCGCGCAGCGCGGCGAGCTCGCGCGGCACGTCAGCGCACGTCGCGCCGCACGCGGCCGCCGCACCGGCGAACCGGGCATTCATTGCGTCTGCCGCTGCCTTTTTTGATTTAAAATACCCTCTTAAAATACACATCTTACCCTGTTTGTGCAAAATGTGGTTACTGAACCACACCACCACACTGTGGTTATCAAGAAGTTTTTTTAGACTTGTTGGTATTTCTGTAGCTCTGCCTACCCCTCTCTGGGAACGAAGGCGTTACGTGTATGTATAAATTACTTTTGAAAATTAAATATGTATACGAGTAACTTTTCAAGAGGCATAGCTTAAATTTTATTATATTTTGTGCAAATTTTAACTGTCTAACTATTACGGATGAGATACAACCTGCTAACTGACAGAGAGACAGTGGTACGAAACGCTAAAAAAGAAACATATTTTAGTATGTTGTTCAGATTTCGATTTTCTAGTGTTTGATAATCAGTCATCGCGAAGATCGTGGCAAAACTTTAACAAAACTTACATTACAGCCATGAAAATATTAACATCCTTATACTAAATCCGAGACTCTGATATAGAGTTAAATTGAATACTAATCTGCCAATAATATTCTTATTATTTTTGGTTTTAAGTACTCCTTTATGTCAGCTTTACAAGTTTTGTTAAATGTTTTCACCGTTTTCCCTGATCCCCGTGGATGATGTACAATATTACTATCATTTGAAGTAAAATTATGCAGAGCATACAGGATTCCGTGCAGAATTGTAAGTATTTTAACGTTGATATAAAGAATAGTTTTTTCCTTACAAATATATGGTGCCTGTTACAAAGGATATTCTTAGGCTTCAAAAAGATTCATAAAAACATCTTGTTACTTAAGAACTAAAGAAAAAGAAAGCGAGATTAATTTGCTTTCATGTTTTGTCACTTATTTGGTGTATTTTTCCAGGTTACGTCCGATAGTTTTCCGTCTAGCTTCAATTCCACCAGTCATCTCTCTTTGTTCTGGCACCTAACGTTTATAAAGCCGATCAAACCATTTGGCAACTCCAATTCAAACCCAACAAAGCGATGACATCTCCAGATAGTTGTCCGTCACAAAACAATACTCGCCTTTCGAGACGAACCTTATCGAAAACGTCGAAAATTATCGAAAAAACCCGTTTCATTTAATTAGAACTTCGTGATTGGTTACAAAAGATGAATTTGTTGTAACGATTGCGATTGAGATTTATCGGACAACAATGAATTTCTCAAATCACACAATTAGGAGTGATCGGGCTGGCATGCCTGGCATGGCTGGTCTTTGTCGGCATCTGTCATTGAGTGGTCTGTTCCGCTTGGGCTCGGATTACATTGTTAACGGTGTCATGCTTTAATATTGTTGATTGGGTGTTACGGTTGTATTGAAATTAAGGCCGAGAAGAACGGAAATTTGGAGAGTATCATGTCTTGGGAGCGTTTCTTGAAATTACTCCTACCTTCATATATTAAGACTTGCGTGAAATGATTACTCCTTACGAATCTGAACATTACTTTTTAGGGTTCCGTAGTCAAACTAGGAGCCCTTATAGTTTCGCCATGTCCATCCGTCTATCCGTCCGCAGCCTAGAGCAGAGACTCTTAGTACTACAAAGCTGCAATTTGGCATGAATGTAAATATTAGTCACGTCAACAAAGTGGTACAATAAAATGTAAAAAATATATTTGTTCGAGTCATGTTCAATATGGTAACGTGTCAAAGGCAATATGGTTTTTATCCAGTATAATAGAGGACCTGCACAAGTGGAACACACCGCTCTGTGTTTGTCTGTCAAGCGATAGATGATCGACGGTGACTGCGCAGTTTTGACGCCATGATCTTCTATTGAGGTATTAGTTTAATTATGTTTTGGTATCGCGTTTATCGCTCTCTTCTTTTGGGATGTTTTCTTTGAGGTGATTTGTGGGGTGCAGGCATTTGAACTGGTTTGGCGAATGAATTTTGAAATTAAGAGTATGTTAGAGAAGACATATTTCACCTGTTAATCTTTGATATTGACCTAACACTTCAGATAGTTTAGATCATACAGTTCTTTATATTATGTAATGCGTACCATTGTTACAATCAAAACACGCTTCAGTAGTTTTTACATATTTTTTTCGAATACTCGTAGTTACCAACTTTTTCAAGCCTAGAGTTTAGTTTGGGACAAGGTCTAGAATATTTATTTATTTTACTGTGTAGTTAGCTTTTAAGATGTACCTATATAAATTTAATATTGAATTAACTAAAAGCACAAATGAATGACCAATCGCTGTCATCGCTGACTGACACTTGTCAATTCGTTCCATCGCAGACGTGACTGAGTTCATTAATTACATTGATGAGATCTCGATTGTTAGTTGATTCTGTCATTGCGGGTGGGCTTGACAGATATTCATTGTTTTGGATCAAATCGATTATTTGATAATAAAAGTATTGATCGAAATTGTATAGATTCCGTGTTAAATTTTGATAGTTATAGGTAAGGTTATATTAAATAAATAGTCCTAAACTAACCCCCTGGCTTGTATTATGGGTACTAGAAAACGATGCACACGATGCGAGTTTGTCGACATGTTAATATAATTTTATATTAATTGTTGTTTCAAAAGTACACTTACTAGGCCAATTTGTGTGAGATTCCGCTGTAACATCGAGTTTAGTTAGAGATTGTAAAAAAAGCTTTTCCTAATTAATTCAATCTTGACTGTGGCACTTCCGTGATCCTTGCTGCTTTATGATTATTTTATAATTGACATACAATCAAACGGTTTATGATTTTCGATTATAAAATATTTATGCGGGGAACTTTTTCACACAAACAATAAATTGGTTCCAAACTAAATCGCCTAAATAGAGATGCATCAACTTTTTCACCTTACCACATTGCAAATATTGCAATAAAGGTCAAAAGTGGATACATCTCTTAGTAATCGACGGTACACAGGTACAGTCAAGTAAATAGATTTTTAGACCACTATGGAACCATGTTGAAGTGACGAATAAATGAAATCCTATGAGAATTTCTACAATGTTTGATTCGATTTGATTTGATTTGATTTGACGCAATCGTCATTTTTACAAAATTCCATATTACCAATAGTTCCATAAAAATCTAATTGATGGATTATACCCCTGGTAACCTAACTTAACCACCTGAATCCCCAGGTTTGTCAGTTAAGGATAAAATGTTAAATATAAAAGGCACCCTATGAACGAAATAACAAGGTTCAAATTACAATGATACTAAAATTGGGCCCTAATTTTGATAAATTAAAATAAGGTAGGTACAGCCGAGATCCAATATATGACACCTTTACGTCACACTTGCGTTCCGCGTTAGAAAAAAACCAGTCAAGTGAGAGTCGGACTCGCACACCGAGGGTTCCATACCGCCGCACAGTAGGAACACGATTTCGAATCGAATCAGTACGACCCCGTCTCACACTTGACTATTTTTTAATATTTTTTGTTTTTCTTTTTTCTTCTTCTTATCACGATACAAAACATAAAAATACGTTGAGTATGGCCCCTTGCAAACCCTTTATTATCTATTGTTTAGTGATTCACCGTAATAACCTAATACATATTCAGGAAAAAACTATTCGCTATATCTCACGGTTCACAAGATACAGCTCTTTGGAGCAAGAACGGACGGACAGACAGACAGCGTAGGCTTAGTAATAGGGTCCCGTTTGACAACCTTTGGAAACGGAACCTTAAAAACTAGAGTTACGCGTTAAAAAGTTTTAAACCCAGTTTTTAACACCAAACTGTACAAACACTTTCACAGATAATATTCCTTTCACGACGGGACCTTTCACTGACACAAAAGCGCGAAGTCTCCAGGGTTGTCACAGCGATATGTCAAATTCGTCAGCTGAATTCTGTCAACGCACGGTGACTTGCTTCCAGCCCTGTTGATCGCTTAGGGGGGACACGTTGTGAGGATAGGCGGGACAAGTCTCAGATTAGAACTGAAGTGTCATGTTTTCTAGAATAATGCTTGTTTCAAACATGATCGTTTATCGAAAGAGGTTTACTATTTTGCATAGGTTTCTTTTTTCCACCGACAGCCTAATTTAGATTAACAGTGGTCAAAAAATGGTCGTCAGATTAAGACAGCAAAACAACAAGAAAAAGGAGAATGGGCAAATTTGTACGGAACTTGGTCTAAGTATGAGCGGCCAAAGATAATTTTAATATCTGATGGATGATGTAGTTAGTCCTGCTGTTACTTTCATTACCGTGACTTACTTGTAACCCGAATAAAATACATTTCTCTTTTATAATACGTTGCATAGTTCTGTTTTTCCAATTACTTTTTTTTTTTTTTTATGTTAAGGAGTAGGCACACGAGCACTCAGACCACCTGATGGTAAGTGGAATCTGAGACCCATAGACATTTGAATTCTCAAGACTATAATCCTAAGACCTCAAATGCGTTGCCAACCCTGAGGACTAAGATGGAATGCCTCTATGCTAGTAATTTCACCGGTTGTCTTATCCCCACACCGGAACACAACAATGCAAACACTGTTGCTTGGCGGTTGGTTAATGGATAAGATGGTGGTCGCGATCCGGACGGACCCTGCACAGGGTCCTACCACCACTAATGACCAGTAATGATCTAACAGTCTCATATTTAAGTATTTAGCAACGATCAATACATCGCATACATACATCAATTAGGCAATAAAGTATAACTTACAAATATAAGTGTACATTAATTATATTAATCATAAATCATAATAAGCTCATAAAAGCCCCTCTGGGCAAACGAGCTCTACTCCAGTGTATGTAGATGACACTATTAAATCACAATTTGATAGTATCGGCTCGTCTATATATGTCAAATATCTCGGAAACCGATTTTTCGAAGATGACGACTTGACAGATCGATTTTTTGACCCGATAAACCCCGGAGATCGTTAGAGCCATTCACGAAAACAAATATTGCTTGGTTAAAATTATAGGATTTATTGCAAACTGACTTGAGTTTAAATATCTCCTTTATTAAAGGAAATACGAAAAAAGGGTCTTAACAAAAAGTATTCCTTAATATCAGGGCTTTCATATGACACTCATTTCATCAGTGGCCGCCGATAGGCCAATTTGCCAACTCTCCTTATTAGCATAGAAGCAATCTATGTCTTCAGGGTTGACAACGCATCTGCAGTCCTGGGATTGTAGTCCTAAGTCTATGGGTCTCAGATTCCACTTACCAACAAGTGGCGTGTGTGCTCATTTACTTTCTGTATGCCATAAAAAATATGTCAAAAACTCAAAATACAATGAAAGGGTTAAAATATCAAAATTTAGTGACATTATGTTTTTAGAGCTTTAACAAGTCCTGCAATGAATACCATAATAAATTATAAAAGTTTTACAAAAACCACTCACTTTTATTCAGTGGTACCCACATGAAAATATTATGCGTCCAACTCTACACCATGAAGTCAGTTCTGACACCTGTCACCGCAGTACAATTTATAACCTATTAAGTTTGAGGTTACAATTTGCACTGAAATGACAGGTGTCACTACAGTAAGTTTCCAAGAAAGTACATTTTCCACAAATCCCCCAAATTCACATGGCCATTGTCACCCCACGATCACCCGGCTAAGTGACGATGATCGACCAAAAAGGATGAAGTGCGATTTTATTAACAGCGCTTTCATCAAGTTGAAAAAATACATCAAGGGTAACAAATGATGTTGTTCGCGCAGAAAATGGCGCTGCCCTTTGAAAGCGGTGACTCGCAATTTGGGGAGATGTTTTTGCATGCACTTTTGTGCCGATGATCGATACGCGTCAGCTGGTTAGGTGTTTGTAAGGAGTTGGGATATGGTGATGACGGTATTTCGCCAGAAATAATTATGATTCGATTCGAACACTGTACGAGTAACAGGCATTTGTTTTTTTTTATAATAGCGGTGGAAGTGTCCCGGGTCTCCACCACCATCGTATCGCTAAGCAGCAGTGTTCACGTTGTTGTTTCGGTCTGGAGATAAGTCTACCGGTGAAATTACTAGCAGAGGCATCTTGGTCCTCGGGGTTCGCAACGTTGCGGTCTCAGGATTGATGTCTTAAGATTTTAGTATTGAGAAAGCAAATATGCAAGGTGACCTGTGTGCTCGTTTATCTTCACCATGAAATTAAAAAACCGAGTAGATTATTATGTGCAATGACATTTATATAATGTTTTATAGTTCAGCCTTCAACGCGATGAAACTTTGCCACATATTTGCTAGTATTTTATGTAATTTTTATGCAAAAAGGATTCTTTATTGCTTGATTTTTTGAATGAATAAATGTATAAAAATTTATATCAGGGGACAATACCACACAAATTAACCTAGTCCCAAACTAGGCTGTTGGCTAGTACAACGGGTACTAGACAACGATATATAAACATACTCATATACAGCAATACATACATAAATACATAGATAACATCCAAGACGCAGGATCACGTACATGCGCTCATCTCAAAAATATTTGCCCTTGCTGGGAAACGAACCCGGAACCGCTAACTTCGTAGGAACTGTAACCAACTAGGCTAAACTTGTCTTCGATGTCGTTGTAATATCAAAGACTTATGAATAATCCTTAAGAATAGCATATATCGCAAGGCCTCTAGATTCAAAGCCAGTAGTTTCCAATCAGGGATCAGGATATTTTGGTTATAATTAAATTGCTAATTCACAGGGGTACCGTTTTAATTTGACCCCTGAACTGGTTGCCATTGTTTGAAATCAAAGATCAATATAAGCTGGAGGAATTTTTCTCATTGCTTCCAAACCATTATAGATTTATGAATTGAGTAATTACTTAGTCTGTAATATAATAGATAAATGTAAACCATTAAGTTATATAACTTTTATAGTAAATAAAAACAGGACACGAGCCGTAAACGAGCCGAGTAATAAATCGATTGATTTACATAATTCGCCTATGAATAATCGATACTATCATAATCGAAAATATTAAATTATCGATCCGATCGCGTAAATATTTGATTTAGTTCCGATTATTAATTTAAACTGAACCGTTTACGGATTAGATATATTGATTAAAACAATACTTCGCAATGTATTAGCATATACAGTGTGTTCAAAATTGATTGATGCAGAAAAATATTATTTTTCGTAAACCACACAAAACACAGCTTTGCTCAAAGGTCAAGTACTGAATGCCCCGCAGTAAGTAAACTTTTGTGCAGCAAACATCAAATAAATAAATAAGTAAAAGGTTAATAAGCAAACACTTCTATGCAATAACTTGATTTTTGGATACGCAAGTAACCTGTAGCGACTCCTATTTGCTGCGATAGTATATGTCACCACAGATACGATAGTTTTACAAATATTTTGAATCTGTAAAAGGGCAACAAGTATCAACAAGTGTGCTTTCGTGATAGAAAAACTGCCACATCCACTAACGGCCCTAATGGTTACAAAGGTTTTAAAATAAGTGAACCAACATTGAAACTGCTTCAGCTTATAACTTCTACAGATGTTATTCAAATCCATCAATTATCAATTATCAACCATTATGTCAATCTTTCCTAAAGCAAATTTCCTGTGGCACAATATCAAAACTCTCACCGACATTCGTACCAGCCCTACCTTACAAGTTGATAAATAGTCGCGGCCGATTTGCAGAGTCATTAGGGCTGCCTTCGCGACACATGTCTCGCGCCGATTCATTGCTTTTCCTCCGTGTCGCCTTTCTGTTTATTATACTTCAATTTGTCTTAAGTCACTCGGGCCTGGATGAAAGGTTTTTTGCCATTGTTCTGTTTTACAGGGTGTTTTTTTTTGTTAGATTTGTTTTTTTGGTGTATATGTGTAAATTGTTTTTTTCTACCTTGTCTTTGTTTGCTAAACCGCGATTTTTTTCTTAACAACCATGAAACGATCTCAAAGTAAAGTATTCAATCAAATATCTATATCCTTCTTATGACTTTATTAATTACTTTACTTTGACATACCTAGTGCTATGGTTGGGAAGGAAATATATTTATATTTTATTAGCGACATAAACTTGAGCAGTATTTCATTCGGTATCAATTATAAACTGCTTACAGAGTCACAAATCTATGATCAAAACAAACATTCTTTAGCCTGTAGAGGCCTACATCAGGCCATCGGATATCTTAATTCAGTTCTTTACATTACGATTTTGGTATGAACAGATCTGTTTGCATCCATGCCTCCAATTAAGAGAGTAAAGAGGTTCTATAGTTATACTAACATCATATAATATGGTTGACTGGTAGAGAATGCCTTAAGGCATTAAGTCCGCCATTTGTACTATTTACATTTATTTGTATTGTGCAAAGAAGATTAAATAAATAAATAAATAAATATAATGACGCCCGGATTTTTTAAATCTTAGGCACAACAAAATAAAAATTTAAATATTATTTCAATGCCAGCTCTTCAATTTTAATGCCACCCACCTCTCTAAAATACCACAGATCAATAATTAAGATAAATACATTTTTAAAATTTAATTATAATAATCTCATCACAGAATCGCGATGGCGTCTCACTTCTGTTTATAAATATATGTTAATATTATTCATTATGGTCTTGCCAAATTGCGGGTAGAGTGTAAATAGCATTTTGTGACAAAATGTCAATCATTAAGAATCACTTATGCTGCTAAATAACGAATATCATTAGCCTCGATGTTCAATGTTAAAACTGACAAAGATATGAGATGCGCTATAAGCGTTAGGAATGCTGGTTCGTTCATACTATATAATAAATATAATAAAAACACATGAAACAGTTCACAACAACGTGACGTGTTTTAGTATCGTTTTTATATCAACCGCCATTCCTGTCAGGTAAATTGTTTTCTATTCTAAAAAATTCTAAAGCAATATCGTTTTTACCATGTAGAATTTCAGGGGATCCCCTTGGATCGCATAATGTGTTTTAGACTAATATTTTTTCGCATAATTGTTTTTTTGGTATAATTTGTATTGGCATAATTGTACTGTCGCATATTAATACCTAGCATACTCCTTTTTTAGCATATTAGGCTATCAGAATAATTTTAGGGACTAATTTGTATTTGACTAATACACATTATGCATATTATTGTTTGGGCTAATAATTATTAGATATTTAAGGTTAAATTAGGTCACGTTAGGTACATTAGGTTAGGTTAGGTTAGTATGATATCCATTTTGTAATGATGCCAATTAATTATTATGACTTTTTGCAATTATGCTATTTGACGTTAGTCTTGATGACAATTATGCTTACTGTATTTATGTTATGCGTAATAACATATGCGTAAAGATGATTATGCACATCATTATTATTATTATTATTATTATTTCGGCTAAAAGCAATTATGCGTAACACTATTATTACAAATAATTTTATGCCATCGGGGTGTTCTAACTTATCAAACATCAAAAAACCTCATTATTATTGATTGTTTAAACGTTACGCTTTGCTTGACGTGTAAATAGAGACCTAAAATAGTTTATTAATACAGCCGTTAGCGTAAACACCATTTATATCAGGAGAGGCCGATAACTAACCATTGTGCGCTAGATTGGCCGCCACGTTGCTTGATTGACAGTTTGTATTATTTTACGAAACGCGAACAGGCAACTACGTGTTTCAATTCCAATTTCATCATTAAAAAAATTAATTGATTAGTAATGACCTAATGACCAATCTATCGAGTCTAAAAATGAACTTCTGTTTCAGGAACTATGCTCAAAATATCAGAACTCAAGGATGGTTATTTGAGTGTGGCTATACAGGATGTTTTAAATAGTTTTTTTCTGATCCAACAATTGTTGAAAAAATATTCTAAAAACAATAAGCAAATTAAAAATGCAAGCTGTGATGAGAAAGACATGACTAAAGTTCATACAGAAAGAGATACAAGTGAAGCAAATAAATAAATAAATATCAGGGGACAATCTCACACAAATTGACCTAGTCCCAAACTAAGCTCTAGGCTTGTACTATGGGTATTACACAACGATAAACATACTTATATAGAGAAATATATACTTAAACACATAGAAAACATCCAAGACTCAAATATTCGCGCTCATCACACAAATATCTGCCCTTACCGGCATTTCAACCCAGGACGCTGGCTTCAGAGGTAGGGTCACTCCCAACTAGGCTACCGTGTCGTCAAGTAAATGGTGTCAAATAGCATACATACAAGTAATGTAAAACCAGAGTATCAGTAATATAATATATATAATATTATTAAAAACATAAAACAGAGTTATATAACAGAGGCGTGTATTTATTAATCGCTGTCACACTGTTTCTGGCATAGTCTGTCAGTTAGAAAGTCAGAAAGAAGAATATGTCATTCAATTTTAAATCAGAATTATCAACAATTATTAGTGGTGGTAGGACCCTGTGCAGGGTCCGTCCGGATCACTACCACCATCTCATCCCTTAACCAACCGCCAAGCAACAGTGTTTGCAATGTCGTGTTCCGGAGTGGGGATAAGACAACCGGAGAAATTACTAGCATTCCACCTTAGTCCTCAGGGTTGGCAACGCATTTGAGGTTTTGAGAATTCAAATGTTTATGGGTCTCAGATTCCACTTACCATCAGGTGGCCTGAGTGCTCGTGTGCCTTCTCCTTACGATAAAAAAGAGTTTTTAGAGTTGTTGGTATTTCTGTGCCTCTGCCTACCCCACTCTGGGAATGAAGGCGTGATGTTATGTATGTATGTGTATTTTTAATATGCTAAAAGTAACGACGGAATTCATGATATGAAACTGGAAATGGCACATTATGCTATATTTAATAGTTGCTATGCTATTAAAATACCTACAAGCTTAGAGATTTTGGTCAGTCAAAAGGCTCAACAATTAGTTTCCTTTTTCAAATGGCAATGTAAATGCACTGGAGCACACAGGCCACCTGATGCTAAGGAGAATCTGAAACCCATACCTTGACGACACGCTGGCCTAGTTTGGAGTGACCCTGGCTTCGAAGCTAGCGGTCCTGGATTCAAATCCCGGTAAGAGCAGATATTTGTGTGATGAGGATGAGTATTTGTTCCTGAGTCTTAAATGTTTTCTCCATATATAAAAGTTAATATTTCTCTATTGTAAGTTTATCTTCGTCTAGTACCCATAGTACAAGCCTAGGGCTTATTTTGGGACTAGGTCAATTTGTGTGAGATTGTCCCGTGATATTTATTTATCTAGACATTTAAAGAAAGAAAGAAGAAAGAAAAACATTTATTCGCAACATAAACACATCAAATAACATAAAAAAGCAAAATAGAACAGAAAAGTGATATTTGTCGCGAAACGGTCCCAACTCAGCATGTGCTGGCTGTGAAGCCAACGCTGGTCTTCCGGTAGGACCGCTCGGTGAAAACACGGAAGGTGACACCGACATTACGAATATTTTAAGAAATAAGTAAAACAATTGTGCCGTGTGGTTACCGGGTTAGAATAGTGCCACTCCATGTCTTCCCGTGGATGTCGTAAGAGGCGACTAAGGGAATAAGGGCTTGTAGTACTGTTAGGCGATGGGCTTGCAACCTGTCACTAATACACTAGTAAACATCTTAGCCTGATTGTGCAAAATGTGGTTACAGAATTATCAACAAGTTTTTTAGAGTTGTTGGTAATTCTGTAGCTCTGCCTACCCCATTCCGGGAATGAAGGCGTGACTTTATGTATGTATGTATGTAAGTAAAACAATTGAAAAGCAGAGTTGAATCAAATAACACAAATACACATAACGTCACGCCTTTATTCCCAGAGTGGGGTAGGCAGAGCAACAGAATACCAACAACTCTAAACTTGTTGATAATCTGTAACCACATTTTGCATTCAGGCTAAGATGTTTACTAGTGTATTAGTGACAGGTTGCAAGCCCATCGCCTAACAATACTACAAGCCCTTATTCCCTGAGTCGCTTCTTACGACATCCACGGGAAGACATGGAGTGGCACTATTCTAACCCGGCAACCACACGGGGACGGGGGGGATCAAATAATGAAACAATAAAAACGAAACGAGTGTGTCAGTGATCCATTAGAACAGGCAGCGCTCAGGTGGCAAACACAGGAACCAAACACATTAATTCGCAAGACTCCAAATGCCATTCGAAAGCTGAGGACTAAGATGTAGGGTCTATGCTAGTATTTTCACCGGTTGTCTCAGCCTCACGCAGAAACACAACAACTCTAGATTAAAGGTGATGCTGGTAGCGATCTCACAACACATATAAACCAAGTAATCTATTAAGTGAATACTAACTTAGAAAAGCAAGTGGTACGGGCATTGAATTTCATACCTTTAGCATCATATTGGCTGTCCATCAAAAATTGTTAATTCAGCCGAAACCCTCCTGCAACGCATTAGCGATATGCCTGACGGGAAATCAATTGGGTCTATGACGAGATTGAAACATTTCAACAGAAGAAATTATATTAAATGAAGTGTGTTTATAATCGAGGTTGTTTTTTAATTCCGCAGAAAAACTGGTTTAAATATAATACCTATAGAAACTTCATTCCCAGAGTGTGATGGCAGAGCTTCAGAAATAGCAACAACTCTAAAAATACTTGTTGATAATTCTGTAACCGCATTTTGCACAATCAGGCTTCATACATACATAAAAGAGGAAGAGGCAAATAGAATGGGAATGGGTCATATGGTAGATGAACGCAAGTATTTGTTCCTGAGTCTTGAATGTTTTTTTATTATTTAAGTATATATTTCTTTATTTAATGAACGTTTATCTTTGTCCAGTAACCTACGAGCCTGTGAGTAGTTTGGAACTACGTCAATTTGTGTGAGATGGTTCCCTGTTCTTTTTACTTCTTGGTGGAACCAGTTGCGGATGCTAAAAACTAATAGAACGTGTAATCTAACACTTTCCAAGTTTTTTTCAACTCGTTCACCATTTTAGTTGAAAGACGTCCAAAAATAAAGAGACAGAATATAGCAAAGCTGTAGCGGTAGTCGCTAGTAGAAAAATAAATTTCTCGGCTTTTAGTTTAGGATATTGGATTAATCTATTTAAAAATGCTAATGGTATTCGACACTTGACTTACAAACACTGAGCAATTCTAACGAATTCGCGCCATACTCGGAGAATAATTACACCGAACAACGTTAACAACTCTTTTGCGCACACGCCACGTGGTAAGGCTGTGGTCGAACTGGCAGCGAGCACATAAAACTTTAAGCGGGTGAAAAGGGCAACACACAAGGAAGTGGCAAATTATAAAAGCAGGGACACATGAAATCTAAATCTTTCAAGATTTACTTTGAAGACACATTATTTGGTGGCAAAATTACCAGATAGAGATGGTACCAGTTCCAATAAAAAATCGAATAGTATGAGGGTAATTGGCGTATTCTGGGTATGTGTTAACTTCTTGTGTAACTTAGCTGTGGATTCATTATGCGAGCCAAATATTTAAATAAATCAACGTAACATTTCTCTCGAGTCTCGACTGACCCTTCGAATAAAGGTCGAAATTTTATTACTATTCAGTCTTTACATTTGTCCATAAATCCCTGCTACCAATCCACCTCTCCCTCTATATGAAATCGCTGGAAAATAACTACAACCTTACAATCGCTTGGTACCTATACCATACCTGTCGAAGCCATAAATTTGTCATTCACCGTAATTCTTATAAAGAGTTTACATTTAATACAAGACGAACACCCTGTGTCAGTTAAAAACTGGTTCCCAGTGGAATTTTTTACGTAAAATTAAATGTCAATTTTATGCGATGACATAGAAATTGGTTTAAAATGTGGTGGAGAAATTTATGGCTTAATTGTGTGACCTATACCCTGATGTTTCATATCTTTATGATTATAGGGTAAAACTATCACATATGACCGATTGGACTAAAGCCTCATTGTGTGTGTATATGTATATATGCACGCGTAATACACATTAAATACACATCCTTAGCAATTGAAATATGTTACATCATAAACAAAATTTAAGACTACAGGTGATGTTATAATCAACGTCTGTTATTGCAACTAGGTACTATAAAGGGTGTTGATCGTGCCCTGAAAA
Organism: Acleris holmiana; assembly: GCA_949316455.1. NCBI lineage: Eukaryota > Metazoa > Arthropoda > Insecta > Lepidoptera > Tortricidae > Acleris > Acleris holmiana. The sequence goes on from OX438766.1 coordinate 21,967,058, forward strand.
GGGCATACATATGTATACCAGTTGGATGCCCTAGGTTCAACTGGAGCTACGAGACCCAAATGGACCCAAGAACCCTCCGTTTTGAACTTTTGAGGATTGGCGGATGCAGGAACGGGAGGTATGCCGAAGAAAATTGTATGTATCACACAACACGCGATCAACGAGATAGATTGAAATACAGGATGTTAAATAAAGTAGGCAAAGGTAAAATGATGATACAGTCATCGCATTACAACCCGCCATGATTATTTCACTTTTGTTATGTAAAATCAGCTATGAATCTACCATTCCAAGTATAACAAAATAAGAATTCAAAACCGCGGTTTAACAGTCGAAATCATCTATTGACCTATTTTTTGTCAACGTCGGATATTGATCTGTAGATCAATGATCCAGATTGAGTCAGTGCCTGACGTCTTGACGTGATTGAAGGACGGACGGACAGACCGGCTGATTGGATATAATTACTTGCATATTTTATTAATAGTATTGTGATTTTTTATTCATATTAGTTGTTTGATTTTTTTTTGTTGGGTTCAGATAATAAACATTTATAAAAAATGATATAGTACGTACTTAACTAATTCGATCTTTAAATTAAGGATGTGAAAATGATGACACGTAGATTAAGCATTCAAAGTTTTTTCATATTACATAACAAATGTTTAATTAATTTTAAAATAGCATTATTGTGGCTTAGTATAGGTAACTCACGTTTTGAATTGAAACGGTAAACAGATCAATGACGGTAAGTAAAAGAAATTAATAAATAAACACCTGCAATTATAAATAAAATAAAAAAACACAGGACAATGTCACAAAAAATGACCTAGTCGCAAACTAAGCTCTAGGCTTGTACTATGGATACTATACAACGATAAACTTACATATATAGAGAGATACATACTTAAATACACAGAATACATCCAAAACTCAGGAATAATAAATACTCGTGCTCATCACAAAAATAACAGCCCTTATTGGGATTTGAACCCAGGACCCCTAGCTTCGAACGCAGGGTCACTACCAACTAGGTAAAAGTATCAAAACTCAAATCACAACAAAAAAATAAAAATTTCACAGCGGATCAACTGGATAGCTGTGATAATGTTATTTTATTAAACTTATTATTACTATTAAAAAATATATCAGTGATACAATACAAAACACTTTATTGTGCACCAACCAAAAACATCACAGAGAAATAGCATAATTTAAAAAGACAGCTCAACAACAAGCGGGCCTATCGCTAATTAGCGAAATCTCTCTGATAACCATAGAAGGGATAAGGTGTTAAATAAAAGCATTTTACACAGTAGGATGCTGCCCAACAAACCAGTTATTTAGATAGGATTTAAGTAAAATAAGTAAAAACCGATGCTATATCAATAAATCCGTGTTTATTAATAGAACTCGCAACACTCCCCACACAAAGCAAAAACGCAAATGAAGCCCGAATGTTAAAGAGTGACTGACAGCTGTCGCTCGCACGCGTTCGAATTTATCGGAAATTGCCCGCGAGTTAATTCAAAAATAGAATAGTGGCCAGCAAATCGAGACCACGCTGTATATAACCAACTGACCTAAGCCAATGCCTAAAGGCCTTATTCAATGTACTGTTTAGGGTTTCAGTTTTGAGTCTTAGATAAAATACTTTAAACAGGTTTATGTAAGGTCGAGCCTACAAATTCACTTTAGACGATAATTATGGAAATACATTATCGCAAAATATGGTCCCTATTCCGAGCGGCAGTATCCAAAGTGACTATAGCGTTAATGATAGGAGATAGAGGATGGCACCTTAGGAAGAATAAGATTAACACAATACTTTCAAGTGTTCGGTTATAAATTTTACCACTAGTGTGATGAATTTTTACGTGCCTATAATTTCAAAAATTAGTAATACTATTGAGTCAAATAAAGGAGTCAAACATTTTAAAGTGCCATTTTTTTTCATACATCCCTCTAAATCTCCCAAATATTGCTATATACCAAAAACAGTGCATAACTTTTTTTGGCATAATCATCATTTGGGATAATCTTTTTTTTCAGAAACCGTATATTTTTCAAGATTATTTTACAATATCATTGCATAGAACCCAAAAAGGAAATAGAATTGTAGAAGGAATTCAATAGGTTAGGTTTATTTTATAACAATCCTGAATGTAAACCCAAAAACAGTACCATGTTGACTAGATCACAACAAAAACCCAATTCCCAGCCCACCAAAGAATTTGTCAAATCTGCCAAACTAAAACGCAATTTTAATTCCGAATTCAGAACTCCGAGCTCGCTCGCTAAATCAATATGATATGACAGTTACGGTCAATTTATGGCTCAGAGTTAATTACAGCGTGGGTCGCGGGGGAGCTCGTCTAATGACTTGTAAAGATGCTGCGTTACGTGGTAACACTTGATATATTGTTTCGGGTTTGATTGTATCGATTATGAAATTGCGCACGTGTGGTTTGGGAGCTAGTTTGGATTGTGAAAAAACATCAGCCTGTATGTACTAGTAGGCGTGTTTGACATAGGAACTAATTTAAAAGAAAAAATGGAGTTTTAAATAGAGAACCTATGAAGAACGTGCAATTATCACGTCCTTTATAAGGGTGTTGGACATTCTCCATAAGTTTTTCATTCCAGAAGATCAAGAGTTACCCAGGGTTTGAAGATGAAACTCTGCGATCGCTATATGTTGCTAATCATGAGATAATGGTACAGAGGCTGGTGGTCTATCATAAGAAGCTGTGTTCGCACTGATGTTTATGTGTATTTAGGTAAAGCAGACGGTGAATTTCAAGCATTAAAGCATTCCACCTGATTGAAGTATTGCAAGCTTGAGTTTCGAAGTCCATGGGCTTCAGATGCCAGAGGTTCCAACAGCATGGTGACAATAGCGGGAAGAAATGGGAAAGAGAGACCCCCGCCTAGGAATAACTAGAGGAAATTAGGGGAGGCATGTGTAAAAGCCAATACTGAACGGATACGGGCGTGTGGTTGCCGGGTTAGAATAGTGCCATTCCATGACTTCGCGTGGATGTCGTAAAATACGACTAAGGGAATAAGGGCTTGTTGTTAGGCGAAGGGCTTGCAACTTTTTTTTTATGGCATTGAGAAGGCAAACGAGCACACAGGCCACCTTATGTTAAGTGGAAGCGTGACCTATAGACATTCGCATTCACAAGACTGAGGACTAAGATGAATTATGCTAGTTATTTCACCGTCTACCTTATCCCCAAACCGGAACACAACAACGCGAATACTGCTGTTTGGCGGTAATTTAATGGATAAGATGGTGGAACCTGTCACTAATAGGTACACTTGTAAACTTCTTGACCTGATTGTGCAAAATGTGGTTACAGAATTAAAAAACAGTATGTATGTCTATTTATGTAGATACTGAAGATGATGGGCTTCACCTTCGGCTCACCCTTAGATGGCCTGTGTGCTCAATAATCACAGAACAATGTCACACAAATTGACCTAGTCCCAAACTAAGCTCTAGGCTTGTACTATGGGTACTAGACAACGATAAACTTACTTATATAGAGAAATATATACTTAAATACAAAGAAAACATCCAAGACTCAGGAACAAATACTCGTGCTCATCACACAAATATCTGCCCTTATCGGGATTTGAACCCAGGACCCCTAGCTTCGAAGGCAGGGTCACTCCCAACTAGGCTAGCGTGTCGTCTAAATTCATCAATGGCTTTATTCATTATGTCCTTTCCTATATGTATAAATACTTTGACGTCATAACTGTTCAGGAACACCGCAAAAGTGAATTATTCCATTAACTTCCGAAATAAACGCTAACATTTTAGTCTTGTTCCACTTTCACATCCAAAATTGCTTACATCTCACTACTTTTTTCACGTTTGATCCCGTAAATTACTTCAATAAGCGATCGCTAAATGTTTGTTTCCTATCATTCGCTGTCTGATTGTGGTGTTTTGACAGCTCCCGCGCCTGCGCTCATAACGCTGTCCGCGCCGCTTGCGCGGAATTAGATCATTGTGCGTAGATCGCGCTCGATACGAGATTGATTAAGGCTGGATTTTTTTCGATTTGATCATTTGTTTATAGACGTAGTCAAGAATTTTGTTGAGTTGTAAAAAGATGGGAAGATGACGATGCATTTATTCGTAATTTTTATTCTGCACACCACGAGTTGCATGCAACAAATACAAAATGTATGTATGTGTGTATGTAAAAAGTGTAAATGTTTACACCACTCAAATGTATAAGTGAATATAATAATAAAGTAGAATCTAATTTAATTATTTATTTCAAAATCTAATGGAACAATTTAATTATGAATCTGATATCTGATGACAACTGCATGTACCTACTCAACGAATTGATTATCAACAAAACGCTAATAAATAAAATTTGATAAAAAACAATAAAGTAATAAACATGAAACCACAAATTTCAGACGCAAGAAACACGAAATGATCACTAAACCGATTCAAATAAATAAATACACAGCCAAAACTTTAACATCATTGGCACAGAATCGTCAGCCATGTTTCCCGGCAACAAAAAAATACAATTACGCAGGTTACATTCAATTCTGCGTTCAGTTTTTTATTGCAAATGGCGATGACTGATCAAAGGTGGGAATCGATGCGTTTACGACCGACCTCGATCGTGGATTGTTCTATGATCGCGATGACTTCTCTGATCTTATTAATCTCATCTTTTATCAAATTGATATTTATTTAATTTTATGCTTTAGTCAGCTGTTTGGGCGTTTTTAGATTTCATTGATATTTTGTGAAGGTTTATTTTTATGTGAAACGTCATGTCACTTCTTGGCCTGATTGTGCAAAATGTGGATATCGAATTATATACAAGTCTTTTTAGTTTTGTTGATATTTCTGTAGCTCTGCCTACCCCACTCTGGGAATAAAGGCGTGATGTTATGTATGTATGTACGTCATGTTTTATTCATAAATGTGTCGAGACCTGAGTTGTTCTTGTCACTCTTGCAAAAAGTTTAAGTTTAGCTAAATGCACTATACTGATAAAAAAAATGCGAAATAATCTAGAAAGTATGGAAAATGTGCAAAAAAGCTAAATAAACAGATCACGAATTAGAACAACACTGAGACGTTAACATGCAAATTTATTATTTTAAACTTTTCTAACTAAATGATAAATGAATTTCTTCTCAGAAAATATAACCCTGTTCATGTCATGCATAGTATAGATATGCAGATATAGCCTGCTTTCATCTTCTCATCTCATACAAATAAATAAAACAATATAATTTATTCAACATATCCTAAACTTCAACAGATTAAACGCCTGGGAAACCAAATAAACCACAGGTTTTAACTTGCACTAGTTAAACTACCGGCCAAACGCTACCATCAAAAGAGGCTGTAAGCATTAGAAATTCTTATCTAACGCATTGACAGCCGCTAGGTAAATTATGGGGACAAAAGAGCCAGTAAAAACCAAAGTGATTTCTTTGTAATGTAACGTATAAATCGTCAAATGTGTCAATTAACTCACATATAATGCTGTATTTATGTTAATTCGTTGACGTTTTGGGCTTAGACAAAAAGAGACGTTTGACCGCAGCAAGGTTACAAAAATGGGTATTTTGGGAAGTGAACGGGTTTCTAAGGTGATCTATTACTGAGGTATAGACAACTGGTAATTAATTTTCTGTTTAAAAGATAGAGTTGTAGTATTTATGCGTTTTTTTGGTAAAAATCAAGAAACAAGAGATAGTAAGTTCCTGGTATCATCTCAGATTGATCGGCCAGCAAACGTTAATGTCTGCAGAACTTAAAGAATATGTACAAAATTGACGTAAGAATAAGATGTCACGCGTTTGCTTTTCTTCCATATATTTAGTCAGACTTGACCGATTGTTAGCTGAAGGAAGAGTGGTACATTCGAGTATTCGTCACTTGTTTTGAAGCAAGATTCGTACTAAACTGGAATTTGGTTTAACCTATCGAACACAATTACTAGGCTTATTAAAAAGACCTCAGGTTAGATCAAAACTTACAGTAGGACTTACTAATAACATCGCATGTTCATGAAAATGAGAGGGATGATGATACAATGATGGTACATCCCATTTAGTTTCAATTAAAAAGTCATTTGCTATATTTAGTAGGTACAAAGAAATGAAAAAAACTGTCATTCTCATAACGCTAAATTCAAATGCTGAATGTGGGTTTTTTCGTCGTTACTGCTTTTATTGATGTGGATAGAGCTTTCGTCATTCTCTCACTTACATAGTCAGAAAGTGACAGATGTTTTATCCACGCAAATTAACATGACCTTCTTACATTTTCACTTTCAAAGATTTTTTATTTTTTTATTTTCACTGACTTCATAAACTCATTCAAAATGTATGGTCGTAAATGCTATGAAATGCTTGTAACTTTCCAGTAAAATAGCTAATTTCTACATACAAACTTATAAACTAATTATACAACGCTGTGTGGTTGCCGGGTTAGAATAGCGCCACTCCATGTCTACCCGTGGATGTCGTAAGAGGCGACAAAGGGAATAAGGGCTTGTAGTACTGTTAGGCGATGGGCTTGGAACCTGTCACTAATACACTGGTAAACATCTTAGCCTACTTATGGAAAATGTGGTTACAGAATTGCCAAGTCTTTTTACAGTTGTTGGTATTTCTGTAGCTCTGCCTACCCCGCTCTGGAAATGAAGGCGTGAGTTATGTATGTATGTAAATTTATAATTTGACGAAGAAATAGTGACAACAGTTTGGGCAACAAGAGAACAAAGTTGGTTTTTACTAAGAGTATTGATTCTGAATCCCGTAGCGAGTGATTCTAGGTTAGTTTTGAGCGCAGCAAAGGTATAAAAAACACGAGATGAAATAACTTGAGTCTCGCGTTGAACCTACATACAACTTTTCACTTCAACAGCAAGAACATACCTAAGAATTAAACCACCCATTGACCCTCTCTGTGGTTCTCGACATTTTTTATTAATAAAAAGTTACTTTGTCGCTCTTGCTGCAAAATCGAATTTTGCCGTTTGTTATTAAACTGCAAAACCTACCTTTTTGAGATGCTGAGATGAAAAAATATTTAATCACATTAACGAACTCGAGTACTAGTTCTAAAATTGTTAAGATTCGGTTAATATATAGACATTGCTATAATAACTGCCTGAGTTATGAATTAGTTGAGAACAAGGAAAAAAACACGAAACAGAAGAGTTTTCGTCCCACCTTTTTCCAGTCTTAGACAATGACATTAAGCTAATATGCTACAAATAACCTAAATTCACCTTTTAAAGCAAGTCCCTTAAATATTCTTTATATAATTTGTCTTTAAGAACATCTTTAACTCTGTCACTGCTTAGTTGAAAATCTCCCATATCTCCTCACAAACATCTATTAATACAACAAATTCCCAATCAAAATTAAGCTATTGGCCCCAACCAGTTCAGCACTTACAAATATAAATACAATTAATTGACGAAATAAATATGGCGGATGATCTACGGCGTTATTGACACTGGTGCGCGCGCGCAGCGGCCATCTTGGATTTAGCAATAAATCGTCGGTTTATGTCGTTAGATCCGTCACGCTCCGACGATATATGGACGGATGCTTGATTTCTAATAAATTCCTTTTTTTCCTGGAACTCCGAAAACCCATGGTTTTGGAATGTGCTTTTTTTTATTTATTGTCACTATTTATGTATTGTGGAGGATCGGTTTTTGATAGTTAAGTTTTATAGGGTGCTTATGTCAGAATATGTGAGTGGAGTAAGGTTGTCATAATTTAAAAGATGTGCCGCAGTTTGGAATAACTTTATGAATGTATATCATCATAGTTATTAACCTTATAAATATATAATACCAGAATAAAGTACCTACCACATATATTTAAATCAGAAAGATATTTTTTGAGATTCATAAAATTATGATTAGCTGCTTTTAAATACTTAAGTTGATTTATTTAATAAGTTAATTAAACAAATTTAATAAACTGCTTTTTCTTTATCATTTTCTGTAGGTATTGTTATGTTTTGCTCTTTTTAATAATATTGAGATTGAACTTATAATATGTAAACAATTTATCTACCTGCTTTGCTAAAGTTTTAGTTAGTTATACTTAGGTATATTTTACATTTTGAACCATTTCGTGACTGCATTCTTCTTGTGCGTATTTGTCTGTTCTTTGTTTGTCATTAATAAATCTTTTTCTTTCTTTATTTTTATTGAAATATTTTATATTGACCGAATTTAATAAATAATTTCAATAAGAGTAGTTTTATTTGTCGCTTCTACCAAATCAGCTTCACAAAAACTGACAATGTCAAAATTCAAAGTATCTCAATCTGTAATATTTTCCCCATTATCATAAACCGCCATAAGCACGTTTTCCTCAATTCCCATCAAAACGAGCTAATATTTATCACGTTAATGTTTCACTATTATTGTAGGGATATTTTTAACGACGAAACTGTCGGTGGAGAGGCAAATTTATCGACAACATGTGACGCGCCAGCTGCTACCTGCGTGGTGTTGTCTAGAGTTTATTAAATTGGCTAATTTGGAGGTTTGTCACCTGGGTATTTCTTCCAGCGTTTCAACCGCTTTGACTTCGGTGTCGCATTTTTAACCATTTCCCTGTACGAGTAGGATAACCATTTTCGGTTATTTTCTAGGAGTCCAGGCATTCTTCAAAATAACCGAAAATGGTTATCCTACTCGTACAGGGAAATGGTTAAAAATGCGACACCGAAGTCAAAGCGGTTGAAACGCTGGAAGAAATACCCACCTGCATAGTGAATATTCACGATTATTCACGTATAGATGAAAAGCCGAAGTTGCAAAGTTATTTAGGGTAAAAGAAAATTCAATTTTATTATATTATGTTTACATTTATTAAATTCTACATGGTCGAAAAACATAATTCTCTTTTTAGCGAGATACGACTGGCATTTTTTCAGTATGACTATTGTACTCGTAGGTAGTTAAAATGTGTTGATAAAATATTTTTTCCTGAGTACCTACCTTATAAAAGACTGCTAATGTAAAACCAGGTAGGTAAGGGGTGTTCTTTTTTACCCAAATTAAATTTTAATAAAATTTTAATAAAAAAAATTGAAAATTCGTATATTTCACGGCATCCCTACAACTCAGCAGATACAATTAATTAAATTAAATTGAATATTTGTTGATAAATTATTTTTTAATCAATAGACATAACAGTTGTGCACACGAATTAATAACAATTATTATAGTGCCATGAATAAAAAAGGTCTTAATTCCTGGATACAAGCTTGCACTAGTCAACCCCATGTGACTATCTCGCTCTGTGCCCCGCCCACCGATAGACCAGACACTTGACTGTAATGACAACTGTGCACTGCTTCACAAAAATAAACATGGCGGCGCGAAACGAAGGGAGGCAGCTTTTTAATCTAGGTCTAAGTACGAATAAAAATAATTGAGTTTATTTTCGGTGTTGAGGTTTCAGTGGTTTTGCTTGTAAAGTATTAAATGCAACCGGCATGCCTAACTGTGCTTTATTAATTTTGCTAAAATTTTAACTAGTTTTTTTTTAATAAAATGATTTATAAGTTATAAGTACTATTATTTTTGACAAGCAGTCGAAGAGGTAAAAGGTAAATGATGTCGGTATGTAAATGCGAAAAAATATAAAAAAATACCTAGTAAAAATCGTTCAATTATTTTGTTTACTATCTTTATTATATTAACTGTGAGAGTTGAGCCTTAGCTAATCAAAAAATACTTAGGTACCTACTTATAAATTAAACGTGTGAGTTGTAAAGTATTTTATTTTCCACTTTAAAGTTTTTCTAATAAAAAAATATGGCAGCGGTTTATCTTCGTATGCCAACGATTTACTATCATTGCAATAGTAAGTTAGGCAAAAGTGTGAAAAATGTATCACTTTCGACTGCATTTTTGCTTTTGAATCAGTGCTTGAATACAAGTTTGATGCATAAATAGGTATTTAAATGATGTTGGTACTTCCAAAAATAACCTAATATTAATAACATTAAAAATGTAAAGTCTGATTAAATGTTAATAAGATGAAATAACACTAATTAATGTGTTGCACCAAGTTTTTAAATTCTTAATTTATTGAAATTGAAATTATTACTGTAGAAAAAACCTACAATTAGTTAGTAGGTATTTGTTTGAAATCATGTATTTCATTACTTCTTATAAATTTTAAATGCAGCCGTGTTGCATAAACCGCAGCCTATATTTTGTTATTATCTGACGTTAAAATAATATATCAACGGGGATGCGTCAAAATTAAATTTAGTATCTAGGTAAATTAATTTATTTTGTCCCATGCTATTACAATTTTGGTACATATGTGATGAGGAACGATGTAGAGATAGGTAGGTAAGTATATTTTTATTTATAAGCCAACCAAAGCAACGTTCAAACTTAAAATTGAAATAAACGCAATGTATGAAATATAACTAGGTACGTGGTTATGTACATCTCGTTAAAAAAAACATAAAACAGCTACTAACATTGCAAAATCGTATTAGGTACCTAGCCTAGAATACCTATAAACTAACAAACTATTTTTTTTTTTAATCTGCAATAATTGTTCTTATGTCATTTTGCTACTGCAACTCTTTTTAAGAAAAACGAATAGTTCTTCTTTCAAAAATGGCCTATGGAGTTACGTCATTGGCCGGTCGGTTTCAGCGGTGCGCAACCGGCGCCGGCCGCCGCCGCAATACCACTGAAATCAGTTCCGAAGTTTCCCGAGCCCACAAACCATTGTTCGACTTTTAAACTTCACACAAACACTACAAAACCATGAAAACACTACTGAAAATCAAATTTAACTAAAAAAAAGTTGGTAAAAACTACATTTAGTGACTATAAAAGCGCTTAAAATAAAAAAAACGTGAGGAAATTTTTATTTAATTAAAAATTCTTTCTTACCGTATTATCCGTTTGATTGTGAGAAACACGATCACCTGTCACGAGCACCTAAGCAAGCAAGCTCAGGTATCCTTTGTTTTCCGAACTTCTATTTGTTTTTTACATATGTGAAACGAATTCTTAGCACACCGAACACGGTCGTTGAACTAATCCTTTAGTTGGCGTGTTTTTGAACTTCACTGACACTGCACTGTCGCGTGATTTGTGTGTCGGAGGAACGCGGAGCGTGGAGCGAGCGCCGAGGTCGCCCGTCGCGGCCGGAATGACGCGTCGGGACGCGACGCTGGCGCCACGGACGGGAGAGGAACTAACTCAATCAAACGTGATAAGATGCAACTTTTCCAGAGCGCTTGGGTTGAGTGGAACTTTTTGAAAATGGTACAGGGTGTTTTTAAAAATCGAGCTATATATTTTTTGTAAAATCTATTGTAAAAAAAAACAATTGTTTTTGTTTAATTATTAAAGCTTAACTTAAATCCGTTAAAATATTTTTTTTTATTTACTACAATATTTGCAAGAAAGTTTTTTTAGCATCACATCACAACAGTGCAAAAACCGTCTCGACCGGTCTTCAGTGACCTTGCAGCGTGCACCCGCGTGTCTGCTATCTCGCTCTAACAGGCGGGGACTATGGCCCCGCCCCCCGCCCACCCGCGCCTCCCGCTTTTTACCTTTTTTCCCGCGTAACTCACTTTCGTTTGTACTATTGTATTGTTTTTAGTGTTTTGATTATTTTTGTGCTGTTTTTTTTTCTATTTTTATTAAATATTTCTACTTTGCCGCTGTTTAACTAGTTGCTCGTGACTTTCTTGTGTTTACCGGAGTACCTAATAACAATACGTTTTCCTTTTTTTTTTTCATAGTCATCAATTAACTTTTTTATTGATTTAATTGTAACAATTTGCCGGTATAGCATGTATGTATGTAAATACTTTATTGTACAAAAGGAAAACCAAAACAATACAACAATAAAAAATGTGTACAAAGGTGAACTTATCCCTTAAAGGAATCTCCTCCAGCTAAGCCTTGAGACATTAAGAAAAGTGAAAGGTTGTGCATCGAGTATGCAGGTGTACAAATTTATTTAAAATATTACAAAAAAAACCTCTTAAGTAAGTATAATAAAAATATTTCATTCAAATACCTACATAAATAGATACAGAGACACATAATTATACATCAATAAACATAGTCGCAAACAAACTGAACTTTGATAGTTTTATCATTGTTGAGCTTTATACTGATGATTTGAATATTCCTAAGTAGGTAACCTATAAACAATTGAATATTTTGATTTATTAAACTAATATATTTTACATATAAGTATTAGGTACGTAACATAATTATGATAGGTACGAGTAAAGACCATGTAATAATAAAAATAAAATAGGCTGTCAATTGAATCTGTTGTTTTTTATTCAGTTCCTTTACTATGTCAGTAAAAGAGTTTTAACGTAAAAAAAATTGAATCAATTTATAGTTTTATTTGACAATGAACAGCTGCAAAACATACCAAAAGAGTATTTTTAGAAGTAATTATTTAAGTATCGAAAGTTTTGATGGATGAAATGGAGATAGGTGTTTGATTACCTACTTACTAAACTGGTAGTTAAAACACATCAAAATACAAAGGGATTTAAGTAAAAAAAATAACTTTTAGATCGAGTATAAAAAAAGCTACATTAAGAAGAGTTAAATCCTGTTTTAGGATTTTTCCTTTACTTATACAATATATAAAACAATGCTTTTTGTCAACTTTCATGATGATAATCAGCGTGGTGAAACGTTTCCCAACGTTTTATCACATTAGCTGAGAGAAGACCATTTTGGTAGGCTTTTGTAATATTAGTTTTAAGTTTTTAATTTATATAATAACTTAGTTTTTTAATGCTTGCCAAATAAACGTATTTTCTTTTTTTTTTTTTTTCTAGTTCAACGGAAAGTATCAGTTTCTATTTCCTTGCAAGTGTCAAAATGTGCCGCATAAATGGACATAACATTTAATTTCAATAACTTACAAGTATGATATTGTCACAGTTCCAAGTTATTGTAAACATGAGTATATGATGTTATTATCAAATTGATACCTCTACGCGTTTCTGAGAAAAGGAGTCTTGAAAGACGGACAAACAGACGGACAACGAGGTGATCCTAAAATGATTTCTTTTTCTTTTTGAGGTAGGTAACCCTAAAAACTTAGACATAATATTACATACATACATAACATCACGCCTTCATTCCCAGAGTGGGGTAGGCAGAGCTACAGAAATACCAACAACTCTAAAAAGACTTGTTGATAATTCTGTAACCACATTTTGCACAATCAGGCCAAGAAGTTTACATAGTGTATTAGTGACAGGTTGCAAGCCCATCGCCTAACAGTACTACAAGCCCTTATTCCCTTAGTCGCCTCTTACGACATCTACGGGAAGACATGGAGTGGCACTATTATTCTAACCCGGCAACCACACGGTTAGTAACATAATATTAATTTATCCAAAAACGTAATTATATAAAAATCTTCACAAATTCCTACAATACTAAATCAGTAAAGTACGAGCAGGTTTTTATTGAACTATTTTTAAATGTAACCTACTAAATAATAAATCAACCTGTTTTATCCATTTCATCACGTGTGAGTAGCTTTAATTTGTAAAACTTTGCTCCAAAAACGCAAACCGTACCTATTCATTCAAAAGCATTTTTTTATTAAAATTTCCCTTAGATAAATACTACATTCCATTACAAGACATAATAAAAACTTGTTTTTTTTTTTCTATTTTGCCATAAACAAATAAATTATGTCTACCGCGATGATGTATTTCCCTGTTACTGGACCAGTTACAGTGGTGACCACTGTAAGTAGAACACAACACGCAGTATCTTAATCAACGCCAGTGTACGCTGTCGTATTTGCATAATTAATAGCCCGGGCTTAGGCATGGAAATAATCCAAATATTAAAGGATAATTAAAAACTTATTTTAATACAATAAGATATGCAAAGAGTAGTTCATGAACATAACTACATAGAGAGCGAATAATCAAAAGCTTATTTATCTGAAGTTGCATTATTTTCCTAAAGCTTTATACAATTTACAAAAAAAATATCAACCAGGAATTTTGTTAGTTGATATTCCATACGAGGTACCTACATTCAAGGCAATTTAGTTTTAACTTTATTTCAACGATCATAAAGTTCATTTTAATTTGTTGTAAAATTTAATATGGTATTTATATTACATAAACGCTGTACATTTAAATCCCCACTCATAAAAATTACCTGTTGTAATAGTGGGTCATTCATTTTTATTTCAAAATGACACAATAATTTTAGTATATGAGACCACCGGTACAAGAACACAAATTAAAAACACACTTAAGTAACCATTGAATCACCCCCTATCATTACCGAAAAATATACCTATGCGGTCTCTACACTTGACAATAAAACTTATCAACTTAAAGGGTGTTCCGAGTTTAAAATGCCGCTAGCCTTTTTAAACTGTGTTCGTGTAGAGTAGCATCGTTTTAGGTTTTAACGCCGACTTATAATTATGTGACTTACTGTTTTATTTAATTGCATTGAGCAGGTAAATAAACACACAAGTTACCTGATGGTAAGTGTGTTTTGAATCCCATTGTATTTGCATTAAAGACTGCAAACACCCATACAAATTATTATGTTTTTTCTGTTTGTCTGTAGCTTTGAAGCTCCCAGTGAGATATTTCATCTCGTTTTTTTTTGTTTTTAAAACTAGTTTAGCGATATGTTTCTTAGCGAGGTGTGGCATTCATCTGCTTAAGAGTTAAGTGTTACTCTCATAGTAGGTAACTTGTTATAGATCGGTTGAGAGAGCGAGGTATGAGTTCAAGCGACAATTAAGTTAAGCTACCAGTTAATAATTCGTCCGTCGAGACGAAAAGTAAGTTTCTTATGAGAATAAAATGGCAGCTGTGGAAAAAACACCGATGCAATTACAGCAGAGGTTTTAAAATATGAAACTAATAAAATGTTGACTGGATTTTTGAACGTAATTATTATTGTATTGCCACTTTTAGATTTTGACCACTGCATCAATTCGCAATGAAATTACATAAATAACCAAATAACCTAAATTCGCGCCCTGCGCGTACGCATGTAATTTTCAACCATAAACCGGAGCGTGATGACAGACTATAAGGGCGAAGATTACCGACTTTACGATACCAAATTACACATTCGCGCTCTTGCGTCTAACACTACCCGTATATATACGGTTCTAGGGTTCAATTTTGAATAAATCATACGCATTGTTTAAAAAACATTTTGTAACAAAATGCTTTTTACAAAGTATATTTTGAACGATTATAGATTTTAATGTTCAAAGAATACGGTTTTGAGATGACTTTAAGAAGTATAGTCGATAGGGTGGTCGAAGATTATGACAGTTGAGTGATTGCTGATTGATAGCTTGATGACCTTGAGGTTATTTATAAGATAAGTTTGTAGGGTTCCGTGGAAGATAAAACTGAAACTAATAACTCTAGGTTCATTAGTAGTAGGAATGCAATAACATAATCTCTAATAAATGACTTTTGTAATTTTAAGATAACAGTCTCAAAACTGGTCCTGAGACTGAAAACCCTCAAGACCAAGATGGAATGCCTCTCTATTTCACCGACCGTCTTATTCCTTTCAACAATACGATCATTGTTGTTTGGTGGTAGGTTGAAGGATAAGATGGTTGCAGACCTTTAGCGATCCTGACGGCCCTTCCACAAGGTCCTACCACCACATAAAGTAATTATTGTATGAGCAAAGATGGCAAGTTAATTCTAGAGCTGTGATGAATGATGGTGATGATTCCAGGGTTGGTAATTACCGGTGCGCGTGCGCAAGTTTGGTCATACGTCATTAGGGCCTCGATTATTGTACAGGGCCATGGTGCTCAAACTGTGACTTATTTTTATAATTTATGGGAAGTAAATTCTACCTTTATTCAAAATACGATGATGACTTCTATCAAATAGAAAACCCTGTTTAGGTAACAATACTGATATTCCGATCTTGGTAACATAGAATATGGTTATATCCATAAATATGTCGAGTCGTTATTGTTAAAAATAATCTGATGTTATATCCATGGACGCTCACAACAACAGGAGAAAAATCATAGATGCGATGCCCTACCTTTCATGAAGGTCCATAAGTCGTAGCAAAATGACTGAATTCAGTAAAAGAGGGCCGGCATAAGTAATAAACAACATTGACAAACTATATTTCAACAAAGAAAAAGCTTTTCAACTATTGTGGTACCAATTACAGCACCTAATTTAAAAAGCGGCCAAGTGCGAGTCGGACTCGCCCATGAAGGGTTCCGTAGCAGCAAGTAACATAATATAAAAGTTCGTTGTAGCTTTGATCAATGTTTTTATGACGTATTAAAAAAAAAACTACTTACTAGATCTCGTTCAAACCAATTTTCGGTGGAAGTTTGCATGGTAATGTACATCATATATTATTTTTACATTTATCATTCCCTTATTTTAGAAGTTACGGGGGGGGGGACACACATTTTTCCACTTTGGAAGCGTCTCTCGCGCAAACTATTCAGTTTAGAAAAAAATTATAATAGAAACCTCAATATCATTTTTGAATACCTATCCATAGATACCCCACACGTATGAGTTTGATGAAAAAAAAATTTTTGAGTTTCAGTTCTAAGTATGGGGAACCCCAAAAATTTATTGTTTTTTTTCTATTTTTGTATGAAAATCTTAATGCGGTTCACCGAATACATCTACTTACCAAGTTTCCACAGTATAGCTCTTATAGTTACGGAATAAAGTGGCTGTGACATACGGACGGACAGACGGACAGACATGACGAATCTATAAGGGTTCCGTTTTTTGCCATTTGGCTACGGAACCCTAAAAACCGTTTTGTTTTGTATTTAGTGGTGGTAGGACCCTGTGCAGGGTCCGTCCGGATCGCTACCACCATCTTATCCATTAACCACCCGCCAAGCAATAGTGTTCGCATTGTTGTGTTCCGGTGTGGGGATAAGACAACCGGTGAAATTACTAGCATAGAGGCATTCCATCTTAGTCCTCAGGGTTGGCAACGCATTTGAGGTCTTAGGATTATAGTCTTGAGAATTCAAATGTCTTTGGGTCTCAGATTCCACTTACCATCAGGTGGCCTGAGTGCTCGTGTGCCTTCTCCCTGTCATAAAAAAAAAAATGTTTAAAATCATTGGGCACAATCATTCTTGGTGAAACTTATTTTTTAACTTATGTCCATTTAATAAACAATAAAACCGATCACCCTGTATCAACAAAAAGTTTGAGCAACACAACTCATACTATGAGTGCGTGCGAAGACCATATTTATTATCTAAGGGGTAAGCAGGGGTGGGGGTAATTAAAAGCAGGTTGCATGTCTCCCCTTCCGCCGTTTCCTTTCGCGCAACTTCGTGACATGTTCAACAGTTGAACCTGCATGGAGTTAGTTCAGGGTAGTTTGACAGTTGTTTTTTTTTATTATATGTGATACGAGCGTCCGTAAGGTTAAAGGATGATGTTATTAAACAGAGATCGTATTGTTTTTGCGCTGCTAGACGCAATATCGTCAGACGCGATATCGTTATAACGCAGTAGAGTAGAGGCCTAGTATCGTTGCCAGATACTTGAGCTAATATTTTAATGATCTACTTTAAAACGTAAAAAGTATAAGAATTTTAAATTGGTTACATACATAACATACATACATACATAACGCCACGCCTTTATTCCCAGAGTGGGGTAGGCAGAGCAACAGAATACCAACAACTCTAAACTTGTTGATAATTCTGTTACCACATTTTGCATAGTCAGTCTAAGATGTTTACCAGTGTATACTAATACACAGGTTGCAAGCCCATCGCCTAACAGTACTACAAGCCTTTATTCCCTTAGTCGCCTCTCACGGTATCCACGGGAAGGCATGGAGTGGCACTATTCTAACCCGGCAACCACACGGTAAAACCACATTTTGCAAAATCAGACTAAGATTACCAGTGTATTACTGACAGGTTGCAAGCCCATCGCCTAACAGTACTTCAAGCCCTTCTTCAAGGAAGACATGGAGTGGCACTATACTAACCCGGCAACCACACAGTACAAATTAACGGTTTAAATTGGTTACCAATAGATAATCGGCGGGACAGCGTTTGATGTTGTTGACGACCTTGGGCAAACTGTCAAGTTAGGTAGCTTTGAGAAGGGCAATCGTCGAATCCCACTCAGTTGGGTAGAGTTCGGGAAGATTAACAACATCTTCTCGTGTACCGCAGTGTTTCAAGTCGAATGTCTTCAATGAGTGTGTGTTGCCAGTGATGGCTTATGGTATGGTGATGGGTCTCATCAGAAAGCTCAAGGGCAATGGAGAGGGCTGTTCTTGGAATTCTTTGTGCGATTGAATCAGAAATGAAGAGATCCAAAGTCACCGACACTTTCCATCAGGCTGTCGGCCTGTTTCTCCGTCGATGGCAAATAAAAAACGGATTAAATGAGTAAACATACTCCATAGACATCGTTTTTGGTAGGAAAAGTTTATTTCTTTTCCTTTTTATGGGATGGAGAAAGCAAACGAGCACACAGGCCACCTGATCATAAGTGGGATCTGAGACCCATAGACATTTCCATTCTCAAAACACTGCACATGCAAATGGTTTGCTTGCACGTCTTATTAGAAGTATATAAAACCACCTGGCTAACACTTAGCAAACGTCCTGTGCTTATAAAATTTGCATGATTTTATTATTTATATTAGTTTTATTATTTTAAAAATAATATAATCTTACATAGACACATATCCAAAAACACACACACACACACACACAATTAAGTACCTACTCTAAGTTAGTATTACTCTATTTTTTTATAAAGTTTTGTTGTTGTTTTTGTTTTTTTTTTTTAACACCGAATAAACCATTTCTTTTTTTCTTTCTAAATCACAAAAAGGTATTTATGTGACGCCCTGCTAGGGCGTATTCTAATCAACTCTAGACTGCAAATGTTTTGCCAACCCTGAGGACTAAGATGCCTCTATGCTAGTAAATTCAGCCGTTTTCACTCCCAGTGTGGAACACAACAGTGCGGGCACTGCTGTTTGGCGGTAGGTTAAAGAAGAAGAGTGGTCATCCGGACGGTCCTTGCACAAGTTCCTACCACCACTAAAACTCTTAGTGAACTTCCAGTAGGTACCCATCAATATAAGTAAATTGAGAAAGCACGATATCCCATGAGTATATACACTCCATCTGTTATTTATTTATTTTACCACTGCTAAAATAGTTTTTATTTCATAGATATTGCGTCACTTTCATTGTAGCTCTAACATATGAGACGCCATGATGCGTCATGCACATAAAAGCCTTAATTGTAGCCTTGGGAGGGCGTTGACCCCGCTCATTCATAAATCGCTGAATGGCGCCCACGTGGTGAGGACAATTTTACCGTGCGTAGTCGAAACGAAGTATGTATAGCTGTTGGGGTATGTCTTTATTACATTTTGGTGTGGTATGTGTGACTACTTTATAGTAGTGTTGGGATAGTTATGATTATATGCCAAAGTTTAAAAGGAAATAAATGATATATATTTACATTATCTTATAACCAAAAACATTTCATTTTACTACGGAAACAACGGCACTATAGTGTCCGGCCGTTTAGAAGTAAATCCTGATAGCTGTCATTCCAGTACGAATTATAACCTCAAACCCAAGAATAGGTTATAAATTGTCCGATGTTTAACTGTGACATTTATTGAATAAAGTAATTTGTAGTGTGTTGTATCCTAATCTACCCTCAGTTTTAATTTTAAATATTGGAATCGATATTGGTCAACACTACATACATATTATTTATAATATCACGTCTTCATTCCCATAGCGGGCTAGGCAGAGCTACAGAAACACCAACAACTCTAAAAAAACTTGTTTATAATTCTGGTCGATACTAAATTGGCAAATACACTAAATCGGTGAAATAACTAGCATAAAGGCATTATATCTCAGTCCTCAGGGTTGCCAACGCATATGCAGCTTTACTGCCTTAATACCAAAAAGGCTTAACTAAGATACGTATCTCTTACTAATATTTCTCTCTCATAGTCATAGAGCTTAATATGAAAATTGAGTTTCTTTAGTTGCACTAAAATTAATTTGAAATAAAATAAAATATAATAAAATAATATAATTCCACTTTGTTTGGAATCCTATTCTGCCCTCCTAAGCCAAAATGCAGTATCTCTGATTCAATGGCCAAAGCATATTCAATCCTAAGCCGTTCGTAATAAGGTTACATTTGCTACAGGAGTTTTGTCTGAGATACTGCCTTTTATGTTATCAGGGCAGACCCTCCTAAGCCAAAATGTAGTATCTCTGATTCAATGGCCAAAGCGTATTCAATCCTAAGCCGTTCGTAATAAGGTTACATTTGCTACAGGAGCTTTGTCTGAGATACTGCCTTTTATGTTAGCAGGGCAGTATTGTGCCCCGGCGCAACTTTGTTAAAGAAATGTTATTTAAACATAAACAATAGAAATCCAACATTTTGATGTAGCTACTTTATCCTCCTGAGACCTGATGTTCTATAGGAAGTACATGATCAAGCCAATTTAGTTTAAACTTTATTACAATGATTATAAAGTTCATTTTAATTTGTTTCAAACTTGAAAATGTTATTTAAGAGCAAAGGAAATTGAACTCTATGTCCTTACTTGTAGATTCAAATTCTCACTAACAAAAATCTCCCATTGTAATATGGTTGGCTTCACGAGGATATAATAATATGACAACACTGTCAGTAACTTCTTCTGTAATAGCCTCTGGAAGATGGCGCTTTGATATATTTTAATATATAGTCCATTGCTTAAAAACACAGCTTCCTTTTTATTTAAATAGGCGGCTAACTGCATAGTAATAGTAGAAGCATTTTAAATTCAATGTCGTTACTAATAGAGTATAAAATTCTTCGACAACTAGAACAATGTAGTTAGCCGCCTTCTTGGTATTACGTCAAGTTAGGGTTGCAGTGTTAAAATTGTAGTCCAATTGCATTCTCAGCAAATATCTATGTCCCCCTTATCATCAGGTGGCACTTGTTTAAAAATATATTTACATTGTTTTGATATTAGGTTTTTATTTCGATAAGAGGCAAAATATTTACAAAAGTAACACCCTGTTTGTGACACTTTTTTATTCCCTAAAGATGCCTGTGATTTACATCAATTAAAACCCAGTGGCGAAAAAAAAAGAAACTAGATCCGGTATCTCACAAGGTATTCAGGTTGTTGTAATTTCGACTGCATTAAGTTGGACACAGGGATTAATTTACGATAATACGTTTAGATAAGTCAAGTTACGATTACGGCAATTTTTAAGTTAATCTGCCATCTTTTATGGCAGTACTTGGTAGGTGGGTTCCTATTTTTGGTTGGTTAAGTGAAATCTTTGTTTTCTTTGTAATTTTTTTTTGGTAGGTAGGTACTCTTATTATGTTTACAGAAAAATTACATACATACATACATAACATCACGCCTTCATTCCTAGAGTAGGGTAGGCAGAGCTACAGAAATACCAACAATTCTAAAAAGACTTGTTGATAATTCTGTAACTACATTTTGCACAATTAGGAAAAATAAAATACAGAAAAATTAAAAGTGATAAATGCCCTAAAAATCCTTACTAATATGATAAATACGGATGTGTGTTTGTTTGTTTCCGTATTTTTGATTCAATGCCTCGACTCATTAGATTTTATTCCAAATAGCCCGGAGACGAACATAAGGTATCTTAGAAAAGGGAAAACTACTAAACGAAGAAATAGCTGTGTGTTCTATGACAGTCAATTGTAACTAACAAAAACCTCCTGATGCGCACCGTTCTATGAACAGGCACATTTTTGCGAGTGGAAATTTGAATCTACCAGCTGGTGAATTTAAAGTTCAATATCATTTGCTCCATTTTCAATTTTGAAGCCGACTCAATTAAATATAGTTCAAAATAAACTCTCTTCATTTTCATGTAATCTAGCTAAGAACCTTTTTTTTACGGCAATGTGGAGAGCTTCGGTGGCCTAGTGGATTAGAGGTTTGACTCGTGATCGTAAGGTACTGGTTTCGAACCCCCGCGGTCACCACACTCAGTTTCTTTTTCTAACTTATGTACATTACCCGATACTATAACGGTGAAGGAAAAACATCGTGAGGAAACCTGCACATTCGAACTGCTGAGGGTTGCACGAAAGATCTTATAGTGGTCGAAGTGTATCCGATAAGTGCCCCATCTGTAAGATTAGATTGCACACGCATTTAGACACTTCAATTTTTCACAATTCCAAATACGTTTCCAACCCTGAGGACTATGAAGGAATGCCCCTATACTAGTAATTTCAACGGTTGTCTTATCCCCACACCGGAACACAATAATGCGAACACTGTTGCTTGGCAGATGGTGGTAGCGATCTGAACAGACCCTTCCTACCACCACTAAAAAACCCAAAAGTAAAGGTACAAACTTCATAAAAAAAAGAAGTCAAGCTCGTACCTACTTTGGTTCAGAAAACCCAGGTGGTGTTTTGAAGCGTTGGCCGAGTTACTAGTGACCCTGACTACGAAGCTAGCGGTTCTGGGTTCGGTGCCACACTGGAACAACAATGCCAAGGCTGCTGTGAGGCGGAAGGTGGTAGCGACGTGGGTGGACCCTGCACAAGGTCTTACCACCACTAAACAAGCTATCCCGATAAAATAACTTTCTTAAAATTAAAACCGGGCAAGAGCATGTCGGACCATGCTCGGTGTAAAGTTCCGAAACCTAAGTGATAACTAATTTTCTATTTTAAGTAATTTGGTGCCGTCTTAGATGATTTTAGTAAGTGTAAACACTTTAATCGCCCGTATGTGAAGAACCAAAGATGTCAACTTAGTCGCGATACGCGTAGTTTTCCTTTAAAATTCGTTATATGCCGGCGGGGTTCCGGCCGGCTTCAGGCAGTCACAATCAGTTGACTCCTTAAAGGGCAAATTGATGAAGTTTTGGCTTGACCCTAGCTCCTAAATTAAATATTGTATCAACTGTCCTTTACATAAATGTAGTTTATGTAAGTTTAGGTATGTATATTGATCTATAAATATATATTTCTGTGTCTAGCATATTTATGTAAGTATTTGAATGTAGTTAATTTTATGTTTTTAGTTAGGACTTATTTGTATGAATTGATCCTAAAGAAATTTGTAAACTTGCCTACTCGATGCACAACCTTTCACTTTTCTCAATCCCTCAAGGGTTAGCTGGAAGAGATCCCTTAAAGGGATAAGTTCGCCTTTGTACATTACTTTCTGGTATCTTCATTGTATTTTTATTTTTCTGTTTTATTTCGTACAATAAAGTGTTTACATACATACATACATACATACATATGCGTTAGATTTTTTCTGATTTTTTGTATTTGTAGTTTTGGCTGTTTGTAGGGGGGGGGGGGGGACACTTGACTCTAACAAAAGTTAGTGCTTTAAAGCTTAATATTTCATAAACGGATCCCTTAATCGTTTTTTTTTTATAAACCTAATATTTTTGCAAGACTTATCCAACGATTTTAATTTAACCCTTTGTTGGCGTGAGCTAGGCTGCGGACGGACGGACATGGCGAAACTATAAGGATTCCTAGTTTGACTACGGAACCCTAAAACCCTATATAAGTGCATTAATCAATATGTTTAGGAGCTTTGATGCAACAGGCAGACACACAGATATACACAGATACTCACGTATTTATAACTAAAACCCATCCCCCCTTTTAAAAATAAAACCCACCTTGCCGTAGGGCATCAAAACAAAAACAGTTCTAAATCAAGCAACACCCGAATATTCCGCAATAAAGGTCGGTACAAAAACGCGGGCGCGCGCGCATTTTATACAAACGATGACATAAATACTCATTTGCAAGAACAATATCCGATATTGAGTGAGGCCTGTCTTGCGCGAACGCTGGCGGACAAAATAACTGGTCGTAGAGTCGGTCTGGTCGTGGAGTTTTCTATTCAGACTTAACCAATTACTCTTGAAACAAATGTAGGAAACGCTATGTCTTAAATTATGTTTATTTTTTATGGCATTGAGAAGGCAAACGAGCACACAGGCCACCTGATGGTAAGAAGAAACTGACCCATAGACATAATAAATTCTTTTCTGGAATGCACGTATGAATTTGCAAAACTTAAACGTGAAGTGTGTAACCAAAACACGTTCTTGAAATTTTATTCACACCTTTTTATTGTTTTATTTGGGACTTTGACAACATATTTAAAATAGTTGATTTGTGCTTACAGCGACCAGAAAGTCACAAAGCTATAGTATGAATCTTCCCAGGTGAATTTTTCGCTTCGGGCCCTAATCTTTCAAACAAAGGCCATTGTCTCTATTATCACAAAACCGCTAGCTACCGAGTTAGCACGTGCCACTACAACATTCATATTGAAAAACAAACGGTATCGTCATAGTATTAAGTTTCAAATTTAATATTATATAATAATTAATTTAGAGTCAACCAAATGGATTTCTGACGCGATAAGTGAAATTGCAATCTTAGAACTTGATTTACGTCACTTTAAAAGTTTCACGAGGCCCAGAAATTATTTTGCTCTACACTTAACGCGGCCTCCAGTGTACACTCACTGCCCCCGATATATTTATTGGTTTGCATCCTCCCAACCTACGTGGAATTTGGTATACGGGGCTGGCTCAAAATTTGTCTTACACTTTACTGCTGTATGTAGATCAGAGTTATAAGTTAGAGGAGTACTGTGGTAATGAATAACAGAGAATGCATATCATAGATTCGCCATGTTTAGTTGTGATGGGGTTGCCAGGGTGTAAAAGCTATAGAGTAGTTTTTAAATTATTGAATAAGAGATATTCATGTTAACTCAGCTGACTGCAGTAAAAGGTGGTAAAGCGAAGTTTTCGTACCATCGGTTCACCGTTTTTAGTTCTGCTGACTTCTATCAATTAGCCTTTCAGTAAATGTTTTTATACTTTGTTTTTTTTTACAAATTGACCTAATCTTACCTACAATAGCAAATAGAGTTTAGTAGAGATGTCAAATATAAAGGTCTTTTGAAGTGATATTCAGTCGTACATAACCTTTTTTACGATAAGGAGAAAACACACGAGCACCATGATGGTAAGTGGAATCTGAGACACATGGACATTTGAATTCTCAAGATTATAATCTTAAGACTGCAATCCTAAGACCTCGAATGCGTTGTCAAGCCTGAGGACTACGATGGAATGCCTCTATGCTAGTAATTTCACCAGTTGTCTTATCCCCACACCGGAACACAACGATGCGAACACTGTTGCTTGGCAGATGGTGGTAGCGATCTGAACAGACCCCCCTGCGTGGTAGGACCCTTCCTACCACCACTAAAAAACCCAAAAGTAAAGGTAGGTACAAACTTCATAAAAAAAAGAAGTCAAGCTCGTACCTACCTGGTTCAGAAAACCCAGGTGGTGTTCAGAAGCGTTGGTCGAGTTACTAGTGACCCTGACTACGAAGCTAGCGGTTCTGGGTTTGGTACAGTCAAGGGCAAAAATATACACTTTAGTACCTTGTCTATTTAACGTCATGTTTAAGCTGTCATATGAAATTGTGACAGCGATTAAAGCGGCAAGGTACTAAAGTGTATACATATTTTTGCCCTTGACTGTACCTGGTATGGGCAAATATTTGCATGATGAGCGCGAGTTTTTGTTTATGAGTCTATTTAAGTATTTATAGGTAGGTAAGTATATGTCGCATAGTTATAATGAATTCACAATAAGATCGTCAGTGTAAAAAAAAATCCAATGATGTCAAAGAGTACAAAAGCAAAAACTATATCATTGTCAAGCACCCATAGTACAAGTCGAAAGCTTAGTTTGGGACTAGGTCCAATTAGTGTATGATTAGCCTCTGATATTTTTTTTTTTTAAATATTCAATCAATTTGCAGCTGCCCACGCGCATCAATCCGCTGTTAATTACTTAACTAAAATTAATTACATAACTAAAATTAATTACGAGTGTACTTACTTACCGCGCGAATGAGTAGCAAAATTATTCGCAACACCTACCCTGTTTCATTTTATAATTAATGTATTTTATTTGAGTAAATGGAACTATAGGTGTGTTACTTATAATAAGTTTATGATATTACTTTTGTACGTGACTGTTTGTTACCTAAATAAATTTAAAAAAAAACGCAACGCATAGAATGTGGGAATTCCTTAACATCGTGTCAGCTGCTTCATTTGAATATAAGAAAGGGTTTCAATCGGACATGGTTTATTGGCATACCATATAAGGAACCGAGAAGCGTTATAAGTTGTATCAGGAAGAGTTTGGAGGTGTGCCATAAGTCTTACACGGTTGGTTTTGCTCCACGATAGGGCAATAACTACTTAAGTATAGGTGAAAAAAAAACCACTTTCAAAAACGCATAAAATAACTTCTTTTAAAATTGTGGGTACCTAAGGTGCCTACAATTTTAATAGTAGATTGTTCAACAAGGGACTAAAACAAGCCATAATGACACGAGATGTTTAGCCACGCGAGCGAGCTTGCGAGCGAGGGTGGCTGTAGTTCGAGTGTCATTATGGTTGTTTAGACTCGCGTTAAACACTCTACTTTTCACTTTGAATGCGAGGAAAAAAACGACGTTCTAAACAATATTGTTTTTTAACAACGTACGCTCAATACAAGTTATGAACATCTATTCAAAATACAAATAGGAAAAAAAAGTTCCGCGGTTTTTTTGTAAAGTGATGTTTTAAATGCTTGCATATTTAGCCAACAGATTCAAACTTGGAAACCATTTTAAAAGTAATTGGACCACGCATAATAAAAGAGTTCGGCCTGATTAATCGTGTTTTACGAAATTAAATCCTTTTTTTTATATATTTGCACAGTTGTCATTTTGAGGTTATTTCGACACCCAAAAATATGGTCCATACACAATCACTGAAAATGGCGATAATCCTGCATTCACAAACACCGTGATTGGTTGTTTAGGGGTTTCCAAGGTAAATAAAAAAAAAACTTTAATCCCTAGAGATTAATAAGGAGCTTTAGTCCCGATTCGCAGAGATTTAAGTAGCATTTTAAGAGCATGAGAAGTGAAAAAGAAGTTATTTTATGCATTTTTGAAGACGGTTTTTTGTTTTTAAAACATATTTATTTTATTTTGTACTTTTTAGTGATCATGATACGCTGTTATTGTCAGTTTGTTTCCAGTTGGCAACTTTTGTTAGCAATTTACAGGTTTTTTACAACTAAGTACCTGAAATTTAAAATGTAAAGGGACATTACAGCCGAAAGACGTCCACTGCTGGACTTGCATACTTGAAGGTTTGGCCAGTTTTTAGTTACTTTATAATGAGCTAAAAAATGTATTTGGAAACTCTTACAGGGCCTCTATTTTGCTGGGGTATCACCATTTTGCCTACCGTATGGTCAACGTTTCGATAGATCTTATTTTAATGATAGTAATGGCGGCTACGTTAAAAACTACCATAACATATTAAAGACAATACGGTTTTTGGGTCATACACACTCTTAAAAACAAAAGTTGTCTATCCTGTGGTCAATAGTTGAATAGCTTGTGTGCATATAAGTTATGTTTTAGATGATAGATCTAAAGCAGTCCTGACGGCGTTTTTGCGGGAATGGGCTTAACCAGAAAATTAGGACTTTAAAACGTTATTTTTCAGTGTGTCCACAGGAAAGACGGTAACCTAAATCTATGTATGATCCTTTTACCGTGTAGAATCTCAGTCAGCGTTGCACTATAGTTTACAATAAATCCAGGCAATAACTAAAAGCGTACTGTTTTCCGATAGTTTGCGATGGGGCAACTTCGAAATAGGTCACGTGGATTTGTATGGTGACAAATGTTTGAATGATTTTTGATGAACATGAAGCCTTAACAGGAAAACTTCTAAATTTGTTTTCTAAACCAATTCAGCTAGTGGTGTGTAATGACTAAACGACACTCATTAACTAGCTCTATGATTACTTATGCATAAAGTATTTACTAAAAGACATAGTCCCGTGTGGTTGCCGGGTTAGTATAGTGCCACTCCATGTCTTCCCGTGGATGTCGTAAGAGGCAACTAAGGAAATAAGGGCTTGTAGTACTGTTAGGCGATGGGCTTGCAAACTGTCATTAATACACTAGTAAACTTCTGGGCCTGATTATGCAAAATGTCAAACAAGACTTTTTAGAGTTGTTGGTATTTCTGTAGCTCTGCCTACCCCACTCTGGGAATGAAGGCGTGACTATGTAAAAGACATTATTATTTTTGCGTGATGCCTAATGTAAAGTATTCACCGCCGTCCATGAACACCCGTAACACTAGTAGAGAAATCGCAGATTTCCGGCCTTAGAGAAGAAAGTCGGTATTCTCATCTCCTATATCACTTGGCTTTATATAAACTACGCCATGAACGTACCCTGAAAAGTTACCTTTCACTCATCATTGTCAGGATCTATTTATTGTTAGTTATTATGTAGCATAACCAGTATTTATATTGTATTGTTTCAGAACGAATGCACAATTTAAAGCTAATGCATAATTAATTGCAGAAAATGAAAGATTCTCAGCAAAAGGCACATTGAGTCTTCACAACATCAATCTTTGAACAACACAGTGATACGTTAAAAGAGAGAAACGCCTCTTGTTTGATTGACAGTGAAATAGTTCAGTTAGCGAGGGTTGTCACTGTCAACTGCGTAAATAAGGTTGAGTATGTTATATTTTAAAAGTTACCCTACATTAAGGCATAAGATCAATGATGCTAACATTCGAATAATAATGACCACAAGATGACTTGAAAAGAAGTGACAGTCGTTTAAAATTAAGGCTTGAATTTTAAAAAGAAGCTGAATGCTTTGCTAATGTATATTGTGCATTTTAAGACCGGTTGATCGTCGTTGAAAAACAACAAACGATGACACTTGAAATGCTTCTTTATATATAGTAACAAAATGTGCAGTTACTTCTGTAAATTTTTCTCTTTCTTCTCTGTTTTCTCTGTTACTGTTGCTATGCCCAACAGGCTCCACATATCATGCACAAATACACATATACCGTTGAGTACAACAACATCTGTAAAATGTGGAATAAATAAATAAATATCACGGGACAATGTCACACAAATTGAACTAGGCCCAAACTAAGCTCTAGGCTTGTACTATGGGTACTAGACAACGATAAACATACTTAGATAGAGAAATAAGTACTTGAATACATAGAAAACATCCAAGACTCAGGATCAACTCGTGCTCATCACACAAATATCTGCCCTTACCGGGATTTGAACCCGGGACCGCTGGCTTCGGAGGCAGGGTCACTCTCTTCTTCTTTTCTTGTACTTAAATCGATGACAGTAACTTTATTACTTCTCCCTCTTCTTTTTGGTCAGTTATTCGTAAATTCTTAAGACTTCACAAACGTTTCTTGCAAAATGAGCTCTACTGATGTCCCTTCAAAAAGGAACGTTTAAAATAACCAATCAACCAATCATAACCAATAATACTACACGTTTATGTGTCAACCCTAGCTCCTAGTCTCACGGCTGCGCATGAGTGGTCCGTCATGTCTCGCATCCGGTGTATAGCACTTATGGCTATTAACGATCGTGTATACGGTTGCAAATATCTTTAGAAAATCAATGTTTGCACTTTCGACGAGTTAAATTGACATGCCAATAATTGATTTTTTTTATGTTAAGGGGAAGGCACACGAGCACTCAGGCCACCTGATGGTAAGTGGAATCTGAGACCCATAGACATTTGAATTCTCTAGACTATAATCCTTAGACCGGCGTTGCCAACCCTGAGGACTAAGATGGAATGCCTCTATGCTAGTAATTTCACCGGTTTTAGGTAATAAAACACTTAGGAGCTTAATGTTTTAGTTAAAGCAACGTCAAAAAAAACAGTAAATTAATTTGCCACCACCCTTTAGTCTCTTTTCTACGCCGGAAAACCTAATTATGCTTTTGACATGAATTAATGACAAAATAAATTTAAGACTGCCATTACTGTCAAGTAATTAAGAGCTATCAGAACGTTGACAATAAGATAAAATATCAGAAGCAATCTGGATTAACAGAGTAGAATAGATATAGCCTCTAGAGTTTTGGAAACAAAACCGTTTCTTGACGTAATTTCTGATTTATCTACCCATATCCATACTCCGGAGGGTAGAAACAATGAAATAAGTTAACTTTCTATGGAAATTCTATACTAAGTGACCCGTTTTCATTACTCTTGACTCTAGTTTCTTCTAGTTTTGTTACTGTTTCACAGCTTAAGCGATGAAGCAATTTTGATAAAAACTTATTTGCAAACAGAGCCGCGGGCAATATCTAATATCAAGTTAAATGAAATGAATGCTAATCTTACCAAAGTAATTTACACGAATGCATGCAAAATAAACATAACTAATCCCGACAGACTGATTCACCAAACAGCGGATCATAAATTAAAAGCCACGCCGAAGATGCGCACGCGCCGCGTATAAACAACGATAGATCCGATCTACAATAGATAATTAATACTAATGAACCGAACAGAACGATAATCACGCCATCTATCAGAGATCAGCGAAGTCACAGAGAAGACGGTAACAGTAGATCATCTTGATACAAATTTACATCAAACTCATGTGATTCCATCGTTAACTGATCACACTGGGTCTGTATTTCAACATCTCAATCACATGATTACGATAAGGAAGTAAGAAGGGCTAATACATGGATTAAAGGGGTATCTATTATTTTATCGAAACACCTTTCAACGAACGTATCATTACTTAGAATTTTCATTTCATCTAAAGTAGTCACAAGTCTAACCTCGGTGATGATGATGATGATGATGGGTGATTTACTAACCTTACTTAACTTACGTAATTAATGTTTAAGATATCCTGAAAATATAATGGTTTCAGCAGAATATTCGATGAAGTTATACAAACAATCAATGAAGGGAAAATAGATAGATTAGATTAGAATAGATTTCATTGTTTCATTTTGAAATTTTACATTTTATTTTTAAACTAAAATACCATGAATTCACAAAAATATCGTCAGTGTATAAAGATTAAGATAAAATGATGAGTTACTGGTATAAAGGCACTGATTGCATAAATGAATAATTTTCGGCATAAACGCAGGAATCTTCTTTTGGTATTGGTGTCGGTTGGTACACTAGCCAATATTTATTCTCAAACCTGAAACCATAATAATAAGCCCAAACTCAATAGGTCTATTTTATGTACAGTAATTTTTGTCACCGTTTTTGGCCCCGTGTGGTTGCCGGGTTAGAATAGTGCCACTCCATGTCTTCCCGTGGATGTCGTAAGAGGCGAACTAAGGGAATGAGGGCTTCTAGTACTGTTAGGCGATGGGCTTGCAACCTGTCACTAATACACTGGTAAACATCTTAGCCTGACTATGCTAAATGTGGTTACAGAATTATCAACAAGTTTAGAGTTGTTGGTATTCTGTTGCTCTGCCTACCCCACTCTGGGAATAAAGGCGTGACGTTATGTATGTATGTATGTAATTTTTGTCATTTTTAGAATTTTCATAATACTGCTTACATAATTTACCTATTCAAAACTTCACCACACCTATTTCTAAATTTCAGTACTTGATAAGGTCGTAAAGTCTAGGGGTGAATTTCAACAAGCGTCAAATTATCCTAATTTTGGTGGTATTTTTTATTTTCTTAGTAGGGTTTACAATTAAACGTTTAAGTGACGTCATTAGTCATTATAAAAACAGTGTTAAAATGGCCTTTTATTATACTAAGTGTTTTTTAAGATATAACGATTTTACTAATTATGTACCACCAAAATTGTTATTATCCACCAAAATTACTTTTCTTAGAAAAACTCACGATCAATAATAACATATCAGGCTAATTAAAATATAATCGTTAGGGAATCTTCCTTGTTATTTTTGAAAATCCAAAACGTAAGTTTCTAATATAATAAATAATGATTATTTGTTGTTTAAATAATTTTGGTGGAGACCAGAAATTTTGATAATTTTGGTGTTTCGCAAAAGCCACCAAAATTGTACCACCAAAATTATAAAACTTAACATTTTTTTAAATTAAAA
Source organism: Acleris holmiana (assembly GCA_949316455.1). NCBI lineage: Eukaryota > Metazoa > Arthropoda > Insecta > Lepidoptera > Tortricidae > Acleris > Acleris holmiana. The sequence goes on from OX438766.1 coordinate 21,999,209, forward strand.
ACAAATTTTTTAGTTTAACAAAAACTTAACTCGTTACAGTTAAAAAGACACCATAAACATACTTGAAAAAACTATCACACAACAAAACTTTTTGCGAAATAATGACTTATCTAAGTTATCACGATTAATAAAGTGTATTCCATACCACCAAAATTAGATACTTATATGCTTAGCGGGAAGACGCAGAAAGATGGTACAAATCTTTCACCGTCTATTGCTGGAGTGAAACTGAACGAACAACTGGCGCTATATTTGTTTGTTTAATCACGTTTCGTTCGATCATAAAATCAATTTCAATATTCACCACCAAAATTAACTATTTCGCTTGGACAGTTTTATTTACACTGCTCCCAGTTTCCTTTTACTTGCAAATGCAATAATTGATACATTTTAAAATACCTCAACTAATAAGGAATACAGATAACTAAAATATAAGTCTAGTTGAGGCTTAATAAGTTTGTACCACGACATATCAGTATATGCGGGAAGTACAGGACACGACACCAAAATTGATTTTGGATTGAAAATATTTTTTTACGATAAATATAATAAGTTAATAATAATTTTAACTTTGGCTCAATATGGTACTTTGAGTGAGATTATTTATAAAATAAATAGTTTTCCAATACATGTACTTTACACCCCAATTATCACGTTCGCCGCTCAAAAAATGTGGTTGAGATAATTACCCCTAGAGTAGTTCTAGTAAGAGGTACAATATGCCCACTGTGTGTCTGTAGTATTCATGCGCGGGAGTGCTCTTACCGTGTCATTTTATGCGCATGCGCTCAATCAGCGTTTTTAGCGCGTGAGTGACAGGAGCGCGTCAAATTGAGTTAGGGATGGACGAGCTATCCAAAAATAACTAATTTTATCAAAAAATTAAGTTATGTGGTAAGATAAAGACAAAGAGGTATAATTCCAGAAAGAACGTCTTTCTATTCATAGGACAACGTTCAATCATTCTCATCAATAATGCTTGAAGGTTTTTGTTTAAAAACATGTTTTGTTTAAAAATGTGTATTATTAACCGGACTGCAATTTTAGGTGTTTTCTTTGAATTATATTTTCAAGGAGCGATTTTCATATCCAGGGTTTCCAGGCGAAACATATAACTTCAAGCCCAAACGTTATCTTCTTGCATGGGAGTTGATTTTCGTGAATTCCCTTCTAAATGCTTTACTTAGTTAATATGTCAGGAACTTAGTTTTTTTATAAGTACATGTAGATGACATTTATCTCGGGTTCTTTATGCACTTCAGTAGACTTGTTAGTAGCGAGTGCATCCAAAAATACCAAAATACATAGTATGGTTTTCATTCCTTATATACCTAAGTAATTAATAACGCGTAACGTTAATCGCAGCAATCATATGTTTCAAGTGCAGACAACCCTAAGAAGTAAATAACTGATCAGCGAGAAAGGCAAAAACTCATAAGTTATTGGACACCGTGTAATTGAAGTCTTTCACTGCTTTATGTATTACTCTCGACTCCATTCCGAAGATGATAAATGCCAATTATGTCGTAAATGATGCAAAAAAGTAATAAGAATTAGTCTTCATTTGTACATAACCGACCACAGAGGTGTTTTTTTTGTAGCAATATAACCTAAGGTGTACCGCAAGGCTCGGTATTGGGTCGTGCAGATTTTCCTCTGACGCCGCACGTCACATTACAGTAGAAAATCAATCGACTGCACTAAGGTATAGTTATATACATACATAGTTTAATAATTCAATTTTATGCCTAAATTCTAAACCTGTAACACATTCGGTGAATTAAAAAAAAACCCGTTATTGATAACGAAACATGTATAGTTAAATATATGTGCGCTATCAAAGGTTTTTTTAACTTAATCTTTTAAGCGCATTACTTCAGAAGTAGTGAGGTGGTGGTGATAAGTTCTTGTTCAAGGTCTGTCCGGATTGATACCACCATCTTATCCTTTATTAACCTACAGCCACTCAGCAGTATTCGGATTATGTTCCGGTGTAGGGATAAGACAACCAGTGCATTTACATACCCTGCCTTCGAAGCTAGGAGGGGTCCTGGGTTCAAATCCCGGTAAGGCCAGATATTTCTGTGATGAGCACGAGTATTTGTTCCCGAGTCTTGGATGTTTTTTATGTATTTAAATACATATTTCTCTATATAAGTATGTTTATCGTTGTCTAGTAGATACCCATAGTAAAAACCTAGAGCTTAGTTTGGGACTAGGTCAATTTGTGTGATATTGTCCTGTGATATTTATTTATTTATTTTACAAGTACAGAGGCATTCCACCTTACTTCTAAGTCCTCAGGGTTGTCAACGCATTTGCAGTATTTGAATTGCAGTCTTAAGATTGAAGTCGTATCCTCCCACCGTCCGCTTCCCACTTACCATCAGATGCTACGTTTACCTTCTATATGCTATAAAAAAACCATTGCAAAGTTGCCCATTGCAAAAACAAAACCAACCAATTCACTTTCCATTAATCCGCAAAAAAATCTTAAACAATTTTTCCTACTAAGACATTAATAATATTTTCCACACTTTATTAATTTCCTTCAAACGTGTTAGCTCTCAAACGTGTGTGGTCTAGACAGGTGCGCGTTTCATACATACATAAACAGTAAAGGTCACAAGCATTAGCGGCTGAATTTGATGTTCAATTAATATATCGCGTATTGGTCAGGTATGAATTGATTATTGTCATACATTCCTAAGATAATTAAGGGACATACGGATAAATATGAAGAGAGGTAATGCATGCAACGTCATGGAGACCATGCCGCAGATGGATCAGCTGGAAGAGTTATACTTTTTACAAGCTTTTATTTAACTTGCACTGTTATTTGCACGTTGTCCGTTTCAAATCTTGCAAGTCACTTTTGATCTAGTTCCCGTCAATAGAATGGCCTGAAGTTTGGAACACTTCTGTAAACCCGATGACAAATTATGGGTAACTCATCACTTCATCGAATTTAATTTCATCGAACGCTATTTTCTGCTGAAACCATAATGTTTCCAGGATATATTTAACATTAATTACGTAGGTTAGGTTAGGTTAGGTTAGATGTTTAAGGTACCCTGAAAACATTATGCTGTCGTCAGAAAATAGCGTTCGATGAAATGAAATTCGATGAAAGGTGTTTCGATGAAATGATACCCCACCACAAATTATGATATGAAAAAGTTGATCTGATATTGGAGTCGGAAGGTGGCGACATGATCTCCGCTAGATTTAATAAGATAAGCAAATAATGACTTCGCAAAAAAGCACTGACGGCATTTTTTAAATGAAACTTATCATGGTTGTGTTTATTTAATGTACTGTAGATAATTATTACTTTAATGTTCAAATATAAAATAAAATAACCAGTTATACAAAAAAATACAGTATTAAAATTCTAACCTACAGGTAGGTGGATATATGAATGTGGAAGAAGCGAAAGAGATTTGTCAGGATAGTAGCAGGTGGAAAGAAGTGGTGTCTGCCTACCCATGGGTACTAGACACATATAAACTTACTTATATAGAGAAATATATACTTAAATACATAGAAAACATCCAAGACTCAGGAACAAATACTCGTGCTCATCACACAAATATCTGCCCTTACCGGGATTTGAACCCAGGACCGCTGGCTTCGGAGGCAGGGTCACTCCCAACTAGGCTAGCGTGTAGTAAACTGGCAATCTTATCACTGATTATAGAGATTTTTCACGATAGCTCGTTTTAAATAAACCCTTATCTAACCTATAATAGTTCTTAACTCCGTTGAAAAACAGTGGTGTTATAAAATTAAGATGTGTATCTATGTGTCTGTTTATGGCACCGTAGCTCCCAATCGGGTAGAACAATTTGAAAGCAATTTTATTTAAAACAAAGTTAATTTAATCTGGATGGTTCCTAGCTAGGTTTCATTAAAATCCGTTCAGCCGTTTAGGATATATAGGCGCTGAAATAAGGGTTCCTTATTTCATAGGTTCAGGAATAATGAAAACGGGTCACTTTCTATGGAAATTCTGTACTAAGTGACCAGTTTTCATTATTTTTGACTATATTAAAATGTTATGGACACGGATAAATTGCCTACCTTATCTAACAGAAAATCTTAAATCCATTTGTGGTACACTGAACCAAACAACCAACCTCCGTGTTAAAAACGTATAATTCCACGCGTGGAAAACTGTTAACGCGTAAGTCGACGATTAAGTAAGTAATGTCTTTATAATTTAGTTATCTCTAATTAATACATGTACTCTTTAGATTTTAGATAACGTTATATAAGCCATTATGTCTCCAGTAACATTGTTTTCTTTGTAACAGTTGTTGATCATCTTCACACGTTTGTTTTGTTCATTAACACTATTGCAATTACAATTGAAAAAACCGGGCAAGAGCATGTCGGACCTTGCTCAGTGTAAGGTTTCGAAGCCGTTAAGTACTACGAACATAAAAATCAACTAGTAATAACAAAGTGTTTTTAATTCGGCTGCCATTACTGTCAAGTAAATAAGAGCTATCGTAAGGATGACAATTTGATAACAAGTCCAAAGCTTGTTTTATCGACAGAAATAAAGCCCCAGGATAAAAGCTAGCATTGCTTTAGATACAATAGTGAATAAAATACTTAATGATATTAAATATGCCCGTGTAAGAATAGTGCCACTCCATGTCTTCCCGTGGATGTAGAACTGTTAGGCGATGGGCTTGCAACCTGTCACCAATACACTGGTAAACATGTTAGCCTGATTGTGCAACATGTGGTTACAGAATTACCAACAAGTCTTTTTAGAGTTGTTGGTATTTCTGTAGCTCTGCCTGCCCCACTCTGGGAATGAAGGCGTGATGTATGTATGTAGGTATGATATTGAATATCCAGTAGGTAGTTTAACGAATGCCGAAGGATTCTTCTTCCTCTTTAAGTCCTTTCATACCCTGCTTGTATGTAGATCTCGTAATAAAGCTCTACATCAGAAACGATCCTGCGCCAGTTCTGCTTTTTTTAAATCTTAAATTTCTAAATTTTCAATGTCAAAGACCCTAACTTCATCTTAGTGCTCAGAGTTGGCATCTCCTTTTTTAGCCTTAGTATGGCAGTCTTGAGATTGTGGCCTTGAGAATGCAAATATCTATGAGTCTCATATCTCACTTACCATCAGATAGCCATTACCAGTATGCTATTGGATGACCTCTAGACAACAAAAAAACGTTTCTTGAATTTGCTTTAGCTTGGCATTTATAGTACTTAGACCATGTCCAATTTATCCATGAAGATATTAACCATTTACCTTCGTTATCGTGCAAGCAAAAACAAATTATATGCACATTATTTCGCAGCTAGCCGTGTGGAATCAATCAAACAATTTAACCGGCAAAAACACTCGCGCGCAGATCGATCAGCGAGACAACCACTATTATTTACCCGCCCTGCGCGCGCGCCGTAATTATTGCTATTTAATTGGATAACGCGTTGCGAGACGGCTAGTTACTGTCCGTTTTTGTGTAATCGCGAAAAAAACTGGAGACAATCTGAAATTGACATTGAATTTAGTAGGAAAAGTAGACCTTGTTCACCTTTACGTTTTTTTTTTTACATTTAATGGGTATTGTGCAAAGTCTCTCGTAACTACTTAAGGAAATCTGGTGCAAAACGTGCAATTTAAATGAATTTGCTAGCTCCCAAAGATTTTCAACGCCATGTGGCGTTAAAACAGCCGATGAATTTCTGTTTTGATTTCTCGACCAAAGAAAGGGTCAAACATGGGTCAAGCTATGTCGTTTTATATCCAACTTGCGACAAAAAAGCCCATATATTACCTACTCGTACTTCAGGAACATCTTGAATTACCGACATTCGTGTTAAAGAATATGTGTTATACGATATTTCAATTTCATTTTATTTTCAAGTATTGATGCATGCATGCAGTCCAAACAAAAGAGATAACAACAATAAAATTCAAGCTTGTCCCTTTAAGAGACCTCTTCCAGTTAATCGAAAACGGATAGCCAAATAAGTACACCACTTAAACTAACCTGACAATGAGATGAACATTCAACAAGTTTACAATGAAATTAATGTCGATAATATCGATGTACCTAGGGCACACCATAGTTCATCCAAGAGTCTGCACCTCTAGCACTTGCTCGGAGAGCCGAAGAAACCCGAAGCTTTCCGATCGCTGTTCGAAGCCCCGGGCACTATGTACTGCCACCGCGGTCAGGCTACTAAGGAGCTCCCGTCGATGCGTCCGATCGCTGTGGGCGCAGGTCCATTGTCGTGCAAAAAATAAAGAATTCCAAATTCTAACTTAAACAAAAATCATAACACCATTTAAGGAAATAAATAAAGCACTTTCTAAACACTCCCATTCACAAAAATAAAAGTGCGTTCTTTGCGTATTGCAATAGTCTCTCACCAATTTGACCCTCAACAATTTTATAATTTGCCAAAAGGTTAACTGGTAGAGAATGCCATTAGGTACTAAGTTCACCTTTTGTACTCAAATTCTGTATTTTGGTGCAATAAAGATTAAATAAATAAATAGTGTCGGCTAAATATTTTTCTGAAATTTACCTAATGACGCAACCCCGCAACATCAATTTAAGTTTAAATGGCGGGACGCGTCTTCCTATTTTGAAAACACCACAGCATAAATAAATAGGCATTGTAGTCCAACGCCTCAAATGAGTTCGCAACGCATTTGAGGTCTTAGGACTATAGTATTGAGAATTCAAACGTCTATGGGTCTCATATTCCACTTACCATCAGGTGGCCTGAGTGCTCGTGTGCCTTCGCTTTAGCATAAAAATAATAAAGAAATACTTAATCAAAAAAAAACTCTATATTTATATACCACAAAAATATCTATTTTTTATTTTTTTTAAATACATGAACCTTGTTTTCAAAAGTCCTTATTTTCAAATAAATCTCTGAAAGATCTTTTCTCGTGCCGTACGACAACGCGAACACCTTAAAACAATGTCCGCTATCAGATGACGAGGTAAGCCAGCGCATGTTTACGGCCCCCCTCTAATTTATTAGACCAGCCGAGATTACGGCCGGTTAATGCGCCGGCGTCGGCGATAACTTGTCGATCAGCCGGCATGCCGGACTGTGTGAAACGGTTCGAGGTTTACAGAAGAATGGACGCTTGCTTTGTCGATCAGGGCCAAGATTCTACACGGTAACAACGATATCGCTTTTGAAACGTTTCGGTATTGTCAACGTTTTGATAACTCTTATGTCATTGTCAATAATGGCGACTGTGACATAAACGTTTTTAAAACACGTCAAACGCGATATCGTTTTAACCCACAAGAATAGAGGGCCTGCTGCTGTTTCAAGAATACATCCAAAGGAGATTACAGGAAATCATGACATGTTACTTTCTTCGAACATCATCGGTCATTTTCTAACTTATTTACACTATCCGATGCTTACGGTGAATTTATTTATTTATTTATTTAAGGTTTACCAACAATTGTTGACATCAGTACATTCAAATTTTACAATCATAAAACGTATAGTGAAATATGTCACAATCACTTACAGGCAAACACCACATGCAATACAAATATGGAAATAAACAGCAGTAAAAAATTACAACTAAAACTAAGAAAAATATTGGTACATGTTGATGTTTATATTAACATTATAATAAATATTAAATATCATGCAAGTACCTACCATAGTTAGAATGAGTATGAGAAGCTCGACATTAGTCCAGTCTTGATTTACTAGTTAATTACTAATTAATACACTTAAAAACAGATTTTATAATTTTACTAGGAGGGTCAAAGTGAATACGCCACCACGTCGCTACAACTATTAGCATCAGGTGTGAAGGAAAAACATCGTGAGGAAACCTGCACATTTGAACAGCTGAGTGTGTAAGATACGTTCGTACTGCGTAATGATACGTTCGTTTGTTCGTTGTAACATTATCACAGTCTTATTACGTTAGGCTGAGTGGAGACCATTTTGTTGGTTTAAATAGTGCCGCAAGGTATACAAATTATATATCAGGTTATGGTAGCTCAAAATAAAATCATATTGAACAGGAAGGCACGATAGGTAGGTACCTTGCCTAGGTAAACCAGGTTTGACGACACACTAACCTTGTTGGTAGTGACTCTGCCTTCGAAAGTAGGGGGTCCTGGGTCCAAATCCCGGTAAGGGCAGATAATTGTGTGATGAGCACGAGTACTTATTATATATATATATATATATATATATTGTTTATGTTAGGGAGAAGGCACACGAGCACTCAGGCCGGTAAGTGGAATCTGAGACCCATAGACATTTGAATTGTCAAGACTATAATCCTAAGACCTCAAATGCGTTGCCAACCCTGAGGACGAAGATGGAATGCCTCTATGCTAGTAATTTCACCGGTTGTCTTATCCCCACACCGGAACACAACAATGCGAACACTGTTGCTTGGCGGGTGGTTAATGGATAAGATGTTGGTAGCGATCCGGACGGAAATAAATATACTAAAAATATATTTCTCTATATAAGTAAGTTTATCGTTGTCCAGTACCCACAGTGCAAGCCTAGAGCTTAATTCACGTATCTAGGTTCAAAATGTTTGCCAATAAAATAAATTATCTTCTTACTCTCTTTTTCCTTTCTAATGTATGCGTATTCTCAGAAAGAAAGTAAAGTGCAGCCACGCTATCTGCAGCTAGCCGGTCCTACGGTGATGTCATTTTCCTGCAGTTGCACCGACTCAAATGTCAGAGGTCAAGAAACTGCCTTTTACTTATTTCATTTTAATTCATGTTTAGAGCCGACTGGTTTCCTGTCCTTTGGATATAGTGGCATGTATAAGGTAGACAAGTTAGGTGTCTTTCGCAGAACTTGAACGAGAAAAGATTAAATGCAAGATCATTTGATGACTCAAGGGTCAATTTGACACTTTGGTATGTATTTTATTGACGCAAGTGTGAAAATATCTCTCGATAAGCGATAAGTTGTCAGTTAGGTTGAGTTTGGCGTCTTTATCGAAAAATTGGAGGTCGAAGAATTCATTGCCGAAATAATTTTTCCCTTGCAAGTTTTTGTATTTCGTTAGTCATAGGTTAAGTATGCGGTGTTCAAATCTTTGTGTTGGCGTATCTGTGTGTCTATGTGTGGTATCATAACTACCAAACAAATAGACCGATTGGACGCGGCTTTTTAGAATTAAGCTTGTGATTTCGGAATGGTTCTTAGCTAGGTTTTATGAACATAAGTCGGGTCATTTAAAAGATATGCAAAAGGAAGGGTCGCCACTATATAGTGGGCGCTTTTATAATTTTTAGAGTTCCGTACTCAAAGGGTAAAAACGGGACCCTATTACTAAGGCTGTCTGTCCGTCCGTCTGTCTGTCACCAGGCTGTATCTCAAGAACCGCGATAACTATACAGTTGAAATTTAAAAAAATATGTATTTCTGCTATAACAACTAATACTAAAAACAAAATAAAATAAATATTTAAGGGGGGCTCCCATACAACAAACGTGATATTTTTGTCGTTTTTTGCTCGATATTAATAACGGTAACAGGTAGACACTTAAAATATTCACAGAATATTTAGTTGTATATTCACTTTGACAATAAAAAATTAAATTAATAATTAAGGGGGCTCCCATACAACAAACGTGATTTTTTTGTCGTTATTTGCTCGATATTAATAACGGTAACAGGTAGACACTTAAAATATTCACAGAATATTTAGTTGTATATTCACTTTGACAATAAAAAATTAAATTAATAATTAAGGGGGCTCTCATACAACAAACGTGTATTTTTGTCATTTTTGCTCAATCTTAATACAGACACCGTGGTTGTATAGATAATGCTACAGAACCCTTCGTGCGCGAGGCCAACTCGCACTTGGCTGGTTTTTAGTACTTTATTAAGTACAAGCTGTTGTCCGCGACTCCGTCTGCGTAGAAAAATAAAACTGCCTTTGTTACTCTGTGATAATGTAGCATTCTAATGGTGAAAGTGATTTCGAAATCGGTCCAGTAGTTTTTGGGTTTGTACTTCAAAGGGCGGACGATGGATGCAATATGGTGACGAAAGCATAAGGTTGATAAGACTTTTATTAAATTTCGAATAAAGTTTTTTTATAAAAATATACGCTGTTATACGTAATTATATCAGTAAGTGCACAATACCCTTATCCCCCATAGTACATAATTAATTAATATATTAAGAAAGTATTGGCCATTTGTAAATTTTCCCTATATAAGTGGATAGTGAACCGTAAAACGAATGGACTGAAAATATGTTACATTGGAAATATTATGATTATTTACTACAACAATAAATTTATATAACTATTTTGCAATTACGTTCTCTTTTTTAACCCAATTGAATTCATATCCATATTACGTATAATGCTTAACATGATTTGCATCCGTCGTCCACCCGTTATACATTACATACATGCAAATGTTTGCTTTTTATAATATAAGTGTAGAAAAAAGTAGTGCTCTCTGCCTACCTCTCTGGGAAACAGGCGTGATTTCAAGTTTATATATACTCGCATGTACATTATTTATTAGACGTATTATGGTAAATACCCCTGATTTAGCTAAATCATCTCAAAACACTAATTAAACAAAATACTATTTCGTAGAAGATTTGCTAGGTTCAAGTCTTTTTACAACATCTACTAGGGCCTGCAGTCCTGGTACCCAGAACCGGATTTTTTCGAACTTTCGGGCCAATAAAATCAATTCTAAAAATCCTAATTGGCCTGATGTGCCTATTTCCACTGCTTCTTCATATTTTCGATCGATAACCAGAAGCATCCAGAGTGCAGCGATGCATTTGCATTATGCATCGCTGTACTGCAACCATGAGGCGGGAAAGCGTCCTCGGTTCACTGCAGCCTCGCTGTCAGTCAGCCGTCAGAGCGCTCGTAAATAATGACGTTTTTGCTGCGCCCGCGCACGCAAATCGAAGCGCACAGAGTATGCTACTTCTATTCTGTGCCTAATTGTACACGGCTATATTTAAAAAAATGGGTGCCATTTTGCTGTTGTTTGTAGCGAAATTTTGATCAATTGTAATATTTTTGGGTCGCATATTGGATAGATAAATTAGAAAATACTTACGAGTATATAAATAATAATGAACCTGTTAAAATGCCTCAGAGATATATGTATGTATGTGTGTGATATGTATTTAAGACATTCACCCGTTTATCTAATATTTTCGTTAATAAATTAACGTTTCTGAATCTTATATTGAAACGCCCACGTTTAGAAATTATCAACCGAGATATAACCTAAACTCTGTAAAACTCTTATCAGTTTTCTTAAAGGACAGCCGACTAAGTACTCTGGGACTAGCATGCGGCTCACGTAGGAGGGGTGTCTGCGATTACCATATTAATTATCGGCTGGACATCGCGTGGCGTGCATTATGCTAGGGAGTTAATCACCTTTGGAGGTACGTGGCAATTGAGACGGAATACAATTGCTTACTGCGCACGAATCATTTTGGGGAGTAGTAGTGAACTTATGCACATTCAAGGATGATTTCTACCAAACGTCTCGCATCGCATCGGATCGGAACGGATTTTACAACATTTGAACGATATTAAATCATATACACAATGTTTAAAGTCTATATTACCATGCCACGCACAGTAGCTTGAGCGCTTGCGTCTTTCGCGACACGCGATCGGCCGTAATAAAGAGACAATAATAATTATAATCTCCTGTCTTCCCGTAGATGTCGTAAGAGGCGACTAAGGGAATAAAGGCTTGTAGTACTGTTAGGCGATGAGCTTACGACCGTCACTAATATACTGATAAACGTCTTAGCCTGATTGTGCATAATATAGTGACAGAATTTTCAACAAGTTTTTTAGAGTTGTTGGTATTTCTGTAGCTCTGCCTACCACACTCTGGGAATAAAGGCGTGATGCGTTGTTTTCCGTCTTTCTGTGCACCACTTTTATTAGTTTCTGAATGATTATTTGGTGGTCTGGCAGAGAGTGCCATTTGTCGTTAATTCCGCTACAAAAATAATTAAATAAATATTCCAATATAACATTACTAGAAAGTTTGATGCACACATGTAAGTAAAGTATTTGGGTAAGTGTGTCTGTGTATCTATCCGTGTCTTCTAAAAAGATAGGTACACCGAGTAGGATAGGGTTCCTATTGAAAGATAGCTTTCGGAGCTGATATCTCCGCCCAACCGTTTTTCATAAAAGCTATAATAATAGTAATAATTCATTTATTTGCAAAAAAAGGGTTAGTAGTCGATGTTACACTAAAAGTTAATCCACCTTTTCACTTGTTTACAAACGGCATGCAAATTTGTACAATGGTCACCAGATACAACATTAAATTAATATTTTAATTACATTATTCGTAACAAAAATAAAATAGGTACTTTTAATAAGAAAAGTCCATTACAAAACAATGTTAAAAATGTAAAATTGTCCAAATTGCAGATAATAATGGTTATTTCGTGCCATGGCTGTAAATCATTACATCGTTAACGTTATACAAACAATTGTCATGAAGCCACTTTCTTAAGGTTCTTCTAAATTCCTTGCCTACAAGGGGTTTTATTTGGTCAGGTAGCTTATTAAAAATCAGAACGCTCATGTTTATTTATTTATTTATTTATTATTATAATTACAATTATAGGCTTACAGTACGGACCAAGGCGCCTACAATGTTATAGATTTACACATATGCACACACAACAACAGTAGGAGTGAATATTACATAGCAAATTGTTGCCAGTTGTCAGCATTGCTTGTATGTTGTAAGTATTGCCTTTATAAATTTCAGTTTTACAGCTAAGAACCATTCCAATTAAACTAGGATTCTTCGTCCAAATCGGTTCATCTGTTTGCGAGCTACGATGCCAGAGACAGACACACACATACATATACACAAGTATACATGTCTGCGACGAAGCTTAGAGTAATGTTGTGTTGAGACACACAACAAATACACAAACACACAGATAATTAGGTACAAGAAACTTACAACACCTCTTTCCCCCTGTTTTTTCTGTCAAAGACTAAACATTCAAAGACTAAACTTTCACATAATTATAATAATAGTCAGCTTCAAATACTATCTGTCTTCTTCCCTTGCCATAGGTGTGAAAGAGTCTCGTATATTCCGCTGCGTAGGTGCATGTCGAGCGTGAATGTAGCTAGAGGCAGGTGGATTATGGAGGTTTGGGATATGTTATAAGATTTAGCGGTTTACCCATTCAATTATTACAGAATACAGAATACAGATCTTTATTGGTAAAAGCAGGGACCGGAACCGCTTAGCATTAAAGGGGTTTTCGATAGGGTATTTGATAGACTTGTTTTTACAAACCCCAAGGATGAGCTAAGCCTATCGTTTACTTAGTCCAATGAAAGGGCAACCAAGCGATACAATTAATTCGACTAAGCGCTAACCCATTCCCAATACCCTATCATCTATTACCCTTTTTAAACTTAATCGAACGGTTTTAAGCTTTTTTAATCTCTATGCGCAAGTGTTTCGACTTATTATTGCACTACCTAACAATTGAATGGGTAGCGGCGGCAGGTGAGTAGCGCATGCGAGACGGCGAGGTGAGCCAGCCGAAATGTGCCGAAGACGGCCGAGGCTTTGTCATAGAGTCGCACTGTTCGCTACGTCAAACAATAGTAAACCTAATTATCGTTCGCACAAAATGTACATTGTTTTGTTTGGGATTTGCTTTGAACTTGTTTTTTTTTAAGGCTGCAGGTTCAACTGACTTTGGTGGATTTTGGCGTAAAGTGTTTGTTTACTTTCAGAAATGAGTGATCAGGGTCGATTAAATAAATTGTATACTACCTACGTAGTTAGCTAAGTTTTAGTTCCATCTGAAATATTTGATATTTTTAAATAAAATCGTCAGTTAAAAAGTTTCGCTGACGAATTTTCAAAAAAAACAAAATGGAAAGCTTGCTTTGCGCAGGCAAATTACGATGGTATAGGTGGGCGCAATTAATATGGCGCGCGGATTATGCAATAATAGACTCTCTATCAACGGTGTAAGCGCTTCCATGCGCGCATTATTAATTGTGTCGTGCTATAACACGGTTAATATTGATAAATATTAAATATTTGTAAAATGAGAAGTAGCTTTTTAGGGTTCCGTAGTCAAACTAGGAACCCTTATAGTTTCGCCATGTCCGTCCGTCCGTCCGTCCGTCCGCAGCCTAGCTCAGACTCTTTATACTAGAAAGCTGTAATTTGGCATGAATATACATATTAGTCACGCCAACAAAGTGGTAAAATAAAATCTTGAAAAACATTTTTTTTAGTGTACCTCTCCTACACGTCACGTGGGGATGAATTTTTTTTTCTCGTCTACCCCATAGTGTGGAGTGTTCTTGGATAGGTCTTTCAAAAATATTGCGGGTTTGTAAAAACAATTTTTCGACTAAGGGATCCGTTTATGAAATATTCAGCTTTAAAGCGCTAATTTTTATTAGAGTCAATTGTTAACCATTATTTAGCCATTGTTCTTTTCGAGACTTTTGAGGAAACCAAAATGATTTACATACATTTTGTACGCTGTAAATCACTATTTACCTATTGTTATATTATATTATACGAGTATAGGGTTAATTAAACCATCACTGCGATCTAAATAATTTATTTACATGTTTTTAAAGTGTAAGCAAGCCATTATTTACAAATTGTTCCATATATAAGGTCGATTATTTAATGAGACTGGTTTATAGTTACATATTTTTAGTGTAATTATGTACTAATTGTCAATTGTTTAATGAGACTGTTGATGATCAAAATGATTTATTTATTTTTCATATTTTTACAGTTTACCTATTGTTATAGGTTAATTATTAAATCAAACTAGCTGTGATCAAAATTACATTGTAATGTAGAAGGTTATTTATTTAATGAAACTATTGTTGAGATCAAAATTATTTAGGTAGGTACTTATTTACTTATATATTTATACAGTGTAAATCATTATTTACTTAAGTACAATTTTTTAAAGTACATCCATTCAGCAGTCCATTATTAAACCAATGTTTTAAAAAAACCGGGCAAGAGCATGTCGGACCATGCTCAGGTAGGGTTCCGACGCCGCTTATACTACAAACAGAAAAAACTATCTCTAAAAACAACAGTATGAACTATTTTACTATTTAAAGTTATTTGGTGCCGTCTTAGCTAATTTTCGTAGGTATAATAAACACTTTAGTCGCCTGTATCTCAAGAACCAATCATGTCTACTTAGTGGTGATAGTTTTCCTTAAAAATTCGTTATACTTATGCGTTTCCATGTTAAAAATACTTTCAAATCAAACAAAATTTATTATTTAAAAGTCAACCAGAACTCGCGTACACTTATAATAATAAAATAGCTTGCACTTTTTGCAGTAGGTACTTGCACAAGCAGCCATCCGTCACGCAGCCAAACGTCTTTATTATTCCGGCGGGAACATGAACTAAGAATTATTATTAAACAACATTTTCATCTCAATCCCGTCCCGACACGAACTTAAATAAAGTAGGCAAGTAACGTCAGGCTAGACAGAAATCGCCCAAATGCGCAAAAAAGAGAGAGGCGATCAATGGGGTAAAACCCAGTTAATGCTAAGCGCTTCAAGATTAAACTACCGAAACCCTAATGAAATTGGTAAGCTCTATGGAAGTGGTTAACTAGTTCAAAGGGGTTCCCCTAACGTTAAGGTAACACAATCATAGGGTAACCACATTGATTGGGTAGCCAAATGATAGGCTTACCCTATCGATAGGGTTAATCAAATGAAGGGGTTTTCCGGTCCCTGGGTAAAAGTACATTTTACAAGTCATAATTTGCAATTACAATTAAATTAAATGAAATTAGGTACACAAGTAACACATTACGGTGCCAGATCCTTCCGAGTGTGTGTGTGTGTGTGTGTGTGTATGTGAGTGTGTGTGAGAGTGTGTGTGAGTGTGTGAGTGTGTGTGAGTGTGTGTGTGTGTGTGTGTGTGTGTGTGTGTGTGTGTATTGTTTAAGAATACTTAGATCTGTAATATTTTTTTTATGGCATTGGACTGCAAACGATCACACAGGCCACCTGATGGTAAGTGGAGACTGTGACCCATAGACATTCGTATTCACAAGACTGCAATCGTAAGACTGCAAATGCGTTGCCAACCCTCTATGCTAGTTATTTCACCGTCTTATCCCCAAACCGGAACACAACAATGCGAACACTACTGTTTTGGGGTTGGTTAATGGATAAGATCGTGGTAGCGATCCGGACGGACCCTGCACAAGGTCCTACTACCCGCAAATTAAAGAAGTTTCTGTCAAAAAAAATGTTTTCTGGACAAGCGTTTGTTGCTGACTGTACCTACAGCTTTTTACAAAGTAATTGACTGCTTATGAAGACCGACCTAATGAGTCTAAGTACGGTCTACTTGAAGTATATCGGAGATCCTTTCACTACCTCCCGATTCAATCATCAGACCTACTCGATGATGCCATATTATTGATAGTGACTGTACGTGTATCTCTAGACGCGTTAAACTTAGAATCTCTCTTTTCATGAAGGGTTAAAAAACAAGATCTCGTGCCTTGGCCCACGGTCTCTAATTTACAAAGCTTACAAAGTAATCGCTAAACATGTGTAATTCTGCGCCATTACAACTATTACAGCCTTATCATTGTATGATAATAGATAAACGGTGATATCGCGTAGATCTTGGACTTTAACGAGTTGTTGATAGAGGTGGTTTTTGTTTGAGAGTTTTTTAAACATAGCTATTACGTTAAATTATTTGATACGATGATAAAGATCGTTGTGTTTTAGGAAAATACTTACCAATATAGGTGTTGACTTCTATGTTATGACTATGTATGTCTATGAAGATAGTGGTCTCGGGTTCGATTACCGATATAGGCAAATATTTGTGTGCTAAGCGCTATTATTTGTTTTAGAGTCGTGAACGTTTACTATGCATCTCTCATTAATAGTACCTATGTTTATCATTGTCTTGTACCCATGGTAAAATCTTAGAGCTTAGATTGGGACTAGGTCGACTGAAGGCCTGTTGTTTGATCAGTAGTTAAACTAACTAATTGTTAAAAATCGTAACTAATGGTTAAATCTCTAGGAAATGTGTTAATTTTTCGACTATTTTTCCTAATTTCAAGAATTAGTTGAGTTAACTACTGGGGGTTATTATGACATAACTATGGTCATTACTCTCAGGGAAAAGGACAGAGTTATATAACTGTCATAGCTCTGTCCTTTACGCTCACCGTAAAATGAAAGCTAGCTCATAATAACCCCCCTGATCACACAACAGGCCCTAAATATTGTCTTTATTTAACTATTACTAAACATGTGCCCCGTGTGGTTGCCGGGTTAGAATAGTGCCACTCCATGTCTTCCGGTGGATGTCGTAAGAAGCGACTAGGGGAATACGTATAAGGGCTTGTAGTACTGTTAGGCGATGGGCTTGCAACCTGTCACTAATGCACTATGGTAAACAACTTAGCCTGATTGTGCAAAATGTTACAGAATAACCAACAAGTCGGTTTAGAGTTGTTGGTATTTCTGTAGCTCTGCCTACCCCACTCTGGGAATGAAGGCGTGATGTATGTACTAAATATGTGTTCTTCATTTCGTATTGAAGTTGAATAATGATATTAAAATCGACGACAGCATAAATACTTAGGCAATGAAACATACAAAACAAACATTTAAAACAGACATGCGTAAGATCATCCATAGATAAATAAAATTACTTTTACCCGCAGTAAAGGGCATTCCTTGCATTTCTTTGCCTCTAATAAACATATGCTAACTTTTGAACACCTGTCTTTCTGTGTGTTGATAGCCGCAATGTATAAAGATATTTGTAATACATGGCATAATAGCTGGTTTTACTTCGTTTATTTATTATAATTAATCCCCGATAAAAAAAGGAATACAAGTTTCATGTGTGTATTAAGGATGTATATTAGAGGAAGCCTGAAAGTAGCACCTATCATCGACAAGGTGAGATCCCATCGCCTTGCATAGGCATATTATGCGGAGGGATGACAGTCATCGTTTTCCGTGTGGTTGCCGGGTTAGAATAGTGCCACTCTATGTCTTCCCGTGGATGTCGTAATAGGCGACTAAGGGAATAAGGGCTTGTAGTACTGTTAGGCGATGGGCTTGCAACCTGTCACTAATACACTGGTAAACATCTTAGCCTGATTGTGCAAAATGTAGTTACAGAATTATCAACAAGTTTTTTAGAGTTGTTGGTAATTCTGTAGCTCTGCCTACCCCACTCTGGGAATAAAGGCGTGACTTTATGTATGTGTGTATGACAGTCATGTGACCAAAAAAGGATTGGGTATGAAAGTGGAGGGATGGAAGAGACGAGGTAGGCCAAGGAAAAGGTGGATGGAGTGTGTGAGAGACGATATGAAGAGGAAGGAAGTAAGAGACGAGATGACGAGTGACAGGGAGGTATGGAAGAAAAAGACCTGCTGCGTCGACCCCAAGTAAATGGGATAAGGGCAAGAAAATTAAATTAATTTGTCATTTTTTGGTGAACTAAGGTAACCTAGGCAAACCATCTCCATCCCACGTTCTTCGAATATAAGGTCATCGTTTTTATTCTTGTGTGGGCGGCCCTACTAGTGGTCCTGGGTTCGGTAAGGGCAGATATTTGTGTATTAGACACGAGTATTCCAGAGTCTTGGACGTTTTCTATGAGTTTGAGAATATCCTTCTCTAAATAAGTAAGTTTATCGTTGTCTAGTGCTAGGAATGAGGGCTTCTAGTACCTACTGTAAGGCGATGGGCTTGCAACCTGTCTAATACAGAATTACCTGAATTAACCATAAATGAATTGTTGGTAATTCTGTAATCACATTTTGCACAAACAGGCTAAGTTGTTTATCAGTGTTTCTTCCACTCTGGGAATAAAGGCGTGATAGTATGTATATATGTATCGATGTCTAGTGCCCATACTCGTAGTACAAGCCTAGAGCTTAGTTGGGTCAATTTAAGTGACATTGGTTATTTATATATTTACTTGTTCATGTATATTATATATTTCTTATTTATGTACCTATGGAATTCATTAAAATAATTAAAATTTGTATTTTGTTTAATTCAGATTGTACCGCCTACGGTAACCTATCGCAACCTCGAAAAGTTTTTGACCGAATTTCATTTGACCGAAAACATTTCGTTTTTTATCGTTTCTCCGATGGCACGATTCGTCATTTTTTTATTTCACCATTTGACTTTAAGTAAATGGTTCGTTAGTCCAAGCAACTTTTCTCCTTGTAGTCACGTACCCTATGTATTGTTACGTATTTTATTTCAAAGCCCATTTTTCATTACACCAATGCTACAACTAGCCTGTGGATCGTTTTGTATTTTGTTTCTTAACCCATTTTTCACTTCATCAATGTTACATATAGATTTTGCTACGTTACGTCAAATATTCATTTCGGCCAAAAAATCTTGCTTGTAATTAGTTTCAACTATCTACAAAATGCAACGAGCAAGACGAGTCAGGGCAGAACCGACTCAGATAGGTTAGGTTAGAAGGCCAAGGCGGGAGCTTCGCTCCCGCCTTGGCTTTCGAGGTTATTTTTTTTCTGCCCCGAAAAACTTGCTTAAGTATAATTTATCCAGACAATGCAAAGATCGAGCCGTAATATTGGGCAAAGGATACTAAGGTAAAATCAGAAATAGGAAAAAGACAAATAGACAAAGCATTACATTGGACAACTGTTGATACGCCGAAACCAGTAATGAGGTATAGATAATTTGTAAAAAAACCCAAACCATAATTGACGAAAAGTATTTGTCGAACCAAAATTCGGTCAAACATTTTTCGAAGTTGTGATAGGTAACCACCGCCTACCCATTGCTATGTATTTTTACCATCTCTTCTTTGTAAGGTATATGGCGTTTAGTAAAGTATTTTGAATGTTATTTAATTTTATTCTTAACCAAAATAGCATAAAATTAGGTTGACGCACAAATTTTACCAAAAATAAAGATATCTGGCAAAAAAAAGGTTTTTACGTAATGGTATCGTTACGAAAAAACCTAAGTATGGAAAAACGTTTACCGGGTAGGTTATATCGCCTTAATTATCTTAGTAATTTAAATCTTTAGAAGCCATTTATCAAGTTTTTACAATTCAAACCTAACAGCATTAATAAGCAACGTAGTGCGCATACGCATAACCTTTTCAGAATAAAAGTATTCCTATTGGAAGTGATAAAGATTGCAAAGATATGTGCGAACAGCTGTTCTTAATTAGCTATTATTGCTAATTACTTTAACGGGTGAAGCGGTATCTTATAATCTTTTAGTTTGTGAAGTGTTTTAATGTGAATATCGCTTTGTTATTAGACCAACATACTTACAATATTCGTACGTGTGCAGGATCACCGATCAATGAATTTAAGTTTTATTTTAGGCACTCAGGTAGAAAGATGAAGAAACGAGTTCAAGAAAGAGTTGTTTAACAGAATCACCTGACACAAACAGCAATATTACAACTGCTCGGACAACACGTTAGCCTAGTAGACAGTAACCCTGTCTACGAAGCTAGCGGTCCTGGGTTCAAATCCCCGTAATGGCAGCTAATTGTGTGATAAGCATGAGTATTTTTTCCTGAGCCTTGGATGTTTTCTATATTTTTTTATTTTGTTTATCTTAAGGAGAAGGCACACGAGCACTCAGGCCACCTGATGGTAAGTGGAATCTGAGACCTATAGACATTTGAATTCTCAAGACTATAATCCTAAGACCTCAAATGCGCTGCCAACCCTGAGGACTAAGATGGAATGCCTCTATGCTAGTAATTTCACCGGTTGTCTTATCCCCACACCGGAACACAACCATGCGAACACTGTTGCTTGGCGGGAGGTTAATGGATAAGATGGTGGTAGCGATCCGGACGGACCCTGCACAGGGTCCTACCACCACTCTACTATATTTAAGTATGTATTTTTCTATATTTTTATCTGTTGTATTTTCTTTACTTGTCTAATCGTGGGAGAGCGTGATCATCTGACACATTTTACTTGGTAAATGTAATAGGAGATCTAACATACTAATTATGAGATATTATGATCCAGGACAATAAATAATTTTAGGACAATTAATAAGTATTTCAAATGTCAGCCAATTCATAAAACGGAAACAGGTGGAAAGTGGTGGTAGGACCCTATACAGGGTGCGTCCGGATCGCTACCAGCATCTTGTCCATTAACCACCCGTCAAGCAAAAGTGTTCGCATTGTTGTGTTCCGGCGTGGGGATAAGACAACCGGTGAAATTACTAGCATAGAGGCATTCCATCTTAGTCCTCAGGGTTGGCAACGCATTTGAGGTCTTGATAATTCAAATGTCTATGGGTCTCAGATTCCACCATCAGGTGGCCTGCGTGCTCGTGTGCCTTCTCCATAACATTAAAAAAAACTGTTTTCTAAATGGTCTTGCTAGACTTTAACTGGCATACTGACACACCAACACAAACACACAAACAAAACATCTACATATATAAATATATACAAATCAATGCATGTATGACGGAGCATTACTTGAGAACAGTTCAACCGATATGGCTGATTTTTAGGGTTCCGTAGTCAAAATAGGAATCCTTACAGTTTCGCCATGTCCGTCCGTCCGCAGCCTAGCGCAGAGACTCTTAGTAACTAGAAAGCTGTAATTTGGCATGAATGTACATATTAGTCACGCAAAACAAAGTGGTACAATAAAAGTATTTTTTTTTTAGGGTTCCTCCCCTACGTGGGAATGTATTTTTTGTTTCTCGTCTAACACATAGTGTGGGGTATCGTTGGATAGGTCTTTCAAAAATATTGCGGTTTTGTAAACATATTTTTTTAATAAGGGATCCGCTTAGGAAATATTAAGCTTTGAGATACAGGCGATTAAAGTGTTTAGGTATACCTACTAAAATCATCTAAGATTGCACCAATTGACTTTAAATAGAAAATTTATTATTACTTGTTGATTTTTATGTTTGTAGTAATTAACAGCTTCGGAACCCTACACTGAGCATGATCCGACATGCTCTTGCCAGGTTTTTTAGGTTTTTCGTTGGTAGGACAAGGTTTGTATGAAAAAGTTTCTGTGAAAAAAACATTTTTGGGACTAGCTTTCGAAACCGACTGTACTTTTTTCCAAAGTCATTTACTGTTTATCAAGACCAACAGAGTCCACAGTGGGTCTACTTTAAGTACTTACAGCGGAGATCCTGTCACCACCCGACTCCATCGCCAGACCAGCTCGATGATGCCATATTATTGTATTGTCATCGAAGTTACGTAGGTGTTCCAAATTTCAGCTCAATCGGTCCCCGGTAAATGGAAAATTTCCTTGCAAGATGTAATCCAAACATACATACATACAAACCTTGCAAGTGAACAGCTAGTTGTTTCATAAAAAACAGTAAAAACATAAACATTCGTACAAATTCTACGCGATCGCAAATCAGTTGACAGCCGATTGCCGCGATCTAAATTTAAATGAATAGATTGACAGGTGACAGGTGACAGTTGACAGACATGATACGGGCTGTCGCGGCGCGTGACTCGTTTGACAGGTTATTTTCGCGCGCATTCGCCAATTGGGTTATGTTATGTAATAGCATTTATTAAGCAGTGACGAATTTTGGATTTATGTCGAAAATTACTCACTCAAGATTTTGTATACAGGGTGTTAATAACTATTATGTTAGATATTTTGCTTGGTAATAGCCATAATAGCCGCTGATATTCAGACGATTTTTGTTTTACAAAAAAGAGCGATTTGCGCTATTTATCAGTTAGGATCTCATTTCATTAAGAGAAAAATTCAAGCAAATCAACATTCTCACATTTGCTTCTCAATATATTTTTTAATTGTTATGTATGTAAAACGAAATCTACATTTACTTAAGCTAAATAGTGACTGTCACTCGCGTAATACTAGAATGTCAAACTTGCCGTGCCTCGCTACCGTCTCCAAAAAGTGAGGTCATCTTTTATGGCCAAATGTATGTAATAAATTTAAGTTGTTTATAAAAGACCATTTAGTTCGAAAGGCCTACTACACGATTAACGATTTTATAAATGACAAGGATGCCTTTAAATGACTTTCTTTTTTTTCTACATACATAAAAACAATTGAAAAAATCTCTGTTTACTGACATATTAAGTATTCTGATTTTAGATTGTTGTATAAAATCCTGACATATATTTTGTATCCCTAATTTCTATTTTTTTTTTGACTTAAGCGAAAACAGCATTTATATGTTTGTAAATTAACATGTGCCTAATTGTAGATTTTAAATTGTAAATGATCTTTGACATTCAAAAAGTGTTCTGTATGAATCGATATTGAATAAAATAATTGACTTTGACTTTGACATACTGTTAAGTATGGTGAATCTTGCGTGAATTTTGGGACACCCTTTAGTTCGCACGATACTAATCACTTAGGTCCAGTTAATTTTTGCTTCTATTACTGTTCAATAAAATCATGTATAGTCCAATGATGTATTAAAACACCTATTGCAACATAACTATTTCAAGATATTTAAAATACTAGTCAACTCACTGACTGTCTTATTCTTGGCTTCGAAACACAACAGTGCGAACACTGCTACTCGACAATGTCGAATGGTATTATACAGAAAATGAATCCCACTCTTATCCCCACACCCGGAATCAACAATGCAAACACTGCTGCTTGGTGATAGTTTAAGGGATAACATTGTATGGTAGCGATCCTGATTCCTGATGGACCGTGCACGTGGTCCTAGCGCAACGTTTGTATCTGTGACACCATGTATCTGTTTACTGCCACTCCGTCCGCGCAGAAATCGTTTATCGCTTTCCCTCAAGAACAGTCCAATTTTTCAGGATTAAAAGTACCCTATGTCCTTCCCCGGGACTCAAACTATCTCCATACCAAATTTCATTGAAATCGGTTCAGCGGTTTATCCGTGAAAGCTTACACAAACAGACTTATTTTCAAATTTATAATGTTAGTATAGATAATGAAAATCAGTTGGGCCCTTTAAGTCAACTCGAAAAAAAAATGAAAAAAAAATGTTTATTGCATATATGAAACATTTCAAGGGAAAAAGTACGATACATCCTGAGCTAGGAAGTGCGTGCGTGCGTGCGTGCGTGTGTATGTGTGAGTGCGTATGCATGTAGAGATTTATGAGATTTATTAAAATTAGATAAGATTCAACCAGTAGTTGCCTATTTTACATTTTAACAGTAGAGTTGCAATTATTTCGGGTTCCTATTTATTTAATTTCATCATGTATTTTTGTAAGTCGAATCATTCCGCCTAGTTGTCTGATTGTTCGGAGGTTAAAGGAGTCAGAGAGGCCCTTAGCTGGCGGGTGCTGCGGAATCCGCAGTGCTCTACTGTCCGGGCTCCAGACGCGAGGGGCACAGGGCCAGCTATGGAGTACCCCACGAAATAATATTCCAAGTCAGTTTAGGTTTCTATATCTAAACCTGACTTGGAATAAAAGGCTCTATAATAAATGCCACTTACTATTCCGAGCTATTGAGACCAGTGAGTCAAGCCAAACTTGAAAAAAGAAGGGGCAAAATCAGTAAAGGCGTTTTGTTTTTGCAAGACATCGCCCCCGTTCATACCGCGCGTGTTGCAAGACTAGCTCTGAAGGAAATCGGCTTCGAAGAAATTTCTACCCTCCATATAGTCCAGATTTAGCCCCTAGAGACTATTTTCTGTTCAGTAATTTAAAGAAAGATCTAAGAAAAAAACAATTTGGAAGTGATGAAGAAATGAAGGCGGTAGTAGAAGAGCATTTTTAAGGCCAAAGCAAAGAGATTTTTTAACGGCATAAAAGCTTTATATAATAAATGTAAGAAATGCATCGATTTAGAGGGGGATTACATTGAAAAATTAAAATAACTTAAATTTTCTATTGTTTTTTTTCACCGTAGGCTTAGAACTTTTCAGCCGCCCCTCGTGTCTCCGGTTCCTATCTATTTAATTTCATCATGTATTTTTGTAAGATAGTCGAATCGTTCCGCCCAGTTGTCTGATTGTTTGGAGGTTAAAGGAGTCAGAGAGGCCCTTAGCTGGCGGGTGCTGCGGAATCCGCAGTGCTCTACTGTCCGGGCTCCAGACGCGAGGGGCACAGGGCCAGCTATGGAGTACCCCACAAAATAATATTCCACGTCAGTTTTAGATATAGAAACGTATCAGCTTTGTTTCCTACAAAGCCGTATTCAAATAAGTGTACTTTCGTGATATTGAAAACTGTTTAAAAAATAAGAAAAAAACTGGCCAAGTGCGAGTCGGACTCGCGCACGAAGGGTTCCGTCAGTTTTATGGGAGCCCGCTTAAATATTTATTTTATTTTAACTAATTTATTCCTTTTTAAAGTAAATATTCTGTGTCTAAATATTACAAGCGTCTATCTTCTAGTGCTTCGGACAAGCAGGGTCATCGAGGCAAGTAACTACAGCAATAGAGTACCTATGTTCTACATACCTGTTCAAACAATGTTGTGTCAATGTTCGCACCAACCTCAACTATTCTGTTTGGCATAGTAGTTGACTAGTAAAGAATGCCTTAAGGCATTAAATCTGCCATTTGTACTTACTTTTGTAATGTGCAATCAAGTTTAAATAAATAATAAATACCTTGGCATTTTTTTTATATATATGCGTGGTTATTTGCAAGAACTATTTCATTATAACTACGAAGTCGTTCCAACAAAATTTAAAACGCGTATTTGCGTATTAGTTTTAGAATTTTATAATGCAAGACTCATTTATAACGCTTTTTCCCTGTGCTACTTACATTAACTTAACGCTCAACGTGTTGATTATTTATGAAAGCTATTTACTGTCTTAAACAGGTCAATAAACATTAATCACCTGGTCATTGGGTCAGTTGTAGATAGAAAACAGCGGTTTTTCACAAATTATTTTATTTTTCTTAGTGATCATATTTTGTTTTGTAGTCCCACTTCTCATTTAATAAGAAACTAGAAAATTAACAAAAAAGTTGTCTTAGAAAAGCTCGCTTATTTTTGCTTAATAGTGGTCATACTGGTTGTAAATTGTCAATATTTCGTATTATATAATTGTGATGCAAAAACAAATTTTATATTTAATTTAATCGTTAGTCTCCACAGCCTTCGCTGTTCGCCGACAGGATCGCGGCCGGCAGATAGCACGGCGGCAGACATTTTTTGTCTGTCGACTTGTTTTTCTCTTTGTCCCGCATACGCTAATACTGAGGCGGCATGTGATCCATACTTTCAAGGAATTTCCTTTGGAGAATATTGTAATCAGGTGTTTATTTTGCTTTTGTGTGTATGAAGGAGGAATGTATCTGTAAGATTTGAATGAGTATTGTTTAAAAATGGCAATTCGTTTACTACAGGGATATTTGAGATCTGTAACTTTGATAAATGTAAGACAAAAGGAAAACAATTATATTCTCCCCAAATCAGGCTGTACATTTGAAATGTCTTTTATTAAAGTCTTTTTAGTATCTATGAGATGATTTCAGTTCTGATAATACCAGTATTGATAATAAGTGCTGATCAAATCCTTAGATTATTTGATAGCATCTTGATTTTGACTTTGACGACGAGTTTAGCCTAGTCGGTAGTGAACCTGCCTACGAAGCTAGCGGTCCCGGATTCGTATAGGCATATATTTGTGTGAGCGAGTATTTGTGCCTGAGTCTTAGATGTTTTCTATGTATACTGTATACAAGTATGTTTATCGTTGACCCATAGTAAATGCCTAGAGCTTAGTATGGAGCTAGGTCACTTTGTGTGAAATTGTCCCCTGATGTTTATTTATTTATTTATCTCATACTTCTAATCGCAAATACAGTTAATAAAGATATTTAACGCCCAGAAACCTGTTTGTATAAGTGTAAAATTCATATGAAATTTCTCTCCGAACCAGTATAAATTAAATAAAAAAACCAGCTGTTAGTAGGCTTCTTCTAAGGCTTTTAGCGCTTTAATGGTCGCCATTGTTAGATTTAATCGTTCGCGTCCGCGCCTGATGACAGATAGGGACGTAATGCGTTTAAATTTTTAAAATAAGAACAGTGTTGCCAGTAATGAGCAGGTGACTCGTATCGCGACGTGTGTTGCCAACTTAGTGTCCGCTGGCGAATGATAACCATAAATAAATGTATTTTTTTTCTTTTGAAAGTAATTGGTTGGTGTTTTTGTTCAACAATAATGTTTAATGTTAATCTGATAGTCGGTAATAAGTCGCGAGCCAACGCGTCGCGCACGCATATCGATCTGAATATTATTTTGAACCGGAATACAACTAAAAAGTATTAATGTCAACCAGTGATAGCTTTTCTATTTTTTAAAGATTGTTTTTGTTATGTTTATTTATTCATTTACTTCTTGAGGATTGTCTGCAGTGTATAATATTGCTTTGTGGTAAATAATTAGAAACTTACATACATACGCATCGTTTTGCAACCTATTTCATTTGCCAACCCGCTTTTTTTCTGTACCTACAAATATTTCAGGTCCTGAAATAAATCTAGAACTATTTACAGTTTCGGAAAAAAACGCGTGTTATCAAATGATATGTTTGTGAAATGAATCATTTGTGAAACGTTGGTTATGGAATGATAGGATCCCGCGAATTTGCCCGTTATTATTCTCGTCTTAAAAAACGAAGTTTAGGCTTTGTTACTCGCGGTAGCGTTAACAATTTCACTGATAAATACGCCTAGGTTTGGTTCTGGCATAGAAGTTAAAATAGAATAAAGAAATAAAGAACAATACGAGTACATGATCCCTGGAAACATTACACTCCTTTTTTGGGAAGTCGTATAAAAACTTAATGAAAACATGTTATCTGCCTTTGTTTAGAGATAACAACAGCCCGTGAGATGGACCGACGATCTGGGGGAAATTTGCCTCCTGCTGCCTCCTAAGCCAGCGGTCCTGGGTTCAAATCCCGGTAAGGGCAGATATTTGTGTGATGAGCACGAGTATTTGTTCCTGAGTCTTGGATGTTTTCTATGTATTTAAGAATGTATTTCTCTATACAACGTGTTACAAAATAATCCGTAAAAAAGAAGTAACAAAAGTAGTGTCAGCCCTTATTAAATAACCTCAGTTCAGTATCTTAGGTATACAGTATACTAGGGTTGACACGACTTTCGTAATTTCTTTTTTACGGATTATTTTGTAACACGTTGTATATAAGTATGTTTATCGTTGTCTAGTACCCATAGTACAAGTCTAGGGCTTAGATTGGAACTAGATCAATTTGTGTAAGATTGTCCCCTGATGTTTATTATTTATTTTATCAATTTGTGGCCCACCTTTTGGATTTGATATGATAACGCCTTTATCATATCAAATGCAAAAGGTAGGCCCGCTCTTTGATTAGATCGCTGCAAACAGTGAGCTTAAAAAATTGACCTTCAGATCAAAATAGACGGTAGAAACTGTATAAGGAAGACCCAAGACCATAGATAATGGAGTGCAATGCAAGAGGCCTATACTCAGCATTGGGTGGTACTCGCAATTGGCTGAAGAAGAGAGAGAGAGACAGATAACAACGTTATAAGCAGTGCTCGGAATAGGTAGTGCCTATTTACCTAAACTTCAGAGGAGGACCTAACTAAGAGTGGTTACAACCACCAAAAAGTATTATTTTTTATTATTGTTCGCGGGATTTCCCGGGATTCATAAGAGTACCTAATCAACATATAATCAGACTCGGGGTCAAATTATTAACTAAATGCAATTGGTTAATGCCGATAGTTTGAATGGTTACGTTGAAAACATAAAAGTCGACCTCGTAAGTGGCCGTCGTCGAACATCAAAATGAGCCCGAAATTTTCTACCTGCATTATGCGACCCTGCTGATAACAGGACGCTCTATAAGATGTTGCAAGTGCGAACGAGATAACACGATGCTAATATTGCTAATCCATTTGTTTTCAATTTGAACCTACTTAAGTTTACTCGCTCTTCAACCTTTGTTGTTTGTTGTTGTGTGTGTTTTTTTAATTGAACAGTGGATTTTGTTTTGACATTGGCTTGTTATACGGACTTGGATATTACTTATTTAGTACAAATTTGTATACATTAAATGTTTGAAACATATGATAACCAGTTTTTATTTCAATTACCTCGTTACACACATACACATTACATTTTTGATCGATTTTCAACACAGTACGTTATATGTCACGACACGCATTTTTCTGAATTAAACTATTGAATTTTACTAATAATTTGACGCCGAGTCTGATTATATGTCGATTAGGTACTCTTATGAATCCCGGGAAATCCCGCGAACAATATTAATAAATAATAATTTTTGGTGGTTGTAACCACTCTTAGTTAGATCCTCATCTGAAGTTTAGGTAAATAGGCACTACCTATTCCGAGCACTGGTTATAAGCCTAAGCAGCTTTACTGACACAGTAGATTAAACAAACAATATCTAACCAATAGTTAGGGCACATTTAACCGACCTTAGTCCCTTGCTCCTAATTAGTTGCCTTAACGGTAACACGCGTTTCGTCCGTTCTGCTCTATTATGGTGCCATTACTGCTCTTAAATGACTTCTAGAGCACCTCAAAAACAGGCGGCGGTATATGAGCCGTGTAAGAGTTATATTGCCTTTTTATGTGCCTTGACTATTTAGAATTACGAAACTGAATCATGCTGTATTTCAAAAGCAAGTGTTTTATATCAATGTAAAATATAAAATGTACAGCATGTTTGAGAAACAATTAAAATGGGTCAATGTCTCTTTTTTAACGGAAACGTATTTAATATCTTGCATTGTGATTATACGAAAGCAACGAATACAAAATAGTTTAATTTAAAATCGGTCATGAACATGTTAGGCTACCCTATGAGTTTAAATTAAAAGGACACGCACATGGCGAAACGAATGAAGCATTGTTTGACCACGGAATCCTACAATAATGTATTTTATTTTTAGACACATTCATTCATTTCATATAGTATTGGCGTGTCATCTAAGACATATCACGACAGATGGATCCGTCAAACGAGACGAGATAGACGTTTGGCGTCTGATATGCAGAAGGTCAGAGATATACGACAAAGAAAAAGTTATCCAAAACACATGTTCTCTTCTTTATATGTATTGAAACAAAGTTGCTCTTAGAATAACTTTATTCTGCCAGCTGCATCGTAGTTGCTAATATTTGGAATAGATTCTATTGGCAAACGTGTAAAGTGCAAATTTGGATGTATTTTGGATAATGACTTGCACCAAACAGAATATTATAACTTCTGACATATGTAATCCAGTTACAAGGATTGACAGTTTTGATTAATGTGGTAAAACGAGAAACATGTATCTTAATTTTGTGGTGTAATTAACTTTTTAGGTTAATCCAAAACAAGTAACAAATTCCTTTAGGTACACTTACACTTGGAACTTTTGACTCGGAAGAATAGATTCAAGATTGAATTTAAATGACCCTAAAAATATTTTATTAAATTAAGTAATATTTTCTCAACTGTACTTGTAAGTTAAAAACGTTAAAGAATGCATTTGGATATCATCTCTTTATAATAACATCCTGTAGCAACCTTCTTCTTTTTTTTATTAAATGGCGGTCCACACAGTGATTTCGCCAATGTCAAGTGAATAGAGTAAATCAGTAAACAGAATAAATCAAAAGTAAAAACCGGGCATTTTCTCTTGTAGCAACCTTGTCATTAAGTCCTATGATATTTTAAATTAAAAAAGCGGCCAAGTGCGAGTCGGACTCGCCCATGAAGGGTTCCGTAGCAGCAAGTAACATAATATAAAAGTTCGTTGTAGCTTTGATCAATGTTTTTATGACGTATTAAAAAAAACTACTTACTAGATCTCGTTCAAACCAATTTTCGGTGGAAGTTTGCATGGTAATGTACATCATATATTTTTTTTAGTTCTATCATTCTCTTATTTTAGAAGTGACAGGGGGGGGGCACACATTACAACACTTTGGAAGTGTGTCTCTATAAAATAAAATGATGTTAGTAACCTCAGTATCATTTTTGAAGACCTATCCATAGATACCCCACACGTATGAGTTTGATGAAATAAAAATTTTGAGCTTCAGTTCTAAGTATGGGGAACCCAGCAGTTTAGTGGTGGTAGGACCCTGTGCAGGGTCCGTCCGGATCGCTACCACCATCTTATCCATTAACCATCCGCCAAGCTACAGTGTTCGCATTGTTGTGTTCCGGTGTGGGGATAAGACAACCGGTGAAATTACTAGCATAGAGGCATTTCATCTTAGTCCTCAGGGTTGGCAGCGCATTTGAGGTCTTTAAGTAGTCGATTGGTTTAGTGTTAATAATTTATTACTGAATGAGAAAAAGACGAAATGTATAAAGTTCATGACTACTAATGTGAAAAATAGTCAAACTACTGTAACTATTAAAAATGACAAACTAGACCTAGTTAATGATACAGTGTTTCTTGGTATAACGTTTGACTCCAAGCTCCAATGGGGTCCTCATCTTGCTGGATTGGCGGGTAGACTCAGTTCTGCAGTTTTTGCAGTTAATAAGATTCGGCAATTAATAGACTTAGATACCGCTCGATTAGTTTATTTTAGTTACTTCCATAGTATTATGTCATATGGTATTTTACTGTGGGGTAGTGCTGCTGATGTAAATAGCATCTTTGTTCTGCAGAAGAGGGCTATTCGTGCTGTCTACAAGATGGGCCAGAGA
Organism: Acleris holmiana; assembly: GCA_949316455.1. Classification (NCBI taxonomy): domain Eukaryota; kingdom Metazoa; phylum Arthropoda; class Insecta; order Lepidoptera; family Tortricidae; genus Acleris; species Acleris holmiana. Next base: position 22,030,969 of record OX438766.1, read on the forward strand.
GACTCGCTTAGAGATAAGTTTAAAGAAATTAACATATTGACCATGCACAGTCAATACATTTATGAAAACATTATGTATGTTCATAAAAACATCGCTAAATTTAGAAAAAACTGTGACATACATAATGTTAATACCAGAAATAAATATAAGCTCGCAGTGCCCTTCACGCGGCTCCATAAAATAAAAAACTCTTTTATGGGTAATTGTATTAAGTTCTATAATAAGCTCCCAAGTAATGTTACTGAACTATCAGTAAATAAATTTAAGAGTTACGTTAAGCGTAAACTAATTTCTAAAGCATATTATAGTATTAAAGACTATATTAATGATAACAATGCTTGGGACTGAATTGCTTGTAATAAAATGTTTAGTCCTTACGACAAAAGGTTGCGAACGTCGAAAAAAAAAAAGACATCCGACAGAGCTTCTTACAGGTTCTTCTCTGATCGGTCGCGATTTGAACCTGCAGTCAATTTAGGCTAAGTCGCTACTATGACGTTTCAAAAGAGTTTATTATTTGTAAACCTACTTGAATAAAGATTATTCTGATTCTGATTCTGATTCTGATTCTATAATCTTGAGAATTCAAATGTCTATGGGTCTCAGATTTCACTTACCATCAGGTGGCCTGAGTGCTCGAGTGCCTTCTCCTTAACATAAAAAAAAAACCCCCCCAAAATGTATGTTTTTTCTTCTATTCTTGTGTGAAAATCTTAATGCGGTTCACAGAATAGAAAAGTGACTGTGACATACGGACGGACAGACAGACAGACAGACGAATCTATAAGGGTTCCGTTTTTTGCCATTTGGCTACGGAACCCTAAAAACCCCTCAATAATTCATCGATTTCATTGTGCGTTTGAGTCATAAAAATTACTATTAATATTATTATGTCCATCCACGTCGTGTCAATTTTGTATCGAAGTTAAGAAGACCGGCGCTGAAAGCGTAAAAGGGACAACGCCATCCGACGTGGAGGCCAAGCAACTGGCGATAACACTTGACCTTAGCAATTTTTGCCATAGAATAAAAAAACAAAATGGCGGTTCATTAAAACTTTGACCGTTGTGTACCAGGGTGGCAGAGATCGCAGGATGTGAACGGCTAAAGTTAGATTGTGTCCCATAACGCCGCTATTACCAGCTGATGAAATGATATTTTTACTTAATAAAATATGAATGTTGTATTTTTTAAACCTTTGGGGCTTGAAAAGTTTCCGAAACTTTCAGATTTGTGTAGAATGAACAATGAAGACAGAAATTAGTTTTTACTCGTGACTTGACTCCCATGCCCATAAAAAATATGTTTATTGGAAAATATAACTTTTTAGTTTAGTCACCGTTCATAAACCCCTATTATGTTTTCTAGGTATTTTTGTGCTTCATACCTTTTTGTAGGTAACTCATCACTAAATCGAATTTCACTTCATCGAATGTACCATTTCATCGAAAGCTATTTTCGGGTGAAACCATCATGTTTTCAGGGTATCTAAAACATTAATTACGTAGGTTAGGTTAGGTTAGGTTACATGTTTAAGATACCCTGAAAACAGTATAGTTTCAGCAGAAAATAGCGTTCGATGAAATGAAATTAGTTGAAATAATACATTCGATGAAATGATAGACATCCCTTTTTATTCTATATTTGTTTAGTTACTGTTTGTAACCTGAATTAATAAATGAAATAAATAAATTTTAATACATCTGAAATATGCATTACCAAAAAAAACGTATTATGGAATCTCGATAAAAAAAACAAAGCATTTCAAGAACACGTATACTGTCATACCACCATCAGTCCAGCGCAACTGCTAGAAAACAACTTATTTATATACCTAGGTAAAAAAAAAATGGCGCTCGTCATCCAAAAGTTCTTAAACTTATTGATAACGATAAAAATCTATCAATTTTCAACTACGGTCTACTTCATTGAATACCAAATACAAACTTGTCAAACTTCCTCGTGACGTCACACAAATAAAAATGATTCAGACCATTATTTATTATTAGGTTAATCATGAATAATGCATCCGTCGTCAATGTAACATAAATATGAATTTTAATTTATGGTCCCATAAAACATATTTATCGGGCGTCATGTTTCAAAATCAAGTTTTGGAATCGCAATCATTGCCCTATCAATCATATATCATATTTGGGAATTCTTATTATTAACTTAAATATTAAAAAACACAAACATAATGAATAATGTTTAGTAGGTATTATTACTTAGTGTTAAATTACGGATCACTAGTGATAAAAGAACCACAACTAAATTAAATATGCGTAATGTGTAATAATATAATAACGATTTTTACTAAAATTGTAACATTACCAATTTGAATTACCAAGTAAGACTTTTCATAACTTTGTGACTGTTAACGCCACCTTTTGGCACACAACGTAAACTTTGTAGAAAAACTTCTACAATGAAAACGCATTCGCTTTCTATTAGTATTCATGTATGCTCATTTCTTTGTTTTTGAACAATCGTAATACATCAACCACATAGGCCAGGCCCACACAAAAGTAGTTTTAAAAACAAAAATAAACACTGGTCAAGTCCTTGTTGTTTTTTTTTTATTTATCATCTTTAATTAAGCGAATCGTGGCTTGGCCATTGTCCGACTTACCTGCCCGACGATTTCAATCTCAGCGAACCGGTTACAATGTCCTGACATACACCTTGTGTTTAAAAATAATTTATTTACCTCACTCACAAAAACATGCATTCATCAACAGTAATAAAAATCGTATACTTATTTGCACTTTAGTTTTCATACGTCAGCCATTTTAAAAAAGCATTCTATTTTGAATCGGCGATTCCATTTTTGAATCGGAACGCGGCATTTTGCAGTTTCGCGCCGCGAGCTTGAAACATTTGGCGCGTCCGAAGCGGCCGCTGTCAGTTGGGCACTCGGGGGCGTCTACGAGGGCCGGGCTCGCCGCTCGGCTAACATCGGCAGCGCTCTCTTTCTAACACGACCAACTGTCTGTACCACCTGTATTCCTGACAATGAACTGAGTTACAACGCAGTATTATTTTACTCGTGTTTATTTCTGTTTCGTGTCTTATAAAGAGCGGTGAGTTATTTGAAAACGATTTTCATGCTACTTTATGTTGGTGTAACGTTTTGGATTGAGCTAGTTTAGTGTTTAACTGATTTTGTCGCTGTACAAGGTTGTGTTGTTGTTCGTTTTGCGTCTGTACTAACAAGAGTTATTTATAGTTCTCTATAGACTTTTAGTGCAAAGTTTTCCGATAATTGTATGTTATTTATATCTACGCAGCTTATTTGAATAGGAAAATCACTTGCGTTGGGGTTTTTGCTAGGTTTTTCTTCGTATTTATAAACATAACCTCTAAATGTTTATGATGGATGGAGTTTGGTGATGTGAAACATAGGTGGCGCTGCGTATGGGCGGAGTTTGCTAACGGACACTAGACGTATGTCATCTGAGATAATTGGCGGTTAGTTCGGGCATACTTGAAATTTAGATAAACTGTTATTTATTTTTACGATTCGCCCCCTTTTATTGGTCATAAATAGGGGTTGATCGGTTATTGTGCCGATTGACGCAAGGTTTGGTTGCTACTTTGTATTGTTGATTGGAGTTGTAACTTTTTACTGGTTGTAATAATAAAACGAACAAAAGTATATTAAATGTTGTAGAATAGTGCAAATGTAGGCAATAATATATTATTCATTTGTTATAAAAGTTAAATAGAGGACATGCATGGAAGTCTGAATTGAGTCTCATTGATACGATATAGGAGAAAATGTAAAAGATAAGCATATAAAACGCAATACACTAAGTTTTGGCCCGTTTATTAACATTTTATATAGAGTCAAAAAAAAAAATGAAATGTCTTTATTGTTTAGATTGTTTTTTCCGGCATCTTCATTTTTTTACGTAATATTGTAAATCAAAGATATTGGTTTAAAAATAGTACCTAATTTACGAAATAAATGCAAATTTCTTTATAAGGTCCTTATATTTTAAACATGGAACAACAGCTGTGACGTCATTCCTGCGTCGTCGATTTTGTATAAAGTGTTTTTGCAGGGGTCTGAACTATGACTTTAAAGCTTCATATCTTAGAAAGAAATTACACGTCAATTATTTCGCGTATACAATTATTCCTCTCTTTCATAGCACTTTCCAGAGAGCGTAAGAAAATAAATATGTATGGTCCCTATTGCTTTGTCTTAAATAGAAAGTCGAATGTTGCAAAAGTTGCAAGTCCCCTATCTGAATTGGGCTCTCGTGCCTTTAAAGGACGCCTCAGCCAGCAGTAGTGGGTCCTATAAAATCTAAATCAAAAGATTTATAGGTATGCTTATTTTATAAAAAAATCCAATACATTGGAAATTGTTTTGCCCTCCAAAGCCAATAAGCCGTATCTCAAATTCAATGGTCAAAGCAGATTAAATCCTATACAGCTGCTGATAAGGTTGCATTAGCTACAGGAGTTTTGTCTGAGATACTGCCATTTGTGTTAGTAGGGCAGTGTTTAAATGGTCCATTTTTTTTGTTGCGTTACAATGCTTTGTCTCCAGATAATTCGACGATTTCAATGTTTTTGTAATAAACTGAATTTCATCATCATCATCATCAAATCAGCCGAAAGACGTCCACTGCTGGACATAGGCCTCCCCCAAGGCTCTCCATTCAGACCGGTCCTGTGCTTTTCGCATCCAACTGAATTTAATGCAAACATTTTGATTATTATATCGTAACAAAGGAAAAAATACGTATTTGAGAACGTTGCTCAATAAACATTTATAGCTAAATAATAAATATCACGAGGCAATGTCACACGAATTGACCTAGTCCTAAACTATGCTCTACCTATGGGCTTGTACTCGTAGGTGTACTATAGGTAGGTACTAGACAACGATAAATAACATATTATATAGACAAATGTATACTTAAAGACTCGTGCTCATCACACAAACATCTGCCCTTACCAGGATTTGAACTTGGGACCGCTAGCTTCGAAGGCAGGATCACTACCAACTACGCCAACGTGTCTTCAAAGCTATTATTGCATTTTTATGTGTTATTATTGCCTCTTTTACAGACAAGATGCATTGCGAGAACATTGTCGCGATCGATAACGTATATAGGATTGACGCAAGGTGTCGAACGGTCGCGTCGAGCGCTTATGTCAATTACATACACTTTGTCAGTTCTCTAAAATCGTGTACTCTTTCTTGTGCATATTTTCTAGGACCCTCCTTTTCTTTAAAGCCTCTTCTACCGTCCATTTAAGCATGATTTCCACGTTGGCCTAGTTAGCAGTGCTAGCGGTCCCGGGTCAAATCCCGGTAAGGGCTAATATTTGTGTGAGGAGCACGACTATATGTTCCCGAGTCTTGGATGTTCTCTATGTATATATTTCTCAATATAAGTAATCTTATCGTTGTCTAGTACCCATAGTACAAGACTAGAGCTTAGTTTGGGACTAGGTCAATTTGTGTGACATTGTCCCGTGATGTTTATTTATGTAGGTACAGTATTTAAAGTCCAAGCCGCGCACAGCAACTGGACCGCGGGCGTCTTACGCGACACGCGACGCGATCGTAGGCGAAAGTTTGCTGCGACGTGCGATCGGCTAGACAATAGTTATTTTATTTATTTATTTATTTATTTAAATACTTTATTGCACAAAAAAAGTGTACAAAAGGCAAACGTAATGCTACAAGCATTCTCTACCAGTCAACAGGTGAAACAGAAATCAGAAAATAGGTAGGCGCAATAAAAAGACCATCTTTTCGCTTAAATTTGGAAAAAATATTTAACTATTAATTGATTTAACTATTCTACAATAAAGTACGTAAATACATATAAATAAATAAATACTTATACCTATTATATACATATACATACCTACTAGAGTCTGGCAAATGAAAGAAGAGAATGAAAAATTCACTTACGCGGCATCACTATATGTCATTACCATAGGTTTTGACAATCAGTGTTGCCGCGTAAGTGAATTTTTCATTCTCTTCTTTCATTTGCCAGACTATAGCTGTTAGAAATAATGATGATGTCTATCGGCTGTCGCCGCGTCCCTTCGTATTCTTTTCGATTCGATGTATGCGTTTGGTGGAATAATCGTTTCATCAACGCGTAACACATAGTAAAATTTAATAGAAACGATTCCCACTACACTTTAGTGCCCGCGTCGGGTTTCACTCGCCGTCACTGCGCGGCAGTTCGGTGACAGGCCCGCGCCCCCCGCAGTAAATCGTCTGGTAACGCACTCTCAACACGGAACTTGAGTGCGCACTATTCGACTCGAGCGTTGCCTGATCCACCGACTTGAGTACGGTTAGCAGATTTTTGGTGTGTTTGGAAAGGTTAAGGAAATAAATAAAGGAATAATCTCTCGTAAAATTTTAGTCCTAAACTAAGCTTTTTTATGTTTAGGAGAAGAAAAGGTAAGTGGAATCTGAGACCCATACACATACGAATGCCTCTATGCTAGTAATTTCACCGGTTGTCTTATCCCCACACCGGTACACAACAATGCGAACAGTGTTGCTTGGCGGGTGATTAATGGATAAGATGGTGGAAGCGATCCGGACGGACCTTGCACAGGGTCCTACCACCACTCAAGCTCAGCACTAGGCTTTTTAGCCGATAAACATTTTTTTTTTATATAAAAGAGGGAGGCAAATGAGCACGGGGTTTACCTGATGGAAGGTCATCAACACACCCCATAAACACCAGCAACTCAAGTAGAGTTGTCGGTCCGTGCCGATGAAAGAAAAATACAAGCTCTTTCCTTGAAAAACCCCATGCTATAACTGGCTGGAAATACCGCCGAAGAGAGTTCGTTCCACAGTTTCACCGTACAAGGCAAGAAGTACCTAAAGAAACGCACGGTGGAAGAACGCCATTCATCTGCATCCACATTACTTATATTGGAGCAATAAATACATAGAAAACATCCAAATTAAGGAAGAAATATTCGTGCTAATCACACAAATATTTGCTTTTATGCGGAATTGAACCTGGACCCCTCTTACTTTGTAGGCCGGGTCACTACCAACTAGGTCACAAACACGTCGTCAAGTCGCGAAGTATTTTTTTTTAATAGTGTATTCAAAGCTAATAAATGTACATATATTCAAAACATACAACCTAATTAAGAACCTTCTCTTTTTTAAAGGGCGGCACCCCTAATTTTCTTAAAAAACTTCTTAAACAAAAAATTGACAGCGTTTACCGTAAATCATCGAAAACTTCAAAAAAACTATCCCTTATAAAACGTTTCGATATCTCTATTTAACATTTATCACGTCCAGCCCAATCCCATCTGCTTATAAATTTTTTCGTCATCTGTTCTTTAAAGAACTTTTTTTAAGTTACTTGCGGACTATCCGAGGCGGGACTGACAGATTTATGGCGTGCGTGGATCGTATCCCCTCTCCCTCACAAAATTAAAACGTTCTTAAAAATCTTTTCGATGCCTGACGATTGGGTTTTCTGTCGCACCTGAACCGTGCTGTTGACTGTACTTATTGGATGACAATAATTTGTCCTAGTTTCTACGTCATTGGGATAGATTGTATCATTTATTAAAGAATTTATTGATTTCATGAATTATGCTTTTGGGTTATAACTCGTATAACGTAGCGCCATATCTTTTATGGCTAAAAGGCAAACGAACACACAGGCCACTGATGGTAAATGTAATCCGAGACTAATAGAATCAGCATTAAGACTACGATCTCAAGACTGTAAATGCGTTGCCAACCCAATAAACTGATCTTAGTTAAGATATCCGTCTCAATATGCGTCAAAGTGAATCTCAAGTCATTGAAAATGTAATTGCAGACGTATCTTGAGACGAGCATCTTACCCAAGACCAGTGTATCAATAGCGCCGCTTTTGTCTACTGTATCTAAATAAATTCTCAAATTTAAGTACAAAATAATGAGCAAAGATATATAAGAACTAAGTTTACATTTTCATAAGTAAATAATTATGTGTACGAGTATACCGCCCACATTATTAAAAAAAATCCTATATACCTATAACTAACCAAAGAAGGCTTTAACGGTAGCTCATTCCATAAATTGACAGACTGTAATGTGTAAGATTTTTGACGTAGAATATTTTTTACTGCAATAAAAAATAAGAAATGTTTTATACACTGAAAAAAATAAATAGCTGAACTAGTTGTGCTACTTGACGTTTAGCCAAAATTTAATACTTAGGAACCAAAATAATGTTAATATTGCAAAACTGATTTTGGAAGACATCACTAACTAGTTATGTTATTTGAAAGTTATTTTATAGTTACTATTTTTTTCAGCTAATATTTACTAATTTGAATATTTTATTACTGGTAGACAAACTCATGCGCTTGTTATTAAAACCATACGTTAAGTAGCATTTAAACAAATCACTTATCTAATTTAGTTTTATATAATTTATCAAATAATAACTAACTTGCGATGTTGGTGTAGCTTTTCTTATTAGCAAATGTTTAACTACATCAGAGCAATGAGTAACTAAACCAAAAAGCTAACGCGTCTAACTAAATTTTCTTAATGTTTTACAAAACATTTTAGAATTAGTTAAAATTACATTTTTGAAAGCAATAACAAAACCAGTTTGTTATTAAACCATACGTTTAATAGCATTTTACCAAATCAGTAGGTATCTAAATAAGATTAAATTTTTATTACATAATTACTAAGTTGCGATGTTGCTGTAGCTTATTTTTGTTTGCAAATGTTTAACAATATGCGAGTAATGAGTAACAAAACCTAAAACAACGAGTCGTACTAAATTTTCTTAACGTTTTACAAAACACTTTATGAATAGTTTAATATATTAGTCCACCAGTTTGTTGCTAGCAACATAAACGCGCTTCACCGCGCCCCCCGCCCCGATGTTCGTTCCTGTTTGATTTGGACTATCACAAATGTTGGGTGCTTAAGCCGAAATAGCGCAATATTTTTTTTAATTAAAATAATTAATAGTTGTGATCTGTGCCGGTGCCGGTACCGGTACCTACCTAAATAACATTACTCAAAAAACTACTGTAGTAAGTCTATGCGTTTGTGAGATATTTAAGAGACCTCAGAAGATTTCGCCGTATGGAGGAGCTTGTTGATCCCATCGCAGATTACCTTCGGTCATGGGGACAGCACTCAACGATTTTTTTAAATAAGTAGGTAATCTCTTTAAAAAAAATACACCTTTTTTTTACATTTTTTTTATTTTCTGGTGAAATTGCCTCTAGTTTTATCCCGATTCGTTTGTGCACCTTAACACGGGACACACTGTATTACAGGCAAATAATAATCAGTTCCCAAATAAATCGAAGTTGATTTTGTTATATAAATGTTCCTTGTACCTAGTTCATTTTTTTTTAATAAAGAATCGTTTATGATATTATGTTTTGTTTTATTTTTGGATTTATGCTATCAAATCCACAAAGGGCTACTGCATGGGTTTTCGGTCATTCATCTCCATTACTTATTAGTAAAAGATAGTTAAGAGCATATTTAATATGTACATATACTTCGCTCATATTTTATTTACAGCCTAACATCGACCTGTATGCTGCAGCCCTAAATTACCTAGCAGCTCATGGGTGTCCCACGGCTATGCCATAAGGAGGATAAATACTTTCAAATGTAGACAGGTAATAAATGAATCTATGGGGCTATAATAAGGCTCAATTTTTTCAACAGTATTAGTATCATAGTCTTCATAGTGTAATTAAATTCCTGTCTACAATATTTGATAATATTTACCCTCCGTATGGCGTAACCTTGGGGCGCGCCGTGTAATAACTAAATTAAGTTGTTAGGAACAATCAAACAAATCGGGTGCAGACCCACCGTACCCCTAAACCGTACCACTGACCCAAAAGTTGTATCATAAATATGAGGTAGGTTTAGGTTATGTTAGTTCTTCAGCAGGACCGGAGGGCCAAACTACCCAGAAATAGGAGCTCAGCGATAGCAGAGCTCCGTCGACAACGTTAAATTCGATTTTAATAGTAATAATTGGTCAAAGTACCACCAGTGGTACGGCCGAGGGGTACGGTGGGTCTGGAAGGAACAAATCGGTTACCAGCTACAAAACATTTAAGTAACCATAGGCAAACTGAACATCTATTAAGAATTAAATAGTTTAATAACTTTTAACAAAATAGCTAATTTACGAATAATCAAACGAGTATGTTACCAGATGCATTATTAATTAATTCCCAACAAAACATTTCAACAAATTTAGCAAATCTATTTCGCTACTATCAGTCAATCTAATTGATTATTTAATATCAAACAATTTGTCTGTGGTAACTAAATGAAATCCTGGAAATAACTTAGTAATTTGCTGGAAATAAATAAAACTGTTGAATTACTAAGTAAATTTTGTGCCACTACTTAAAATTAAACAGTTTTGTTAGTACTACTAAATTAATTTAATCACAATCAAATAAAACGGATTACTTAATAACAAGTGAACTTATTTTACTGAAGTGGTTTTAGCTACTAGTAGGCCTTAGTTTTGTAGTCACTCAAGTTATGTTACAAGCAGCTAAAAAATTTGCTACTGATAGCAAATCTTTTTTTTCAGTGTAACATACAGTGACTAAAAGATGTATTGCTTATCCTGTTGAAGGAGGTAATTTACAATTATTTATAGCATTAATTTATTTTAATGTTTTTATAAGTTGTGTAATTTTAAAAACTGACGGTTTTATATTGTCTTTTTATTCAAAACACATGATTAAACCACATAACTTTATAACTTTGCAAATTTAAATAACAAACTTCAGAGGAGTTGACGATCAAAACGGTAATTATGGTAGCTGAGGAACTCAAATAAATCTAATCTAATCTGTTAGGAATACGATCAGTAATGAAAATCAAATCCACAACATTATTGATACCTATTTTATATTCTTAATAATTAGAAACATACCCTTTTTTTATGTTAAGGAGAAGGCATACGAGCACTCAGGCCACCTGATGGTTAGTGGAATCTGAGACCCATAGACATTTGAATTCTCAAGACTATAATACTAAGACCTCAAATGCGATGCCAACCCTGAGGACTAAGATGGAATGCCTCTATGCTAGTAATTTCACCGGTTGTCTTATCCCCACACCGGAACACAACAACGCGAACACTGTTGCTTTGCGGGTGGTTAATGGATAAGATGGTGGTAGCGATCCGGACGGACCCTGCACAGGGTCCTACCACCGCTAACCGTTTATCATTATCACAGAAGGATACAAAATTCTTCTTGGATTGAAGCGCAAGTTTAAATATTTGTAATCGCATTGCCCGTGTAAAAAACCCTGCAGCCTTTCTCCAGAGCGATAAATTCGTCAAAACCTCAAACCCCCACCACATTCACTACCATTTTTAGCACCCTTACTATTCTAAACAAGTTTTTTTCTCAACAATAAAAGTTATTTACGACTCGTCAGACAATAGCGGTAATGCATCACTCGTCATAAAGAGAGATTACGTCACGGGCCTGATTTACTGCAGTTGCATAATAGTTGCATCGCTATTGTACCGAAACAACTGAAAAGGGCTTAAGCTCTTCAGTGTTTTAACCACGCACCGACCTTTTTGGGATAGCGTGCCGGAATTGTCAACGAAACGTGAGACCTTCAATTTTTTGGCGAAAATTTTGTGTAATTTCGTTTTTATATCGCTTTGTATTCAATGTAAACACACATTTTAATTGTTTTATGATGCGGAGATGACAAACGATCACACAAGCTACCTGATGGTACACAGGCGGTCTTATCGCTGATTAGCGATCTCTTCCAGACAACCTTAGAAGGGATAAGGTATCAAATTAAATAATTTTACACAGTAGGTGGTGCAGACTTATACACAGTTGCAACTTTTTTTGCTGTCTCAAGTCTGACCATACCTTATCGACGTTGGTGATCGGTAGATAAGTGGTTTTTGCTAACCGGAAATAAATCAAAATCATTACAAGTTTAGGAAATTAAAATTTGGAAAATGATTTGATCTTTTTTTTTCCGGACAAACTGCAGGCTCCCATATTACACGATACCATAACCCACGGATTTTTTTTTTTCCATTGTCATTCTGTGATATTTTTGCGTTACATCTCCACTTTTTACAAGATGTACCTACCTAACTAAAGTTTGCTCGTTAAAAGAACTAAGTATCCTTTAAAAAACAAAAACTAGATATTCTTCGCCGAATATTTTATATCAAAACAAGCAGACACATTTAAACAAAGGCTAAATGAAATAAAAACTCAACCCGCCGGCTTACTCTGTGAATTTATGTAATTCCCGAAAAAACACATAAGCTAATTAATAATAAATCAAGAGGCAGGATTATCCGTGACGTGCCCGGACAAATGTTTCCGGGCATTTATTTATTTTATTATTTTTATTTAGGGAATATAAATTTATGGGCAGCGACCGCCTTCCGAGAGATTTAGCGTGAGTGTCATAGACTCGAGCTGAAAACTCGATCGTTTTGAATTATGAACGGATTTAATGGCCACGCGGTTTGTATGTCGAAGGTTGCCAGTAATATATTGCTGGTTTTTATAATAATTCCATTTTTAAATTCTGTTTTGTTTGCTTTTTTGCATTTAAAGGCATCCTTTGCTTGATTGCCAGTGTTTGTTTTATTTATATTTTTTGCGTTAGGCAAAAGAATTGACTGTTACATTCTCGTATTTAAAATCTTCCTAATGATACCTTTTTATTGAGATAATCTGCACTTGGTGGTCGAGTTTTGAGTCAAAAGGACGATGCAAAAGTCTTGCATAAATTATAAAAATATGTCACTTGCGAAAATAGTTTCTGAAACATGTCCTAACATATTCTCAAAACATTTTAAGTGAACGAAAGATGCACAACATAAATTATTAAATAGTTGCCCATACACTTCCTGCACATTGAAGATGTAACGTTTCTAATTACGATCGTATTAGCATAAAAACGTGAACAAACCCTTCAAGGCATCTAAAATCTAAGATTAACCCCACACAGCAAACACAATGGGCCTATTAAACAGAGAAAGAAACTATCTCATTCAATTTATCTGCAGCTGTATCATACATACAAACTTGTAATACAAGGCTGCGTACAAATTTAGTTATCCTCCCACTCGCCCCGGTCGATTTATAATAAAAGAACCTTTTTATACATTTTGTTTCCAATTCAACATAAATAAGATATGTTATTTAAGGCCGATATATCACTTGACAGGTGGTACTCAAGTCTTGAATAATCAGACAATGCAATTCCAACCCTATAGCATTTCAGTTCTGGTTGGTTTTTGATTTGGGTTTTGTGCGTCTTCGACGGTTCATATCATAAGGTTTATACATATATCAAAATGTCTTTGTGGTTGTAGTGAGAGATTTTAATCTTACAAATGCCTGCAACGGGTTCGAGTCGGGATCATGCATGGGATGGATGGGAGTTATTAACGATTAATTAAGTATATCTTGATTTTTTTCGGATTGAATTTCGATTTTGTTGATGGAATAAGCTTTAATGAGAGAAATATTGAAATGCAAGAAATGTATCATTTTAAAAAACCTATATATTTCTATATAAAAACGAATAATAGTAAGTTGATTATGAATAGGTACAAAATATTACATTTACTTGAAAACTTCTACGAAACTGACGTCAATAACTAAATTTTTTTTCCATTGTATTCCACGTGAAAAACTATTTCTGAAACTAAGGAACTCCAGTAAAGTAACTTTTATGACTGCGTCACAATGTTACTGCTAGCGCCATCTAGCGGCTTGAGGAGGAATTATCAACTTCGCTAAGACGGCGAACGAAAACTGATGTGAATGAGGCGATTTATCACTTGCTTTATCGTTTAATTTTGCTATTGCTAAATATATATCCTGAATTTTTATTGTGAAGTAATTATGATTGATAAATTCAAACTCAGATTTAGGTACCTACCATAAAATGTCGTTGACAAATTTGAACATAATTTAATAATAACAAGTTTCAAAATGTTACATGAAACAACGTGAAATGTCGTGCTTAAGATTATTAAAAAAAGTTATCATAAATTAACGCACTTAAAATACATTTAATTTTACTAACAGCAGTAAATCCAAATCACCGGTATGAACCTTTTCCAAAAAATCTCTAACACTGGCCACCAAGCATTCCAAGCTTCCAAATTCAAATTCCTCCGATAGTGTAACCGTTGCGTCGGCGTCCTACTAATCGATGCGCGGGACTGCGCTGTCTTCCGACTGCGGCCATTACGCACCTTTATGGCCACCCCGCGCCCACCCCTCCAAGGCGTATGACGAATCAATATGCCGCCACCAACTCAACACTTATTTATTTCACTCAATTTATTAGTAGGTACCCTGTAAACTTTTATTCTCATGTTTTATGAAAGTTGCGCGTTTCGGAAAAGTCTGGGGATTTGGAGGTCATCTTAAATTTTTTCTTTATTACATCGAACAGATGTTTGAGCAACGGTTTTAGTAATTTGGAAATTTGAAATTTGGCGTGGCTATGCCAATATTTAACACCATTTTTTATCGCGCACATAAAACGTCTGTCTCTTTCTAATGAACGAGCTGGTGCGAAAAGGATGAATATTCGATAAAAACTATAACTTTAAAGTTACATCTGAAAACTTCAGTGTCGACTTTATCGCCCGCGACAACATCCGCGTGGAAATCGTTTATCGCTTATCGCTATTTAGATATAGGATATAATCTCTTTAAAGATTTTTTCATAAATAAAAGGCATATTTCCAGAAAACTTGTAAAATGGGTTAACCCTCTTATAACTGAAGTGTTTGAAGGTATTGAGAGGCAATTCTTTTGTCCAACTCCAATTAATTTTCAGGAAATCAACTTATATTGACCTAACACAAGGGCTACCTACCGTAATCTTAAAAATTTTGTTACCACTAAAAATATTGGGACGAATGGTCACAGGTAGATCGATAAATGACGCAGATCAATAATAATATTATGTATGTATGTATGTATAGTACGTGTATGATTCTTTAGGATAGTTCGGATGGTTTAAAATAGGGATGTGGACTGACAGGTCAAATAAGTTACTTTATAAAAGTTTCAAATGTCAAAACGATACCTTTTAAATAAGTATGGTGATTTATATAAAGTACCAATCTATGACGTCACAAGCATGTTGTCAAATACATTTTTTTTTTAAATGTTGAGGACAATGCGGTGACAGAAGTCGTTATTATGAAAGAGGTGTAAATCATAATATTTCACATAATTTCGGGAACATTTAAATCAACTTACATTTTCAATTTTGATAATATTTATGGGTATAGTATCTCCACTACCGAACACTAAACAATGCCTTTGACATTCCACAGACATCGCAATAATTCAACTATCATATACATTCAAGGCCATCTATTATTTGAATCTAGGAAATGTATTCGCGTACCACCCGCGCGCAGAACCAAGTCACAATGTCAGACCACATCACTCTAGCTTGAGTGATAGCGTTTAATACGTCATGTTATTGTGACAGGGTCCTATGACATGGTGGTAAGCAAGAATGAAGAGTAAAACTAATAGCAGAGATAGAAGCATTCCATCTTAGTCCTGTGTTGGCAACGCATTTGGAGTCTGGAGGATATAAATGTCTATGGGTTCTATCCACTTATCATCAGGGTGTCTTGTATGGTATTTTTCCTTCTTGCAATAACAGGTTTAAGCTAGACTTTAGATGCCAGACGTATTGCAGATGGATCACCACAAATGAGAAATAAAGATGTCTGAAAAAAAGATCATTTGGTCAGATAGGGAATGAGAAAGGCAATTTTGAAGTAAAAGGCAAACCAGGGTCTTATTCTACTGGGTTAAAACGATATTGCTTTTGACGTATTGTCAACGTTTTGATAACTCCTATTTACTTGACTGTCATGGCGGCCGAATTAAAAACAGTACCGAATATAGGCCCAAAGGCCCTAGCTAAGATGCGGACGCTAACTAGCTTTTCTATTCGTTTAGTTTTTAAGCCAATCGCGTCACCTGTAGATCACGTGACTTTTCGAATGACGTGATCTACCAGTGACACGATTGGTTTGAAAACAAAACGAATAGAAACGCTAGTTATAATAGCGTACGCGTCTTAGCTACGGTCTCAGTAAGCCATTGTTTTAGAGTTCCCGAAAAACTCAAAGATTAAATGCTCAAATTTATGACCTCAACGCTTGATAATGTAAAAATCACACTATTAGGACTATTAATACATACATACATACATAACATCACGCCTTTCCCTGAGGGGGGTAGGCAGAGTTACAGAAATACCAACAACTATAAAATACTCGTACTTGTTAATAATTCTGTAACAACATTTTGCAGCCGGGCCAAGAAGTTTACCAGTGATTAGTGACAGGTTGCAAGCCCATCGCCTAGCAGTACTACAAGCCCTTATTCCCTTAGTCGCCTCTTACGACATCCACGGGAAGACATGGAATGGCACTATTCTAACCCGGCAACCACACGCGGCCAGGACTATTAATAATACTGAAGTAAATAATAAGTCAATGCTATAATAACAAAGGCATTAAAGAAATTTAAATAACACCAAAATGAAAAGCGCGAGGGTGTGAACCGTTTCCCCGCTGAGCGATGTTGCCATAATTTAAAATTTATGCGGTGACGATGACCCGGTGTTGCCGCAACTTCTTGAGGTGTTTTATAGGTCCGTTTAGTAGTTTTACTTTTGAACGCAGTTATTACTTGTGCTTTGTAGCCATTTAAATATAGACATTTAGTAATAGGTCTTTAGATTTAGTTTTTGTTTGAGTTATACAAATAAATACCAATGATCATCAAACGCCATTTATATAATATAATATAGTATAAAACTTCCATAATAATATTATGAATGTGAAAGTAACTCTGTCTGTCTTTGTTTGGTACGCTTTCACGACTAAACCGCTTAACCGATTTCGATGAAATTTGGTTTGGAGATCGCTTGAGTCCCTAGGAAGAACATAGAATACTTTTGACCTCGCAAAATTTAATAGTTTCCGCGGGAATAGCCATGACCGAGTTCCACGCAGACGGGAGTTGTAACAACCAGTTTGTACATAAAACCAAAACCTTTTGCCCACGACTCCGTCGTTTATCCCTGTTGCCTCGGGAACTATACTATTTTCCAGGACTCGAACTATCTTCTTACAAAATTTCATCTAAATCGGTTAGCAGATTAAGCATGAAGAGGTAACAGACGGACACATACACTTTTTGTTTGATTTTACCTATCAACATGTTGCTTGTACACATTCATCTTAAATCCTACGACAATGTTTTTTTTTACATTCTACAGCAATAAATTATGGCATACAAGTTGATAGCTCATTAATACATGACACATATTATATGTTTTCCGGTGAAGTCTTAATTGTGTGGTGTGGGAAGTTCTAGGGCAGTTGAGTCATGTCGATAATATTTATATGGAAAAGACGGCTGAGTCAGTCGCCGTCATTTAAATAACCAAGTCTAGAAAGTTTAATTTTGTTATATATTTAAAACCTCTTTTTTTCTTATATACAAGCCGTTCCTCGTTACTCCGTCCGCGTATAATCCGTTTATCGCTATTCCCGCAGGTGAAGTGCAGTTTTTCGGGACACAAAGTACCCTATGACCTTCCCCGGGACTCAACTCTATATCCGTTCCAAATTTCATCTCAATCGGTTCAGCGGTTGATTCGTGAAAGCGTGACAAACAGACAGACAGAGTTACTTTCACATTTACAATAATAGTATTAATGAATAATAAAATAAAATATGTCTTTAGCACCGGACTATAGGAGTCCTGGAACTTTGGAAGACGGAAGTGGAGCCGAAGCCACTGGCACAAGTAGGCTAAGATGTTTACCAGTCTATTAGTGACAGGTTGCAAGCCCATCGCGTAACAATACTACAAGCCCTCATTCCCTTAGTCGCCTCTTACGACATCCACGGGAAGACATGGAGTTGTACTATTCTAATCCGGCAACCACACAGGATTCATATTAGGTACATAGGTAATGTTATTATTGTAAATACTTAAAACAAGCCATGCAGGATAAGACTGTGTTAATTCCTATCTGCACAGGTAACTTTTATTGGTTAATAGATTCATAACATTTTATGTATACGGTAAAGTACTTGATGACCTAACCTAATACTTATTACATGTCATTCAAGCCGCAAAAATCCCAACATTTCCCTCTTAATCCCACGTAAAAGTCCATTCTACGCTTAACACACGCAGATTTCCCAAATATTTAATTAAGCAAACATCTCTTTTACACCTATAAACAATAATTACCAATGACGTTGAACAAAACAACATATCGCAATTAACACGGCTAATTCCCAATTTAAAAACCGAACAAACAAATGTATGTAAATTGCGCTGTAGGTAAAAGCCGACGACGCTCTTGCCAAGGTATCGGCAAAGTTACACAGTGTAAAATCACCCCTTACACCAGCTAACAGAACTCTAAACAACTGCACGTTTATATGTGTAAAATTGAAGTGAACTCAAAACAAGCACGTTCAGAAACTGCTTACACGAATTAGCGCATCAAAACGGCGCAGGGGGCGAAATTAGAAAACTCTTCCCCCCTCCCGCGCCCCGCGGCCGTTCCGCACGTCATAAACTGACAATTTACGATAACGTCCGGATTAGCCTGTTGTCTGTTATGCATTCGCGGAACGTCGAGGGTGCCAATGTTGCGTGGATCCGAACGACTTTTGAGTTGCCAGTGACAAAATGTTTGATGTAATGAACTTTTCTGATTGGCAACCTTTTTAAGCTGAAATGTAGGGTGATTAAGGACCTATTTAAGCCGAGATTTAGTGCTATGGTATTGTGCGCGTGTGTTGTAAAAACATGTACTGAGTGATTGTTATTATTATGTATATTTACGTAGCATTATATTACAGATCAAATAAACGGATTACATAGATCAAAAAATAAATATAATTTTATACTTATAGCTTTCAAATGGAGTTGAAAGCGATCACAAATAGAACATTTTGCAGACTCTTGTTTACCAATTACATTTTTTAGTCAAAGTGTGCCTTTATTAACTTAATAATGCTCACAAGCACAAACAGAAAACAAAAAATATAAACATACTTAAAGGATACTTCGCATCTGCATTTTTCGGGTTCAAAATTAATTTTGCTAAATGTCTAAAATTACGGAACCCTTCTGTCGGCAACGTTCCGTAATACGCAGATGAAATTGTAACGAAATATTATAACACTGGCAATTCTTAACTCTGGCTCTAAATGAATTGGGTTGTTTGAAGATCTCGGAATTACGGAAAGTAAAGGGCATAGCAAACGTATTTGAATTCATTTTGTGTAAAACAAATGGGTTTATGTTTTGTGTCTTTCACACGTGCAGTTATACTCGAAACCGATATAAAACCAATTGATGAACACAATACACTTTTGAATGAAAGTTATTTTTAGGTAAGATTTTATGCATCCTTAATTTCGAAATAGAAACAAAAATTTGTTACCCGTCGTGCGTTTCACATTAATCTATTTTCTAAATGGAACCCTAAAAAACAAAAACACTGCTAAATTCACGAAGGTCTTTTTTCGGCGACATAGTTATTCCTCCTAATTTCCAGCCATGAATAATCGCGCTAAGAGTCGGCAGCAAATCTCCGCGATTACCATAAAAAGCACCTAAACAGGCACACTAGAGGAAGCCATCGCCTTCCTTCCGTTATGTTTAAGAAAAAAAAACTTCCGCCATTTTGTCTACGAGTAAAAAAGTAACGAATGTTAATTGCTCCTTAAAACGGCAATTAATGGGGCGAAATTGTTGGGAGATATTGTTATTGCTCGATCAGAGGTAGGTTTTCTTAGCTGTTGATGTTAAAATTGTTATTTAATAATAATAATAATAATAATAAATCACAGGACAATGTCACACAAATTGACCTAGTCCCAAACTAGGCTCTAGGCTTGTACTATGGCTACTAGACAACGATAAACTTACTTATATAGAGAAATATATACTTAAATACATAGAAAACATCCAAGATTCAGGAACAAATACTCGTGTTCATCACACAAATATCTACCCTTACCGGGATTTGAACCCAGGACCCCTAGCTTCGAAGACGTATAATAATATCCGGTTTTAATAAAAAAAACTACTCCCAGCTTCCTTCTCAAGGAAGCCTTCTCGTTGCATTAAGTTTATGGAACATTTGATCAAGAGGATGAACGTATATAAGGACGAAAGGGGCGAGTAGGAAGAGGAAAAAGATGGTCTTGATGTCTTTACAATATGTAGCACTTCTTCTGCAGCTATTTAGCCGCACACTGTTGGATATATGCTTCTCCAAACTTCTTCAAATTGACCTGTTATTTAGTCTTTTGTGGGCCAGCATTCTCTTTAATCTTGCTAGACCATGTAGCATATAGGTACGAATACTATAAATAAATAGCTGCCTTTTTATTTTTCACTTCGACTAAACTCCAAGGCTATTTGGGACTGTAAATGCAAGAAAGACGCTATGCAACGTATGGTGTCAAACCAGAAAGGACATATAGGAAAATCTCATTGAAACGGATCAATTCCTAAAAGTTTTCGTTTTTATTTTATATCTTCCCAACATACCAATGTTTTTCATAATACTTTCCAAATCGTACAAAAAGGGACGTTCAACTACACGAAGTCATTTTCTAGAAGCAAATACGTAATTAGTCCGCAATATTTTCTTCGTTTATTTCTACACTAGACGGACGGACGGACGGACATCTAATATCCCACGGACATCTTATATCCCACGAACTTGAAAGTGATCTGCTATCCTATTCCAGATAAAACTGCGACAGAACTGCAGGAAATTCGTCATCGTAAACTTTTTACGTAATAAGTAGTTATACTAATTGAAAGACCGGGTTAAATATAATATCCATTTGTTACAAAAAATCATGATTAAATCAGATAGTAAAAGATTTCTGCCAAAAAAATATATAGTATACAACAATAGGCCCTAACAAGCTTTCTTTCAAAAGATTGCTCGGGAAGCATTTTCTTGAACAAGACATTTAGCTTATCCCATCACGTTACATTCTCTGCTTTTGTCTTTAGTAATATATTAGTATGAGTATGTACGAGTATGTGACGTATATGTTTAAAGTTTTTAGTTTTATCTGTCTTCTTTTTCTGAATAATGTAAATTTATCATTGGTTATTTGGTCGTCTGGTAGAGAATGCCATTAGGCTTTAGGTCCGCCATTTGTACTTGTTTCTGTGCAATAAAGAATAAATAAATAAATAGGTATCACAGTCAGCCCCCCTAAGCCAAAAGGTATCTCAGATAAAACTCCTGTAGCAATATCAACCTCATTACTGACAGAAGGGAATTAAAATTGCTTTGTTTATTTATTTGAGATACTGCATATTGGCTAAGGGGTTGCATATAACGATTCTTCTAAAACTGATACATCTTTGGTCTTAGACTTCCCTGACAACCTAATTCCATTAATACCTCGAAATAAACACTTTTAAAGCATTCGGCCTAAAACACGAAGAATTACTACCATTTAACAAAGAACCGTCTTGGAAGAAACTTAATCAAGTCGTTCCTAATTCGAAATTCCTTCAGAATCATCCCGCGATCGCCGCTGCGCCCGCGCCGAGGCATCAACAATTAATACTCTTCATTTAATCGATTCCTTCAATTATTCCGACTTGATATATGTTAATCCTTCTCGGTTATTGTTGGCTATAATTACGTGGGAGGCGCACTATATTGACAAGTATTGATGCTTTTAATCTGATGTTAGGATAAGACATTAGTATGCGCGTACGACTGATTTGTGGTCGGTCCGCTCATTGCCTCGTAATTATTGGATTTCGGTGTTATTTATTAGTTTAAATCAACAGTCGGGAGGCTGAGAATGCCTAAAAAACTCACATACCAACCCAGAGTGTCTGTCATTTGAAGTCAATAGGACACCTTCATTTTAAACTAATGTTTAGTCCAAAGAAAGTGTATTTTATTCAAATCACGGACGTATGTTAGATATTCTATGTTTTACTGGAGTAATGAACACTCAATTATCATTCATATTTTGGCAGTCCACCAACATTATAAGAGTCCAATAAATAAATAAATAGCTCATTAACTAGAATACATTGACAACTTAATAGGCTAAAGATAATTAATTTAAGTTATTTGTAGGTATATGCAATATGATTAGTAAAACATACCTCTTGTGACGTAATATTATCTTAAATATTATCAATAAATAATCTAAATCTGTACAGAAAAACTATCCCAGTGGCAGCGCTCGAATAAAGTATTGGGTTCTCTGCCTTTTCGCCGACAAATCTTTGACAAATGCATCGTTTCACAACTTATTCATTTGACAACACGCTTTTTTATGTAACTACAAATATTTCAGGATTTTTATAAAACTAACCTAACCTAACCTATAGGGTCCGATATATACACGATAGTCTTGAAATGAATCCAGAATTATTTACAGTTTCGGAAAAAATGCGGGTTGTCAAATTTTGGTTATGAAATGATAGGATTCCAAAGTATTCTTAACCTTGATCTAGCTTGATCTATCTAAGGAAGCATAACAACCTTCAAATATAAAATAAAACAAGTCCTACTAAATATCCAACTGGCTAACACTTAGCAGACGTCCTGTATTTATAAAATTTGCATTAATTTGACATACATATTAAAATAAATAAATATCGGGGGACAATTTCACACAAATTGATCTAGTCCCAAACTAAACTCTAAGCTACTATGGGTACGAGACAACGATAAACATACTAATATAGAGAAATATACACCGTGTTTTTTTTGATTTACGATAACTTTAAGGGCACGTTCTTCAAGTCAAATTAAGCTAATTTCCCGAAGACAGACATATGATAACTCGTACGGTTATAAAGATATTCAATTATTAAAATTAATCAGTTAATCACGTTAAACTAATGTAAAAGGCTCTTAATTGATCCTAACAATTTTCTTTTAATTACCTATTATGAGTAAAGAGTTTTCAATTGTTAGGTCGTGCACCTGTCAAGTGTTATCTTTACTTGTGTGTGTGTACCTATGTCACGCTGACTTGACGTAATTGACACTAACTATGAGTTAACTCTAAAGACCCTTTTAGAATGATTGAAGACACATTTAATTACTTTGTTCTAAACAATTTTTTTTTTTTTTTGCAATATTTTAAAATCTAATGTACCACGTAGTTTCTATACGTGTACCTAACAATATGCCGAAGTTATCGTAAATCAAAAAAAACACGGTGTATACTTAAATACATAGTAAACATCCAACACTCAGGAACAAGTATTCGCGCTCATCACACAAATATCTGCCCTTACCGGGATTTAAAACCAAGGCCGCTGGCTTCAGAGGCAGGGTCACTCCCAACTAAGCCAACGTGTCGTCAAAACGCCGTGTCTTGTATATCATTTATTGACTATCAAAAAATAATGTAAAAATACTAAATAAATTCCAGCACTCTCCTGTCTTTTCAACTCGGTGGCCCTGAAAACCAGCGGCAAGGCTAGTAAACCTGTCACCTTGCTGAGTGGCAACCATTTCGGTGTCAATTTTAGATTAAGTACCTACTCCTAAGTTTGTATTAGGTACTCTTTTTTAACTGTTGTTGTTGTTAAGGTTTATTTTTATTTTAACAAAGAATAAACCATTTATTGTCTTTCTTTTTTGAACATACTATCCGTTTGAGAATTTCGATTCCAAAGACAGGCACACGGGTACACAGATTCACGCGAAAACTTATAATAATACCACTCTTTTTTGTAGAGGCTATAAAATAGAATTAATCAACTCGTACATGAATCCGAAACTTCGCATTACTTCCAACCTTGTCTCATATATCCGCCTTACTCACACTTGATTTATTCCCTGTCAGGAATGTAATCGAAGTGTTTTTTTATCGATGTCTCCCCGGGTTATAATGCGTCATTTTCCACATTCTCGTGATCACGTGATCACCATTACGTCTCCCGACGGATTAGAGCTGTCAATGCTCAAGTAATGAGCGAATATTGGAAGGAACACGACAATAATAAAGGCAGCATCTGCTCCCTTGGCCGTAAAATTTGTCAATTACGCCTCGTGTTTTTTTTTGTGATTTTTACGTGTGTTGATTATGCTGAAATTTTGCTTATATTTTTCTTTTTATTTGATTTAACATTTTAGAGAAAACATTATTAAGAGTCCACAAGGAATCTTATGATAGTTATTCATTAAAAAAATGGTCACATAGAATAAAGAAAGTAACGAAAGTGATAAGAAACGACAATCCGTATACTGTAAGTTACCACTCAAAGTTGGACAAACTACAGCTTACTTAATATAAAAAAAATCTCTAAATGGCAGATATTTGAAAAATATATATCAAATAAGTTGTTTTGTTAAATGTTAAAACATAAAATGTTTTACGTGTTTTATTACTAACGACTGTCTTAAACTTACTTATGATTTATTAGTTTTTAATTGCATTCATTTATGTTAACTTCGCGATAAGTTGGAGATAAAGTTATTTTAGTGCCGGATATACGCTTAATGGTTTTGTACAAGGTCATATAATATTCATATTCATGTTTTATTACAAGACGAATATGCATATTACATGTGATTCATTATGTTGTAGGTTTATTTTTACAAATAGGTACTTCTGTTTGCAAGTTGTTATGGATGAGTTGGAGTAAGAAAAGACAATATAATAATGCGGGCTCCTAAAATTAAACTGTTCACACCTGCAACCGCGATAACGAAGAAACAAATTTATCTACATTTCGTAATTTTTGCCCAGTATAATAGCGAGCCTCCCCCCCTTTGCCCTTTCAGAGAGCATAAACTACCCAACCAAACAAAACAAGCTGTTCCAATTTTAAAGAAACCGTAGAATTCAGTATTTCCTTTACGGAACTACGAAGACACTGACAGGTAAACAGAGAGACAGTCTTAAGACGCTAATAAGATACAACATTATTTTAACTTAACCTCTTGACCTTTCAGCGCCATCTACATTTCACAAATAAAAACTAGCTTTATTTTTTAACAATCATTCCGCTCAAGTGATTCTCTTTTAAAGTTCAATTCAAATCATCATTGATTTTAAATGTACAAAACTGCAAAAATAAAACAACACTGGCAATAATTTTATATTAAACTTAATATTTATTAAACCTTTGCAACACTATAAAACACCTCATTTTCCCGCGCTTTAATGGCGCGCGCGAAATGATGGATTAACGTCACACGAGTTTTCTTTTTAAAAGGCAAACAAAAGCTGCAGCCAGCCAGCTAATATCCGTTAATACCTTGCCAATCATGTCGCGAGTCAATTTTCAATTTTCCCAGTTAATAAGAACGTCAACGACGAACAAAACGCGGTTATTGCGTTTGGTTATTATAAAAAATTGCAGCGAGGGCTGGTTTTTGTGTTGGATAATTATTTTTTCGTGAGGTTATATTGTTTTTCGTAACATGTGAACGGCACGATATTATTATTAAATACTTGATTATGAGTTGACATTCAATTTTAAAATACTTACCTACCTACATACATAACGAAATCATCCAACATGTTTTAACTTTAGCAAAGTTAAATAACGTTACATTACTAACATTAGAAATTAAAAAAAAAAACTAAATACTTTTAGCACCGTCACCAAACTTAGTATTATATTTACCGCCTGTTTCACAATCGACAAGTAAAGCTTATATGACAGATAAACTTAGCCCTTTCTCTTTCTGACACTTGAAAATAGACAAGGAGAGAGACATCTTTATGTGACAGATAAATTTACTTGTCGATTGTGAAACAGGCCCTTATAATACAGAAATATTTTATTACATTGAAGCGCCTAACGGTGTTTTAGAACGTTATTGACAATTTCGCCAGCTTAGTCTAGAGCAGAGTGGCGCAGTGGAAGCGTGCTGGGCCCATAACCCAGAGGTCCGTGGATCGAAACCACGCTCTGCTATAAACATTTTTGCTTTTTTATTTATTTATTTTTCTCTACTCTATTCATGTTTTTAAACACATTTTACCGTTTCCTTATCTTAACACATTTTGTTGTAATAAAATTATTTTTAGCATTTTTTGATACTAGTGGCGCCATCTATCTTTGTAGTTGACGTAACGAAACTATTGAATTGGGGCAAGATACGAAGGATTATAAATATTATAATGCATTTAGATTTTCCTTTTAATCTAATGATTGATTACTTATTAACATAATTGTGTATAAGTAATTTTATAACAATACCTATTTAATACCTACACGATGTCGATTAAGTGGCATTAAACAGAATTTGAATTCTCCTTACAGATTCTTCTAAATATATTTAATTTCGGAATACTTTCAAAATACTTATATTACAATCAGATTTATGCAGAGAAATTACGAGGTTAAGGGCCGTGTTCACCAACAATTAATCGGACGGTTAAGTCTTAATCAGCTGTTAATCAATACATCTGACACCCGTTAAACTGCTAATCGTCCGTTTAATTGTTGGTGAACACGGCACTAAATCTTCTTACAATGTCCAACTCTCTGACAAACCTTTCCGTGAACTTATTCTTAATAAAAAAACTAAAATCAAAGCTGAATCGAAACCATTAGTCGGCAGCTGATTTATGTTTAATTGAAACCCGCCATTTTGATTTAGTTGTTCGTAATGTCGGGTTGTTGTAGCTCTGGGCAGTGCTCACAATGGACATTGTTTGATTACGTGGGGGGCACAACTTATATTGTAACGTTTACAATGTTTGTAAGTATTTCTAAGCCATGTCTGTTTATTACTAGTTTGATTTCTTTATAATAATTTGGCAGAGATAGATTTAAAAGTAGGTAACGAGATAATGTAATTTATAAAGCTTTGCATGGATACCTACGCCTAGTGCGTTCTAATCCCCGAATATTAGTTTAGTCTGATTATATGTACGAGTACATGACGTATATATTTAAGTATTAGCAATAGATAGGATAATTATGTTTAGTCTTTAGTTTTATCTGTCTTTTTTTTCAGTGCACCCACTAAATAATGTACATTTGTGATTGGTTATTTGGCCGACTGGTAGAGAATGCCATTACAACGGTTAACCGCTAATCCCTTATATCTCAATATGTTAAAACCTTACAGTTGACAAAAAAACGCAACTACTTTAACTTAACATTAGGTTCGAGCAGGTATTGCCAGGATAAAAAAACACCATAAAAATACTTCATTTAAAATAGGAGATATTTCTATTGTGTGCGTTAGATGGTATTTGTCACGAATAGCGGAAACAGTTGTTTGACCAAAAATGTCAGTTAGGAGGAATTGGTGGTTAACCGTCGATTATGCGTTTGGTACGCCATTTGTACTTGTTTTTGTGCAATAAAAATTAAATAAATAAACAAAACATACGTATGTAGAAAAATACACAGAAAAAAACTAAGACTCTGGAACAAATACAAGCGCTCATCACCCAGGACCGCTAGCTTAGCTTTGTACCACTACCAATTGGGCTATTCGATTCGTCACTAAACACGAGAGGAGGCGCTGTTACAATCGCCGTGCAAATTTGAAAGATACGTTAACGCTACTTACTGAAGGAAAAAGCTCGAGCCCGCAAGATACTGGAACGAATGGATGATTTCTAACGCGATTTTAGTTTTGGTAGATAATTTTTCTCGAGTTCTTAGCTAGTATATAGGTGTCTCAATCTGGGCCAAATTTAAATTTAAATTATTTATTCAATAAATTGGCCACATGAGGGCTCTTTTACACGTCAGTAATGCAGTGAATCTACTAGCGCTTCGGACAAGACCATCATGTGGAGAAGCGCCGCAAGAACGCTATTTTCTGCTGAAACCGTAATGTTTTCAGGGTATCTTAAACATCTAACCTAACCTAACCTACGTAATTGATGTTTAAGATACCTACTCTGAATACATTCTGGATTCAGCAGAAAACAGCGTTCGATGAAATAATACATTCGATGAAGTGATGAGTTACCGTTATTTGTACCTTTTGTTTTTTTGCCGTGTTGTCACACTTGTCACCATATACTCCCTGCAATAGACCAGTGCTTGTTTTACTACCAGCAACATGCTGTGCTGGAACCATTTCACGTTATCTGGCATTAGGTCAGCCTTATTTATTTCCTCTCTATTGTTTAGTTTGTTTTGTCCTGTTAAATGTCTTAATAAACATTTATTAATTATTTCTTTCTGGCCTTTTACCCAGTTATTTTAAGTTTGAATTTCAGTGGCCCACTGCGGGGCGAAGGCTTTATATTCCCTTTTTCGCTATTCGTCCCTATTTAGTGCATGTCTTCGTATGAAATTAAATTGAAAACAACTTGTTAAATTATGACCACCAAAATTTGTTCACGTAAAATGCTTTCAAAATCAATTAAACTTGACTCTAATGATAGGAAATCTATGCACAGATATAAGCAAAAGTATTAATTGTAATGGTGGTGTTTTATTTAAAGCTATTTCTAATCTGGGTCTCTATTCTTATCGGACAAAACCTGCTTTTTGACATGTTATCGTGTAGCAAAGATAGCTTTTATTTACCTCATCATCATCATCACCATCCTCATTGTCAGTCGGAAGACGTCCTTTGGTCGACAAAGGCCTTCCCCGAGGTTTTCCCCAACGACCGGTCCTCTGCTGCTGTCATCCAGCGGTTTCCCGCGACCAGACAATGTGACGTGTTTCGTTAGCAACGAAGTAAATAAAAAAACACATTTGCCATACTTTTTTCTCTTCGCAATAAATGTGTGCGAATTTAACATACGTTTCATGAGCCTCCTCCACTGAACATCTCACAGAAATCAGAAAACAGTCCTATTTACATGTACCTGTGAAATTATGAATATGACTTACTCTTCTAGCCTTTTGATATTTTTTTGTTTCCCATAGCAAAGGTTGAGAGTTGAAATATTTTCTTTGACCGTGTTTAAATACCAACATCATGGATAATCAATGACTATTAAAAAAAACCTCATTTGTTTTTGATAAAAGTTTAGTACCCGTAAATCAGTCAGACATATATCATTTAACATAAATATTAAGACTTGACAAAACCATGAATATCAAATCCTTACCCGTTAACTAATCTATAAACGTCCCGCGCATTGATTTATAAACACATTGCTACATCATTTTCATTACCACCCGATGATTACGATCCGCAGTCATGCGATCCCAAAACCCTGACGTCTCAATAAAATAACATTTATCCCACCGCAATAAGACAATCATTCAAAGCCATATTATACACATCAATATCCACAAATCCAAAAAAATACATTTCACTCCTTATTTATTGGACGCCACGTATAACGATGACGAATATAAGATACGTTTGTAAAAAACCCTTTTGAGAGTTGACGCGTGATATATTCGTGCGCGGGAGTGTTATAAAGAACTCGGCGGGGTGCGCGCGCGCCGAGCCCTGATTGGCCGGCGTAATGACCGCGCGCTCGCCGCTCTATCTTCGAGGAGAGCTTGACGTAGAGTAATGATGCTGGCGTGGTAAGCCAATGACTGATAGGCACCTTTGAACCTATTGTGTTCGTAATATATAAGCTGTTGATGGTGCCGCGGGATTGCCGAGATGAGATGTGTGCGGTTAGGCGGTTGTATATATCTTCAGGCCATAAGAGTCATGGCCTACGCCATGTTCATGTGGTAGGATATTAGAATTATTTGAAGAATGACGAGGCTTTGGCGATTACTTCAAACGTACATATCTACCATTTTGGGTCTTTTAACTACAAGAAACATGTTTTACTTATTATTTTATTGACCTATTGATAGAGATATCGTCATTAATGTGGTCGTTGGGGCAATTATGGTCGACTTAATCGATGTGGATTATCGTCCACAAGCATCCGTCACCCTCGCACTTACACTCGACCACGGGCCCTGAACACATCCACTGCTGGACAAATGTCTTTCCCAAAGATCTCCTCTATGATCGGTGCTGTGCTATTCGCGATATATTTTTGTTAATAACGCAATCTGTCTGTGCAGGTCTCTTAAGTTGAAATTTGACTGGAACGACATACTTTCTTCTTCTGTCACTTAGCCCTCTTTACTATCGGCTCAGGCTTACCTCAAAGTTCATCGATCAGTCTCTTGCGCCTGTTTAGATTCGCCTCTTATTCTGATGACGATCTGATCATGGGTTGTTCTATAGTATTCTACTAGCAGCCAACCCAAATACCTTGACTATTTACCATTGATTCATCCAATAACTTTTATACATATGCAGATACAATACAATCCTTACTAATATAATATTATAAATGTGAAAGCGTGGATGTTTGTTACGCTTTCACGCAAAAACTACTTGACGAATCATCATGAAACTTTGTACACATATTCTGGGAGGTACTAGAAGTAACATGGGATACTTTTTATTAAAAAATAACTTTTTACAAACCAAAAATGATTGGCAAAAAAAAATTTGCAGCCACTGGCGGGTCGCTAGTACAATATAAAACACTTTTTTTGACAACCAAACAAAAACATTACAGAGAAATAGCACAATTTAAAAGAACTAGGAAAACAACAGGCGGTCTTATCGCTGATAAGCGATCTCTTCCAGCCAACCTTACAAGGGATAAGGTGTCAAGTTAAAACATTTTACACAGAAGGTGGTGCAGACTAATTTCGAACAAGAAAATTAGATACGAGTATGCTACTAGCTGACAATTCCAAATCATAACCAAAACACAAACAAACTCATCAATGACTTTCTTAGCAATAAACCTAATGACACAAATATGGCGTCGTCGAGAACGCATGTGTCAGTGCGCAGCGGGTCGCGGATTGAGATGCGCACGCGTTATTAATTCACCGACGATCCGAGAAAGTTTTATTCTTATTGGATTGTCGGATGATATGTGGTGGTCGATAGTTTGAGAAGCCGGTTTTCCGAATCTTTATAAGTATACTAACGTTTGCTGTTGTATTAGGGTCAATTTTCTGTGCTTTTGCTTATTGTTTATCTATATACAGATTTACTTACGTATATATTAGAAAATATAAATATATATGGGGAAAATCTCACACAAATTGATCTAGTCCCAAACTAAGCTCTAGGCTTGTTCTATGGGTACTAGACAATAATAACTCAATACTTATATAGAGAAATACATACTTACTTAAATACAAAGAAAACATCCAAGACTCAGCAACAAATATTCGCGCTCATCACACAAATATTTGCCGTTAAGGGGATTTGAACCCAGGCCCGCTGGCTTCGGAGGCAATGTCACTCCCAACTAGGCCACCGTGTCGTCAAAGTAACTAGAGTGCTCCCGCGACTTCGTATCCGTAAAATTCTTTTCCCTCTACTACATTTAGTTCTCACTAGGAGGTAGTTTTTGAAAAATCCTTCGGGTATTATCCTAGGAATATTCCATCCAAATTTCAAGCCCTAGGTTCCGCGGTTTAGGCAAGCTAGTCGGTCACGGAAGAGATCATATTATTTTTATGTACATATATAGATAAACTACTGGTACAGTTGGCCTTATAAGTAGCTCCATACTTTATTACTTTTAGCTTTAACACCTACTTATAATAAGACCGATCGTACCAGCTATAAATCTATCAATTTATTATTTTTGTTTCACCAGTAACTAGTCTTTGTGGCTCTTACCCACCATTTCTGCCTATCATCTTCTACTTTTAATATCATCTTGTAAGCTCCAATAAAAGCTAAGCCTCCTTATCTATACTAATGTTATAATTGTGAAAGTATATCCCTCTGTCTGTCTGTTACGCTTTCACGGATAAACCGCTGAACCGATTTAGATGAAATTTTGGATGGAGATAGTTTTGAGTCCCAAGGAAGGACATAGGGTAATTTATCCCAAAAAATTCGACGATTTCTGAGGGACACGCGATAAAAGAAATCTACGTGGAAGGATTCGCGGGAAACAGCTAGTATATTACAAATGCGAAAGTGTGTTATTAAACGGGCATATTAGACCAATTCTTATCCCTAAAAGATGAACACATCCCAAGGATAGCGATAACAAGGAAGGTACAGAGTAACGGGCATAAGCTAGTCGGCTATACAAGGTAAACACATCCTCACAAGCTCGCGTCAAGTCTGGTGACTGTGAGGGTAATGAATAGGGTCCCGGAGGACGCATCCGTTGTCCACCAAGTTCTGACGGCTCCAGGGTTTTAAATGATTAGCGGGAGGGGTCAAGGGATTTTGGAGATGAGGCCATAGCTGGTTAGGTCTGTAGGGATATAAGGAGTACTTAATTACTTTGAAAAAAAAAATGTACAGTGTTTTTAGAGAAGAACGAATCCTTACTATTATAAATGCAAATAACTGTGTTTTTCGTTTCTTACGGTTTTAACGCCTCAACTGATCGATGTGATGTTTGCTGGAGATTTATTTAATAGACCAGAGATGGACCGAGGGTACGTTTTACCCTCGATGTAACAGTTTCCGAGGGAATAGCAGTGAGCGACTGCTAAGCCGATGGAGTCGGGAGCAAAAGTTAATATTTAATAAGTTCTAATGACTGCGATTATATTAGGTGCTTATAAGTACTCATGCAAAATGTGGTTGCAGAATTGTCAATAAGTCTTTTTGGAGTAGTTGGTATTGCTCTTTATGTGTCTGCCTACCCCACTCTGGGAATGAAGGCGTAATGACTGCTATGTATGTATATAATTTCATAATTGTATGGAATAAAAAAAATAGAATGAAAATGAAAGTTCGTGTCTTCTTCTCAATATCTCAATTTCCGCCTCGAGGTCTGGCTTTTAGTCACGGGAAGGTTTCTTGAATTAAAAAAACATAAGTTCCGCGAAGTAGTTGTTTACTTTTAAAACTGTTACCAAATGAACTCAATTAGGCATATTTTTCTAAATAACTTCGTGACTATTCTATCCAATTTGTATTTTACACACAAGATAACTCATTAGCAATTTGTCCTGTACATCCCTTAACCACAAGACGGTGCATGCACTACATGAAATAATTTACGCACACCACAAAAACCTATCAAAACATATTAAAGAACAATTAAAAGGCCGCATAGCTGGCTGGAATCAATTATAATTCCCATTAGAAGAAGGCGGGGCCGCTGATTTATGGGTAGGCTGCACCTTGCATTCCGTTGCAGCTGGCGAATTTCCTATGCAGTTGTGAAAACTTTGACCTACCAATGTGAAAATGGACTGTCATCATTGGGTGAAATGCTAGACTAAGGTTTAATAAACGCTATCAAACAAAAACCGACTGTTTAGAGTTCCGTACCCAAAAGGTAAATACGGGACCCAATTACTAAGATTCCGCTATCTGTCTGTCTGTCACC
This sequence comes from Acleris holmiana, assembly GCA_949316455.1. Classification (NCBI taxonomy): domain Eukaryota; kingdom Metazoa; phylum Arthropoda; class Insecta; order Lepidoptera; family Tortricidae; genus Acleris; species Acleris holmiana. The sequence goes on from OX438766.1 coordinate 22,064,391, forward strand.
AGGCGGTATCTCATGAGCCATGATAGTTAGACAGTTGAAATTTTCACAGATCATTTTCTATTGCCGCTATAACTGCAAATACTGAAAACAGAACAAAATAAATATTAAAGTGGGGCTCTCATACAACAAACGTATATTTTAGCCGGTTTTTGCTCGATATTAATAACGGCAACAGGTAGACGCTTGAGATATTCACAGAGTATGTAGTTGTATGTTCATTTTAAAAATAAATAACTAAATTAAAATCAATTAAATTAAAGGGGCTCCCATACAACAAACGTGATTTTATTGCCGGTTTTTTTAGGTTATAATATAATGTCTAATGTTGTATAGATAATATAATTCGTCCGAGGGCCCGGTTTTTTATACACGGTCTACGTTAATTTCAGTGAATATCCTGTTGTCATCAATCGATTTCATCATCAGAAGAGCTCGTAGATACCATAATACAACATTGCCCTATGGGTTTCACCTATGTATTCCAAATTTTAGCCTCCCCATCAATAACGAAAACTAGTTCAAAATTAACTTGTAAGATTTAAACAGGAATGACATAGGTAGAAACAACAGAAAATTTCATTTTAGAAAGTAGTCAACTTAAGAGGATTGTAAAGCAAAACGTTTTTAAACGTGGTCCGATTTTTTCGATTTTTGAATATGTTGTAGATATTATAAAAAAACAAGGTATGGACGTTGTCATTTCCAAGAAAATATTTATTGGAATTAAAAAAAAAACGTACAGACCTATTTTGTTATAATTTCTTTTTTTATGGAGTAGGAGGCAAGCGAGCAGACGGATCGCCTGATGGTTAGCGAATACCGTCACCCATAGACACCTGCAGCACCAGTGGGGTTACAGGTGCGTAGCCGGCCTTTCAAATGAGAGTACGCTCTTTTCTTGAAGGTTTGAAGGTCGTATTGGTCCGGAAATACCGCAGGCGACAGACCATTCTACAGTATAGTTGTGTGTATCTACAACATATTCAAAAAATGTGCAAATCAGATTAGATTTACGGGGTGAGAAACGTTATCGCCCGGAGCTAAATGTGTATGGATTATTTTTGACAGCTATGCGATTTAAGCATAGCTTCACAATCCTCTTCATAATGTAAACAATCTCATGCAGACCGAGGCATCTTCAAAAAAATAATTTTAAAGAAAGACTATGCCTCCGACTGCATGAGATTGTTTACAGTATTAAGTTGAATACTTAGTCAACTTCTTAAAATAAAATTATCTGTTCTTTACGGCAAGGAGGCGACTAAGGCCGCTTCCTGACTTGTCGGTATGCTTGCAGTAAAACACGGAATCGGCAAGGGTTTTAGCCTCCTAACGCCCAAGGTCCTACCCATAGTACTTACTACCTTTGTCATTCAGAGCCAGCTCCTTCGACAGTTGTGTAGCCATAGTGTACCACGGTCCTACCAGTAGGACTTACTAGAAATCCTACTGGTAAGACCGTGGTACGCTATGATTACACAAGCACAATAACTTAAAAAAACTTTTTTAATGATTATAAAACAATACTACTGGTAGGACTACGGGCCGAAGTGACTACATGCTGAATTTTTCATTGGGCCTTAGGAGGCTAGGCAACCACTGGCATCATATTCATATTCTTTATTGGTAATAAATACATTACATGTCAATTTATAATTATTACAATTATTATATTAATAATTAATAAAATACATTAGGTTGTTCTCTTACGACTATACATTTCATTAAGGTTGTAGAACGCCTGCTCGACAAGTCATTTTTTAAGCCTACTTTTAAATAGTGGAGCGCTTTGCGCTGTGGTAATGTCATCCGGGAGGTGGTTGTACACTTTAGGACCCATGATGTGGATAAGCCTCTGGGATTTAGCCAGTTTGCGTGGAACGCGCGGCAGCTTTCCGGCGCGCACGCTGCGAGTCATGTGCCTGCGCGGGGCCTCGATCCTAGGATTTGTGTCTAGGTTTTCTCGTGTATTCACTGCCACGTGAAAAAGTAACAATGAAGGTAGCGTCAAGATGCGCAGTGACTGAAAGTGAGGTTTGGCGGATTCAGTCAGTGGCACACGCGCTATAGCACGGTACCGCGCGTTTTTGTAGACGAAAGGCTCTTGCCCATCTACCAATCAATGCGCAGCGTTTACGCCGTCTGTACGCTTTACTGCACGCATACCGACAAGTCAGGAAGCGGCCTAAAAATGGTACTCTGCAGAATCAGTTTAGGGACTACCACCCAATGGGCACGGATCTCGATTTAGGGTGTGGGTCATACACAGATTTAGGTTACAGTCTTTCCTGTGGACACACCGAAAGTTAACGTTTTTAAGGCCTAATTTTCTGGCTAAGCCCATTCCCGCAAAAACCTATCATATAAAAACATAACTTATATGCACACAAGCTCTTTAACTATTGACCAAAGGAGAGACAACTTTTGTTTTTAAGAGTGTGTATGACCCGTGTACCTAGGGGGTGTATTGGAGAAAGAAATAGGTCATCTTGTTCCAATTTCCAAGTTATTTTTTTACGCTGTCAAAATTTTTGATTTTATATATTTGCTTTTTTTATGTATTTTCCCCGTTTACTCAAAGACCGCTGGACCGATTTGAAATAGTATTAGGTACATTTTGATACACGTGCGGAAAGTATGTCATTTTACACGAGCCCCGAAGTATCTTGGCCCGAGCTGCAAGCGAGGGACAAGACTCGGAACGAGTCCGTAACGAGAACGTAATCAGTAAATAAAACTATTACAAGAGACAATTTTACTTTTAATTGACACAGACTTTATGAAATGGCAACGGTTGTGACCAAAACCAAAATAATACAATGAATAATAATAAAAAGACGTATAAAGACAAACTTATCCCTTTAAGGGATCTCTTCCAGCTAACCCCTGAGAGATTGAGAAAAGTGAAAGGTTGTGCATCGAGTAAACAGGTGTACAAACTTATTTAGAGCACCCAAAAAATAAAAACTAACCGAAAAGACCATTAAAAAAAAACCACAGTAAAAACAATACTAACACATTCAAATACTTACATCAATAGATAGAAAGAATGGTAATTATACATCAATATACATACTTAAACTTACATAAACTACATATATGTATATATCAACATTTGGATAGTTGATACAATATTTAGGAAATAGAGTCAAGTCAGAACTTTTTTAATTTGCCTTTCAGGGAATCTACCGATTGTGATTGCCTAATACCGGCTAATAGTACCTACCTATAAAGTTTCTTAGCCCTCACGTGGCAAGTTCGCTGAATAATTATTTCAATTCGAGAACCACTCGTGGCTAACCTAAAACCTACAGATTAACAAGTGCATAGGTGTAAGGAATGCCACAGTCGCAGTTCTTCGCGCCCGATCGATACCGACGTCGTTATTCGGACGACAGCCTTTGACGGTGCCTCGTTCCGATACTCGCGTACGGTTTTATTCAAGATTGAGACGCCATTTTGAAAAAAAAACTTACGGGAGGAGCTTGAGTGTAAGTGTTATACATATTTGTGAATGCACACACGAGAAATCTTAGTGATTTAAACCAAATAAATACTTATTAAAAGCTTCTGTCTGTTCTGTGTTTTGGGACAAAATTTTGTGGCCGCCTGTGTTTTTTTTCCTACGTCATTTACTGCTTATCAGGAACAACCTAATGAGTCTAAATATGGTGGGTCTACTTTAAGTATAGCAGAGATCCTGTCACCACCTTCTGACTTAATCATCAGACCAGCTCGATGATGCCATATCATTGTATTGTCATGGAAGTTACGACAGTATCCGAAATTTCAGCTGAATCAGATTCAGAACTCAGCATATGCTGTGAGACTGGGGTCTACACAGCGCTGTTTTTCAGCCTGCACCTCCCTCTCAATGTGTGAATACTGAAGCCTTAAGGGTACACTGCATTACATCACGATATTATAATTGATAAAACAAAACTTATTCTTGTGATAATTGCTAAAATCAATTGTGACGCGGAGATTTAACAATTCTATCCAATTGAAATAATTGTAATAGACCTATCTTGCACATTTGCATGCAAACAGATATTAATTAACACTTTTCAGACAAAATTAAAACTAACAGCTGGGTATTATTTTACAAACACTATTCAACCCGTGTGGTTGCCGGGTTAGAATAGTGCCACTCCATGTCTTCCCGTGGATGTCGTAAGAGGCGACTAAGGGAATAAGGGCTTATAGTACTGTTAGGCGATGGGCTTGCACCCTGTCACTAATACACTAGTAAACTTCTAAGCCTATTTGTGCAAAATGTGGTTACAGAAATATAAACAATTATTTTTACAGTTGTTGGTATTTCTGTAGCTCTGCCTACCCCACTCTGGGAATGAAAGCGTGACGTTATGTATGTATGTATTCAAACCGAAGTAGAAACAACGTAAAACCTCCCTAGACAAGTAAAGTCCAAGTGCTATAATTACTGTCAACGTCGCCACTTCACACAGAAAAGCTACATTTACCCCAGTTGAAGAGTTAGTGACAGCTGGGAAATCCCACTAATCGATAATATTACCTGACGAGCTATAAAAAAGTATAAAAGTGTGAAATGGAGTAAATTAAGCATTGAGGGATATTTTTTAATCTTAACCGCTCACTCACATAATACCACAATTTTAAAACACCAGTCTTTACTCTCTTTACCAGATTTCCAAAACACCAGCATCTACATATTAGGTAAGGATAATCAACAAAACTGTAATTCAAATGTTATTCCAGTATATTTAGAATTTGGTGTTATAAAATTCTGGTATTTAGGCACTGATCCTAACGAAAAATTTGGCTAGAAACTTAATCTTGTAGTGGTCTAATATTATTTAATGTGATTAACCAGGGCCTAATAAGAGTTATCAAAATGTTGAAAATACAAAACACGTCAAAAACTAAAAGTTTTAAACAAATACATGATGGTACATTTAATTCTCTACAAAAACCTTTAGTGAATTACTTTAGAGTTTAAAAAACATTACGGTTTTGACGGCATTTAGACCTCTATTACAAAATAAAACGTCGTATAAAAAAATCATGTGACAATAATTCTAGAAAATTAGGGATAGTAATTTTTATCCAGTAGGTACCTTTTTAACGTAATAAGTGTATCTGATCGCAGGACCGGGCCGCATGACTGACGGAATGCACACAGATGCGACACACCCACACCGGTGAAGGAAGGTGACATTGCAGCCTTATAAGTGCTGTTAATATTCTTATTGATGACATTATAGTAGAGATAAGGTGGCGATTGATTTTTTTTTATCAAAAAAACTTGTCAAACCTCATCCTACACCACAAAATCCCACAGTCAATTAACATGAATTTGGAACACGGTTTCTTTGTTTTAAGCTTATATTGCTTTTTTGACAGTTTATGTCCTTAGTACAAAATTTTATGTTAACATCAACTTCCACAGATTTATGCCAAAAACGGCTTTAACAAAAATATAAACTATTTCAAATGTGAAATGTTACAGTCCACACCTTTATTTGGTCATATAAATACACAACATAAAGAGGAACAATAAATTCAAAAACCATTTCCGCATACAATGCAAAGCAAATTAACCGTCAATATAACAAAGGCAATAACTATACATCAAACTAAAGTAAACAAAGCGAATTAAAACTAGTTCCTTGGTGTAATGACATTAATGACAGGTTGACGTCATTTGTCAGGGTGACAATGGTGTCAGGCGCCGACGGATTGACGCGTGACAACTGTTAACTTGGGAACTCGAATGAAACTCGAAAGAGAGTAAATTTTGCTATCAAATTACGTTACTTGTCAAACGTGTCAAGATTTTACAAAAAATATTATAAAGATCAGTAACTTAGCATTCCATGTAAGATTTAAATATATATTTCTAATGAGGAAACAATGAAAAAGGGGACAAATTTATCTGTAGTATATCTATCTGCCGCTGCCAAATACGTGACTATTGATGTCTAACTTAAATGGCTTTAGGAAGACATTAAATTCCACAAAACAACTGGTTTTAATTTACTGTTTCTGTCTTTTCACTTGAAATATCACGAAGATTGCCATTAAATCACCTTGATGCATGCTTTAAAACTCCTTTCTTACTCTTTACAATGGGATACGATTTCGATTTGCCATTAAACTTTGCTGTGTTGTAAATACTCATAAATCGTGTCGAGTCGTGATGCCGCGGTAAGCGCCGTGCGAGCGGACAGGTGAGCCGCCATTATTAATGGCAGACACCTCGGGACTTGTCCTTAGAACGCCGTATCGCTTAGTCACCCTAGTAAAAGGGCATTAATAGCACAATGACTATGATCTGATTTTCACATATCCTGTGAAGTTTTTCTTTTATATTGTTTTTTTTGTTTTTTTTTTTTTTTATATATATACATCTTATTCTTGAATGACGTAAATTTGGACTCGTTTAATAGAAAGATATTGGCGAATGCTGATGAAATATTGGTCGAATGGATGGAACTGCATTTTAACCTTTAATCCTTTATTCATTGCAAATATCAGCAAATAATTACAAACCCTGAAAGTATTTTATACAATGGAGAATTAGGTTTTTTTTTACTATTTTTAACCGCTTTATTCATAAATGCAATGGAACCTATGGCTTTTGAATAACTATTATTTCAAGTGAATTGTGGACTTCTGCGTGTTTACATAAAGTAACTGATATACCTAACTTTATAAATCATACTGAACTCAAAGATGACTATGCAAATGCAGAAAAGTTCCGCAGTAATTACTCGTCGCGTACATTATCGATCATAAAACAAAACAAATGGCTGAATAATTTAGTAAGGTATTTATTACCCTAACGTCAAGCTAATACGAGCACGCCACGCGACTTACACAAACTTATAGAAGTAGCTAAGAGCGGTGATGAGAAACGTTGGACTTGAATTTGTACTATAGTGGAGTTACTCGTAGTTTTAGGTTTTGCCACTGGTAAAGTTAACTTTGATTAGACGGACGTAACTATTATGGGCTTTGAAAAATTAACCTAAGCTTTTGGTTATGTTTTAGATGCTGTCGCCAAGAGATGATGAAGACGACGACAGCCATCTCTGCATCAAATGCAACGCAACTATTATCGGTCTTGAGAACTACGTCAAGCACAGAAAAGAACGGTGCGCCAAAACTAAACCAGTACAAAAAGTCGGTCTACGTATCGACGCCTTAGAGCCTACTTACAATCTCGGAGCTGATGTGTTCTTTCAGTCTTTGGAACTTCAAAGTAGCGTCAAAAAGACATCGTTGTCAAGGCTGACACCTCCCATTCCGATATCAAAAGCAAGTTTAGAAAGGAAGAATGCATTGGTAGTGGCGTCTACGTCTAGAGATATACCAACAATGAGTCCTGTTGAAAGCAATTTCAGGGGTGAAGATTGGATTGGTGGACACAGTTTGAGAATTGGCATGAACGAAGATAATCAAACTAAGTTGATAAACGCTGTAGCTAGTATCAGTGGGGCAGTTAAAAAAGAAATTCCTACATCTTCTTACAGCATTGGACCTTTTAATGATTTTAAACCTGACGATGAATCTGACGAATCCGAAGATACTGAAGACGATGAAGAAGAGGATGGTCCAACAGAAGGCAAGTGGAAACCTCCTCCAAATTACACTGGAGGGAAATGGCGACCGGCGTCGCCAGAACAGGAAGAATGGGTGATGAGAGATGAACAGGAACATACTGGAGGAAAATGGAGACCTATAATGGCTGATGCTAATGAGAGGGATGAAGATTACGATGCTCCTCCACCAGGACATACTAAAGGGAAGTGGGTTCCAGGAGCTAATGAAAAATCGCAGATTATGCAGACAACTTTACAAACTAAAGGTTTAGTACAATATTGGTGTGGTCCGTGTAATAGAAGGTTGGGTTCAAGGGCTATTTATGAAAAACATCTGATGTCGAAATTGCATATGAAAAAGGTACTACCAGAAAATGAGCTAGAGTTTTCTGGACATTTACAACCAGTAAGACCAACCGCAGTAGAACAGAGCAGCCGAAAGTTGCGATCTATTACTAAACCAAATTTAAAAAAAAAGAAACCCACGGCAACTAAAGTGATAAACATTGACATTGAGAAAAAAAAGAAACGGAAACGAAAACTTCGTTTTGTTAACTGCCCTGGCTGTAAATCTCGAGTCAGACATCATTTAATGGGAAAGCATCTTATATCACACTACCATTTTAGAAAGGCCTCGACAGTACAATCCCAAGTGTACCGCCAATTGATTCTGAACAACATTGATGTTATCGTTCACCAATCACCTTTTCAATGCAGTCCTTGTAAATTTTACACGAACTGGCTACCTCATTTCATGCGGCATTGGTCTTCAGATGAACACGCTGAGAAGACATTATCCATGGACGGTAGATACTGGTGTTCCTTTTGTAAATTTGAAAGTGATACATCTGTAGAAATGTTTTTGCATTTATCTAGCTCAGAACACAGCGAGGTGGTTGCTGTTATTAACAGATCCATGCCTATCATCATTAGAAAGAAAAGCATTCTGAAATGTGAGACTTGCTATAAAGAGTTCCGCTATAATGCAGAAATCATCAGGCATTGTCAAATCACGGGGCATCAATTGACGTATACTGCTACAGATGACTATCAAGAGCTCCATAACTGCCAGCAATGTACAGCTAAATTTAAATCTTCTCTGAGTTTGGCTGCACATTTGAAGTCTTTTCATAAGCAAAAGACTCATATGTGCCTAGTATGTTCTCGGACTTTCTGTTCCTCAGAAGAAGCTAGGACGCACAGGAATACTTCAGAACATAGATTAAGACGGAGGGCTAATATGAGAGCTCGAGGTTTGCCTGTCAAAGACGTTAGCAAGAAGTGCCCATATTGCATTGAGAGGAAAGTTGTATTGAGCAATATTTTAGAACTCAAGGACCATATCAGGAGAATGCATCCGAACAATAAGAAAAAGTAAGTCTTCCTTATTTATCAGAGTTCTGTTTCAGGTAATGTCTAATTTCTAAGTACTTTACCAAAAAATTATGAAAAAATTACCTGCTCTGACCTTTTTGTGTCCGAGACATGAAATTTTGAGGTTAGGAAAATAATTTCAGCAGTATTAGTAAAAGAAGTAATATTTGTTTGCAGGTGTCCCAAATGCGGAATGTCCTTTATCTTACACCAGGAAGTAACGCGCCACATCAGAGCCAACGCTTGTCAATTCCGCAACTGGCTCCCACCCAGCTCTTCCGGAAACTTCCAACTTTGGAACTGCAGCCAATGCCTCTTTACCACTGACTCCCAAGCTGAATGCTTCTTTCACGAAGTTCTTCACACCACACCTGTAAAGGAAATTTTGCGAGTTGGAGATAAGGAGAAGGTTATATTAAAATATGAGTGTCCCTTATGCCCTAAGAGATTTAGGAAGTCTTCGCTTCGTCTACATCTTAGACAGCATACGTGTGAACGGCCTTTTGCGTGCAAAGTGTGTGGAGCTAACTTCACAAGAAAGAGCAGCTTGTGTAACCATGTTCAGAAAGAACATGAAACACCGAAGATTGAAAAAGTATCAGACAGTCAGTGTGGAAAGTGTAAGAAGAAGTTTTCAACCAAGTAAGTAATATATAAATTATACTTACCCTACAATTAATTATGTTATTTTTGTGTGTTATTTCATTAAAAACAGTGATGTTTGTAAAGTACTCAAATGCTTGGAAATGTAATATTCCGTTCTCTTTACTGAATTACTGAAAACAACTAAATTTAACTCACCAGAATTGTGGGTGCACTTGCATCATACTAAATCTCGTTCTCGCCCTCCTTTATAATAATTTATTGATATTTCAACTATAAGTATTTATATTTCGTACAGATTTGTTTTCATAAGATCATAACACGTGTTGATCCACGTTGCTCACAAATCGCGTTGTCACCAACAAAGTAACGGAAATAAACGGCTTAAGTCGGCGTCAGCGTCGATTTGCGAGCGCATGCGCAGGATGCGCCGTGTCACGCGTCTCACAACTCCGCGTGTATCGGGAAACATTCATAATTTGACGTCGTGAAATTGTAGACATAGCCACAGTAGGTTAGTCAGAGGCGCCCACACTCAGAATTTTCACGGCAATAGCCGGCAAATAGGGGTCTTGCTCTAATATGCGAAGTTAAAGAAAATCATCAATAGTTTCCGGACACAAATTTCACACAAATTGACCTCGTTTCAAATTTAGCACTAGGCTTGTAGGTCGACTACAAAGACACGTATACAATTTTTCACCTTATTTAAATGTAATAAGGACCAAAAGTGGATACATCTCTTTGCAGTATACTGAACTGTGGGAACTAGAGAAAGATAAACCTACTTTGTATACAAACTTAGAAAAACATCAAAGCCTCAAAACAAATACTCGCGCTTCAACACACAAACTTTTGCCCACCGAGTACCACTAGCATCGTAGGCAGGATTACTACCAACTAGGCTATCGCGTCGTCTATTACTAATATATCATGATTTCATAACAATACCTTGTACTTTAATTTAAATGGTTAGGTATCAAATAGTACCTCCCTAGTTTAATCAAAATCAAAAAACTTTATAGCATCACATTACAAGCAATAATATATAACAAACAATAGGTATTCATGTAACGCCCTGCTAAGGCACGGCAATATTAGACGGCTAACTAGGTATTTTATTATATCTAATACAAATAACTTAATCCTAACAATTTTCTGTATTGCAGATTTATGTCTGAGGTAATACCAATTTTGTCAAATCCAACTACTGCTGAAAAATTTTCACTGCCTTATTTGCAAGGAATTGAAATATAAAGATAAGTAAGTATAATTCGAGCGGTCAATACCACTAGTGTAAGTTTCATTCTAATGCTTGAATAAAAAGGAGGATGCCAATACATTCTTATTTATATTGTTAACTCTGAACGGTAAAAATATTTATCGCGCGATTCTGTAAGCATCAATATCTTTCACCGTATTTTAACTATCACTTTTTAATCTTCATTGGTTACATAATCAAGTTAAAGAAATATCGTAATTATATAATGCGATTTAGTCAAATATGGCTAAAGCAGACCGTTATATCGTTAGGATAAATATCGTTATTATAACGCTATATTTTGATAGTGTACATTTTGGTTAAATGTGTCGATATTTTTTCATAACTTTATGCTACTCCGAAGTCATCATCGTAACAAAACTAAAATAATAATAATAATAACGTTAGTTCCTAGTTCAAAAAATCGCGCCGCTGGCGGTTTTTATGTTGCATTATAGAGCGGCTGCAATGACGGCCACCGCGGTTTTGTACGAACCAGCAAATTTGTGCACAAAAAGAGGTGACGTGTAACGTTATTATATCGTTGTTCTTTATCGGGCACATTGCTCGTGGAACTGATGGATAGCGAAGTGTTGGCAGGCCAACCACAAGGTGGACCGAGGAGCTGGTAAGGAACGAGGGAAGTCGATGGATGCTAGTAGCACAAAGCAGGCCGTCATGGGGATCCTTGGGGAAGGCCTATGTCCAGCAGCTGTCTGTCTTTCGGCTGATATGATGAAGATGATCGTTATTTACTACGATGAATATCGCTAAGGTCCCGAGTTTTATAACGTTACAATAATGACGTTATTTAGCGAGAATAACAATATAATTATAAATGTATCTCAAAATAGTGTTTTTTTATGATAAGGCACACGAGTACTCAGGCCACCTGATGGTGAGTGGAATCTGAGACCCATAGACATTTGACGACACGTTGGCCTAGTTGGGAGTGACCCAGCCTCCGAAGCCAACGGTCCTGGGTTCAAATCCCGGTAAGGGCAGATATTTGTGTGATGAGCGCAAATATTTGTTCCTGAGTCTTGGATGTTTTGTATATATATTTAAGTATGCATTTCTCTATTTAAGTATGTTTATCGTTGTCTAGTACCCATAGTAGAAGCCTAGGGCTTAGTTTGGGACTAGGTCAATTTGTGTGAGATTGTCCCCTGATATTTATTTATTTATTTATTGAATTCTTAAGACTAGAATCGTAAGACCTCAAATGCGTTGCCAACCCTGAGGACTACGATGGAATACCTCTATGCTAGTAACTTCTCCGGCTAGTTATTTGAAGGTATGAGCTCAAGTTACTAGATTTTCTCTTTCAAGAAAGAGAGGACTTGTATGTTATTGTTTCTGTCAGACCTACTGCACCTATCACGCTTACCTCATGTCGCTTTGAGTGTGATCCGCTGATGTTTTAACACAATACGGAAATAAATTCCGGATGCCGAGTTCATCAAAGTATTTCGAGAGACATTTTATTGTGAGCACGTGTCTTGATGTGTTCAGGCGTGTTCGAATGTTTATTTGCCTGTTTGTCTGCATAGGCTTGTTGTTTTAGATCAAGGTGATCTTTGCATTGATCTCTGTAATCTGTTGGCCGTATATCTATCAAGTGTAGGTACGTATTTATGTTCACAGGTAATAACTTATTCTTGCTATGACATTTCAATACCCCGCTACACTAGCAAGGTAGCAACATATATCTATATAAATACATTGAAAGGGCTGTAGAACACGAGCATCGTAATGATTTAGTCCAGAAATAATATTTCACAATTTATTGATTAGGTCTTCATTCATAAACGTTTATAATATTCTTAAATCGAGAAATCCACATAACTTAAGACGAATGGAACATAGACTGAATATTGCGAAAAAGAGTCCGAAATGAATGGGTCAGCAATAATTAAATAAGCTGCCTAAAACCATCAAAGCCCAAAACAATGTTAACATTTTTCACTCAAAAGTCCAGCTCCTTCCACAAACAGTGTAAAGTATGAAGGAATACATGAATAATGATAATTTAAATAAAGATACTAATATTTAGTATGCGGTAAAGTTAAGTAAGGGTAAAATGTAATTTGTAATCGGACGATATCAGTATTTATATACATAATTATATGACTGTTAAACTATTGCACCCATTGAGAAATAAATACTTTTTATTTTTATCTTAACTGAATTATTTAATTTTCAGATCATTTTGTTCTTTATTTTATTAATAGCTGGTGACATTTATTAGTTTATTATTAATTACATAACTACAACCACAATACTTACCACCATACACTATTGATCTAGATACTTTAAAATCCCCATTTACACAGCTACATTTCTGCACCTAAACCTATAGCGCAGGCATCGGTTAAGAACATTAGACTGCATTAATGCACAATAACGCAAACTTACGGTGTAAGTTTGTTCATCAGTGGCTTCAGGCGGCTGAACGGGTCTGGAACTAGCCATAACGGCCAAGTGTGATTGTCTGCGGTGTCTTTAGGACTTAGCTTTAAGTCCTAGTGTCATTATAAGTTCCTGCTCCAGCCAATGGCCATTGTATAAATTATGCAACTTTACAAATAATTCTCTAATGCGATGGCTAAAACAATTGTGTAGGTTTCACAAAAAGATGAAGACGAAATTTTAATCCATTAGGTATGTATTAATATTCAAAGATGTATCATGTTACTAGAGGTCGCCCGCGACTTGGTACGCGTACAATTATGTAGTTTTCTGCTAGTCCCTCTATTAACGCCTTAGGGGATTCATTTCCACAAATACCCCGTAGAATATCCAAGAAATATTCCCTGCAAATTTTGTGTCCCTAGGTCCAGCGGTCTTGTTTCCCCATACTTTGGACCCCCCTTAGGGTAAGAATTGGCAAAAATCCTTTCTTAGCGTAACCGTCGACTTTATAAGAAACCTAGTGGTTTGGGCTGTGCGTTGATTATGTCAGTCAGTCAGTCACTCAGTCAGTTTATTTTTTTACATATTTAGATTTATTTGCGGCAGACTTTGTACTTCCAAAGGCGTACACACAAGTGTCTAGCATCTAATTGATATTTTCTAGGAATAATTTAATGTATAAAGGTGGGCAATGTACACAAATTTAAAGTGGTTATTAGACAATGGAAACTATGCTTACCCTTTTGAGTCCCCACGATGGACGTATGCACATACCAGCTGCATTTCTTGGCCCGTGTCCACTGCAACTGCATTCTAACTAATGTTATTACTGCGCACAGCTCGTTTATTTGGTAGCGTTTACTCTACTTTTATAAGTAAGGTGACAGTTCAAATTCAAGATTTAAAGAGATAGCAAGGCGATTGTTAAACGCATAATAGCAAAGAGACGCGAGCGTTTACATTTCAACCCGTGAAGCAAAAGGAAGGGTGTTTACCGTGTGTGTGTTTCTGTTGGTGGCGTCGTTGCTCCAAAACGAAGGGACAGATTCGGACGTGTTTTTTTTTAAAGAAAGCTAGTTTTATCGTGATGGTTCTTAGCTAGGTTTCATGAAAATCGGTTGAGTCGTTTAAGAGATATCAACTCCGAAAGAGGGGGTCACCATTTTAAAAGGGTTTTTATCTACAACCATTTAATAGTTATAAATGCGTTTAAAGAATACATAGGTAATATTAATTGCATAACCTTTTTGCTGAATTGATGTAATAATGGTCGATCTTACCCCGACTAAAATGCCTAAAAAATATTTTTGAATCTTGGTTTGATGGCATTGTCGCTTACTTTGGGGACGCTTAACCTCTCGTTGGTCTGCGTTAAAACGATATTGCGTTCGACGTGTTTTAGTATCGTTTTAAACTAGGTCGCCATTAATGTGGAAACACGTCGAAGGCGATATCGTTTTTACCGTGTAGAACCTCAGAAGTAAAGCCTCAGATTTGTGGTCAAAATTTAAGGGTATTATTTTTTCGGAATTTATCATATAATCCGAAGAGAGGGGTACAAGGGGTTATTTTTTTTACTGTTACCTCAACAAAAAAGGGGTGTTATAAGTATAATTATTATATCTATGTATGTGTGTGTATGTACTTATTTGACATCGTAGGTTCCAAACGAATGGAACGATTTGGAAGCGGTTATTTAAAGAAAGCTAGTTTAATCGGATTGGTTAAGTTTTAAAAAACGCTATAACCGGCCCAGTTAAAGAGATATCAGCTCTGAAAGAAGTTTTCTTTTAAATAGCTCTTTCTCAAATTAGAATAATAAAAATATTGTTTTATTTCCAGAGAAGAACTTACTCTCCATTCATGTCAAGCGGCGGCAGAACTTAGCTGTCCATACGAACAATGCGGCTACGTCGCATCGACTCCTACTCAGTTCGCCAAGTATGTATTTTTTTGTAAATTTATTAATTATCGTACCTTAAGCGGCTTAGCGGTTTAATGGGCTACGCTGAAAACCAGCGCCGAGCTGTGAAAAGTGTTTTATCCTTAGTAAGTTAACAATAATCTTGAATTTGCGCCATCTGACGGCTATTTTACGAACTCTTTTAAGCTGAATGACAATCACCAACGCACTAGTAACTAGTTTCCAGAACTTACAAACAGATGGCGCTGTTATCAGAATTTACTAACTTGAAACTAGATGGCGATGAAATCAGGTTATTATTTCCAGACACTATGCAACTCATGGCGAGCGGCTGAAGCACTTCAAGTGTCCTCACTGCCCGTTCAAGTCAGACCAGAACAGCCATCTGAAGAGGCACTTGATCACGCATGCGGGTGCCAAACCCTACAAATGCCCTCATTGCGAATTTACATGCGGAAGTTTAGTAAGTTTTGCTTTTTTGATACTTTAAATTAGATTAACAAAAAAATAATGTTTACCCTACTGCCCAAGATTTATTGGATTGGGTAATTCCATGATAATGTAACGAAAGTTACCATTCCAAAGCGTTTTTTTTTAACTTAAAATGTTAATTTTTTTTAGATATAAATTAATAAAAAATGAAGATAAATGAATGTTCCATTTTGTAACTAGCAGAATACTAGAAATTGGTTACTCTCTGCAATGAAATTGCCCGATGTACTTAGTATTATGAGGGTAGTAAGTACATATACCTTTTGTTTTTTGTGACTTCCTCTAGGCTTAACAGTTTGACGAATTTAACGCAAATCTTGATAGGTATAATATTAATTTCCCTTTATAACCCTTGTATTCTACGTATAGGAGAACCTCCGCAAGCACGTACTCCACCGGCGCTTGCACCCGGGGCTGCCGCTGTACAGCTGCCGCGCCGGCGCGTGCGCATTCGGCTGCGACACGGCCGCGGCGCTGCGCGCGCACCTCGTCGCCGCGCACAGCGACCTGCACGACGCGCGCAGCGCCGTCGACGCAGTCAAGAGGCACTTGATGGTCGACTAATTGAAAAAAAAAAAGAAGAACAAGGAATAAACTTTGTAAAAAAATACAGCTTACTTCGTTTTTTAAGATAACGGTCAAATTCGCACGTGTTTCATTTAATTACTTAGCCAGTACTAAGAAATATTTGTGCACATATTCTAATTCTTGTTATTAATTATTTTAGTAGAGACAATTGTTTATAATTTCTAATTTTGACTTTTTTAAAGGCAAAAATGGGTGCAAAACACGGGCACTTATTCTCATCTTGAAAAAAAAACTAATTATAGGTACATTGCTTTAATTCATCTTGAGCCGGGCATCCCACTTATGACCAGTTTTTAACATGGCCATTTAAATTTCGGGATAAAAATCTTTTAACGAGATATAATAGAGATTGCCGAAACGTTGAAATTAGAAGCATATTAAATATTTAGAAGCTATTCTTAAAATGGTATGGTTGTTGTGTCCCGATGCGAGGGTAAGGCATTCCAAGTCCTCAGGGTTGACAACGCATTTGCAGTCTTGAGATTGACATCTTGAGATCAGACAGAGATAGACATTAGCCTATAAGATTCAGAGTCCACTAAAGTGATCTCGGCTGATATTCTACACAATAAAAACGATATAATCTTTTATTATCAACGTTTTAATAACTCTTATTTACATGACAGTAATGGCGGCCAAGTTAAAATCAATACTAAAACACGTCAAAAGCAATATCGTTTTAACCCAGTTGAATAGAGGCTCTGTGCAAGGTGCTCATTTGCCTTCTCCATGCCATAAAAAAACAAATGAGTAAGTAAATACATCTTATTCAAACAGCATTTGAATTTACAAATAAATTAAAATACATGAGCCAATAAAATTTACTCGAACCATAAAGTAGTTTGATTCCTTATTAGTTTGTGGATTTAATGTCCTGTAGTCAGTTTTAATTAAAAAAAAGCAAAAAAAAAGGACACCAAGTCAGGACACCTATTGACAGTTTACTGAACTAGCACCAAGCTCGTGAGAACGTTTATCTGATCTGTTTTAATCATAAAATCTAGATGGCGCATGTGAACCGCACAATTTTAACTATTTCTAAAATATTTACTTTAGGATGAATTGAATTACTTTAGAATAATTTTCTAATGGCTCCACCTATTCTTACAAGAAATAAACACATCAACAAAGTTTTTTATTAATGTAGCAACTCCAAACATCACACATTCACACCAAATCATTGTGCAGGCGGCAAAATCTGTAACTAAACTTAACGCGTTTACCAACAACTTATCACGTCGATACTAGCGCCACTGCTGATGTATAGCATTGACAATTCGTACCTTAACACGGGGGAAAAATAATCGCCTCTGTGATGTCAAAGGCGTATGACGCGCGCGTCAGTTCTGTAATAATAGAATTATACAATCGTAAATATTAGTGGCAATTTTAACATCCATTTAGTCAATGCTGTATTAAAACTGTAAAAGTACGTCCTTGCGTAATTTTATCGATCAGTTTCGGTGGATTTTTTGTGCGTGCTGTGATAATTTGTTTTTAAAATGACCGTTTGCTGAAAATCGATTGAAAATGTCTTTAAAGGTATGTATTTCATTTGTTTTGCTGAGTATGCTTGACCTTGTGTATCATTTTACAACGTCATGCGTTATTCTGTTCATTACGTTTTGCCTAAAATTACTTAAAGTAAGTACCTACCGCGCGTGTTATTTTTTAATGAATACCGTAAAATGTTTACTTTTTATTTAAAAAAAGTAATAAGATGCCTAATTTTGCGTGCAATTAAGCACCTACCTACTTATTTTTAATGAACGTTTAACACCGGTAATTATTCGCGTTTGACTTAGGTAAATTAAGGGATAAATCTATAATAGTATTAATAGTACCAACTTACCTATTTTTTATTAAGTATAATGTTGAAATAATCTTAACCATATTACATCACTGATCACTGAACATTAAACGTTAAAATTACTTGTAAGCACTGAAAAAAACCATTATATTTAATATCTTTTATTTCACGTGTTTGTGGGTAGGTAAACTTGCGTACAATTCATACCTTAGTTCATAGTTCATAATTAGTTGTTGATTTCAATTTAAACATTAATACATTATGTTTAATATATGGCTATACTTATGACTAGTTTAGGTAGATACTTACATAAAAATGTCTGCCAATTATTAGGCATATAACATAATTCATATTTCAGCCAAGTTAAATTTCGTTGCTTACACAAAGTGTCAGTAAAAACAAAATTCTAAAACTGATGTCTTAATTAATATTATAATAGGTCAGATTGAGTAAAAAAGGTGACATTTCATAAAATATTTTTTTTACTCCTAAATTCCTATCTAAACATCTCAGCAACTAGATAAATAGGTACCTATTTTTGTCTATGTCTAGAATATTATAAGCACTTTGTGCCCTCATAGTACCTATGAAAGGTACTATCTTATAGGACCTACCTATTATACCTATGGCAGGCATTTGCGCAATCTACTATAAAAAAAATATACCTAGGTACCTACTTTTTTGAAATAATAGCAGAATTTTTATTATAAGTACTCATTCCAATACTATCAACCGCTCCCAGTCTTAAATTAACATTCCGATAGTGTAACCGCCAAGTTTTTTTTAATTCGTATTAAACATAAATAACATAATTTAAGATGGTAAAATTAAAAAGATACCTACTAAGTACTGAAATAAAAACTGCGTTTCTATTATCTGCCCTGACATTATCAATGCAATTTGAGTCATCCAACATGGAGGCGAAAAGAACATACCTAGCTGTCTCTAACCTCTTGAACTTAGCGATTAGGCACTTATCAATTCGCGTATTGCAAAGGTTTGTTTTCGCAGTATTGTAGGCTGCTTCCGATCAAAACTCGTTACCCATGTAAACTTTATCAGAACCATTAGCCGAGCAAACAAATAGGTATCCATCGAACCTATATAATTGATGATCGGCGAAGCATTTTTAGCGGACATAACAGGCTATTCGATCGAAAGTATAGTCTTGGAAAAAAGTATTATATATCTTAGTTTAATGTTCACTTCACGTCTTTAAACGCAATAAAAATAGGTCTACCAAGAGATCAGCTAAGTAAGTTTCCATTTTAGAAAACTTAGAGCAGCAAAGTTATAAAAAAATCAATTATATACAGCATTTAAGAGATAGCGGCACAGAAATAAGGCCGCCATTTCTTTTCAATGGGTCTAGGGAAGATGCGAAACCAGTCTGCGCTGTATTTAGCAGAAACCCGTTTGACCTGTAAAGCCTCTTCCTCTTGAACCGAGAACTACCTAGGTATATAAATTGCAATGAAAGGTCTGCTTTACAATGTTTAAGCAACGAATATTTTTTTCAAGATTCAATATATTATTCTTTCTTTTAATTATGAACTTGGGTGAAACTGAGCACTTCCTCCATGATTTAGAAGAAAACTTCCAATTAAAATATTTTTTTAGCTTTTAATTAATTGATTGTCTTATGTTTTTTATGTATTCTATCTCGTGTAATGATCTATTAGGTTGTCACACGGGTACACGGATCGTTTAAACATGCATGATCGCGTAGATATGTCTTTGCGATCCAGTAATCGTGCAAATCTCTCAACGTTGATGAGATTGATCTACTTGCGCTTAGTCGGAAATGATTCTGCAAAATAAAATCCCACGTTAGCTACCAATTAGAAATCATCATTTATTACTGTAGTAAGGGTGTTAAAATACAATATATATTTATTCACACTGTGTTTAGCCTGCAAGCGTGCAAACATTTTTATAAATAATACGAAATCACTAGAAGTTTCCACAGGTGATCGCACCACATGTCGCCAATTTCTTTTCCCATAAAAAGGATAGTGAAACTGGTCCCATGGCAGACGCGTTCCAAACTCGTCCGACCTGACAGAGCTTCTTCCAAGCCACTGAACTGCGTCATTTTGCTTATATTAAGATCAACTTTCATTTATTTATGGCGTCCACTGTAACGTTAAGCTCTCGGTAAACAATGGCAGTAAATAATAGGTTACACTCCAAAGGGAAGACTGAAACTCTTTGTGGTTAGTGATGATTCATGGGGAAGGGTCCAGTCGGCATTGAAAGTCATTCGGTCGATATTGTGGAATAAAATACATTTACAGCGTCTCCGTTAAGCCTATAAACCTGGCTGAATGGTTGATGTATTTTTGATGATATCACTCCAATTTTTGTCGTTTACAAATGTAATCAATTAATCGTGACATTCTAAGTTTTTTTATCGATCCAAAGCTTTATGTGTCACAGAAGCAGTAAATTTTAAATACGACACTCTAAAAGCAAAACAATAGAGACTTTGTGAACTGAACCTAACGTTAACTTTTTTCTGCCAATGTACGACAGATTTAAACCGCGCCAGACGTAGTAGGTCGTCTATAAATATCGTCTGCCATTCTCGTGCAAAATGACTCGACACTGGAGATAAAACATGCCCAGAGTGTTCTATATTTATGATCTGTTCCTTTTTTTCGCGACTGTTATCTTGTTGATGGCATTTAAAAATACAATTATTTTTAAGAAATATCTTGTCCATATTTTTAATCAGTTGCATTGCATTGTATTGTCCAAAGCATGCTAAGTTTTTCAAGGCATAGGTACATTATATCTTCAAAATACTTCAAGTTCTTAAATCCTGTTCTTTAAAAGGGCTTTTTTAAACTGTAGATTTTGGAATGCCGTTTAGTCTAGACATTTGTGCGTGTCTTGAATTTGTTGCGAAACTAATAAAATAACAAGTCTGGCGAACTCTCATGGCATTATAAAAGCGAAGCTACAGTCGCGTCTACGATGTTAAGGGTTACCACGTAAAATAAAGAACGTTATCATTATAGTATTATTATTATAAGCCCGGAAAGTCCCACTGCTAGGCAAAGAGCCTTCCTTCTCACGGTTCTTTATATCTTGGTTATAGGCAATCAATTAACTTTATGTTTCATAAAATTTAAACCAAAAACAATAGTATTTAAATAACGAGTTCTATTTTAAAATGTATGGGCAATAAATTACAGGCACATTTTTAATTTTACGCTTTCTAAATAAAGTGACTACGTTGTATCAGTTATTCAGTTTACATGAAAAACAAGCAAATAATGCTTCAAGTATTTCTTGGTCATGAATGATGGCAAGAACTATATTTATATAAAAAAATATGATATCTTATCAACTCCATTATCATTTATTAAAAAACTTCATAAGATATAACTTGTTTTTATTTGGGCTCATCTTTACTGTCAACCCTAACCAGTTTTACTATTTCGTAATGTCTGCACTGGTCTAGACCGTATCTAGAGAGAGATCTGATTCGCAGAAGTTGTCATGCCATGCTGCAGAAACGAAGTGTGTCAGTTAGCAGAATGTGTCACATAAATAAAATACCCGATTATTTATATGAAATTTGAAATGAAATAATATGAAATATATTTATTGATATACTGGCTTAAGTGGCTAGTTTTAACCTAAATAATTACATAATACATAAAAATGTTATGAAAAAGCAAAAACTTCACTTTGCGATATTTTAACAAACTGTTCACCCGTCTTCTGCACTAGGCTAGGATGGTCTCGCAGAATGACTAATGCTTGTTTACCTATTGTGATTAAGATTTAGCGTTAAAGAATTATACAATTTTATAAATTAAATAAATTCACAAACTTGATACATAGAAATCTATTTATGTTTCTATTTGAATGCGTTTCAGTGTGAAATAATACAATACAATACAATACAATACAAATACTCTTTATTGAACACCAAAAATAAAAAATAAAAACAGAACATGGAACAGTACATTTAAATCATAGGTATACAACAGGCGGTCTTACCGCTAAATAGCGATCTCTTCCAGACAACCTTGTAAGAGAAATAACTGAGGACACATATTCATGGCAGGGGGTGTAAACTAATTCGTTTAGAACTCAAACTAAATAACTACACGAAACAATTAAATTATTTCAATAATCAATAATATAAAATAACTTAATTTGGTACAATGCCGCAGAATTCTTTCTTAGATTTCATGTCATATTCTATTTTTATATGTTAATTTTATTTAAGGTTTAGTTTTAGTTATAATTTTTATTGTTTTATATTTCATGTATTTATTAGTCGCTTTGCTCTGGTTTGAAGTTTTATACATAGAAGCCTTTCTCTTGTATCACTCTATCTATTAATCATTACCCTTCTTTGCTTCGCCGTCGTCGGGTAAAAAAACCGCATCAAAATCGTAGTTTTAAAGATGCAAGCGGCAAGCGACTTGTTTTATACCTACTATGTAGTGTAGGTAGTAATGCCGACAAGTAATATGTCGTTTGTCAAATCTAATATATAAAATTCTCGTGTCACAGTGTTAGTTACCATACTCCTCCGTAACGGCTCGACCGATTTTTATGAAATTTTATATGCATATTCAGTAGGTCTGAGAATCGGCTACTATCTATTTTTCATACCCCTAAGTGACAAGTGCCATAAAAGAAAAAAAAGTTGCAGCGGGCGAAGCCGCTGGCGGGTTGCTAGTAGATTTATATTTTTCTGTAAAAATACTTGGCTGGCGCACTGCTGAGTAACCTAATCGGGTACACTACATAATTCCGAAGAGACAGAAACCCGAATTTTCATAATTCCTAATGCAATTTTTTGATAAAAGACTTAATATTTTAATTTCGCTTATAAATCAAACCTAACCTAACCTATGTTTAATACCTATTGTTAATTAATTATGCATTTGGGCTAAAATAGGTTTAGCATAACATATTTTTTGGAAAAATGAAAATTCGGACAAATGAATATTCGGAAAAAAAGACTTCGTAATTTTAAGGTGTTCCGAACCTAATCACCGTAACTTAATGTACAAAAATTTAAACGAATTTTCTTCTTGAGTCTGTGGCAATACACATCATCTAAATTATTCTAAATAATACAGAGTAGGTACTTTTGGAAAGAGTAACGAGCCGTGTCGCAATAACTGTCAGTCGTAAACACAAAATATTTGCAAGTATGGAGGTAGTAGGTATGTCATTAAAAAACTGGTTTTCCGTGTAGGATAAAAACTAAGTCAACAAAATAAACAAGGAATGCAGAAAGTTGTTTTGTCTGCAAAGTTACGTATGCCACATTTTCGGGATTCGGGAAAGGTTCGCGTTGGCGTCCCTTTCATTATCATAGTTAAAGGGAGGCTAACACGAACCTTCGCCAAATCCCGATAATGTGGCTACGGGGTTACAGTTTTCGTTAACGATCAGCCCCCATTTCACCATCTTGACAATGACACGTGATAATTCTTTATGCATTGCTAAGTTAACAGTCTAACACATTACTGGGTTCCATGTAAACCGCGCTATCTATACTGGAATGTCACCTGTCATTGTCGGTATGGTAAAAAGAGGACTGGACATCAAAAGTCGAAAAATACTCGGACGATTTGCCAAATCCTAGCGAATTGCAATCATTTACTGCATTCGCAATTTTGCAGTAGGTACTCAACTAAATAAATAAAAAGCGGCCAAGTGCGAGTCGGACTCGCCCATGAAGGGTTCCGTAGCAGCAAGTAACATAATATAAAAGTTCGTTGTCGCTTTGATCAATGTTTTTATTACGTATTAAAAAAAAACTACTTACCTACTAGATTTCGTTCAAACCAATTTTCGGTGGAAGTTTGCATCGTAATGTACATCATATATTTTTTTTAGTTCTATCATTCTCTTATTTTAGAAGTTACAGGGGGGGGACACACATTTCAACACTTTGGAAGTGTCTCTCGCTCAAACTGTTCAGTTTAGAAAAAAATGATGCTAGTAACCTCAGTCTCATTTTTGAAGACCTATCCATAGATACCCCACACGTATGGGTTTGATGAAAAAAAAATTTGAGTTTCAGTTCTAAGTATGGGAACCCCCAAAATTTATGTTTTTTTTTTCTATTTTTGTGTGAAAATCTTAATGCGGTTCACAGAATACATCTACTTACCAAGTTTCAACAGTGTAGTTCTTATAGTTTCGGAAAAAAGTGACTGTGACATACGGACGGACAGACAGACATGACGAATCTATAAGGGTTCCGTTTTTTGCCACTTGGCTACGGAACCCTAAAAACCGGCCAAGACGCGCACAAAGGGTTCCGTACCATTGTGTATAAAAACACGGTGTCTGTATTAAGATTGAAGCAAAAAACAGCAAAAAAAACACGTTGTATGGGATTACCCCTTAAATATTTATTTTATTTGAATAATTTATTCTTAAAGTGAATATATAGCGTAGAGAAAATATCACATATTTATGTTATCCTGTTTTTAGTATTTGTTGTAATAGCGGCAACAGAAGTACATTATCTGTGAAAATTTCAACTGTCTAGATATCACGGTTCATGAAATACAGCCGTAACAGACGGACAGACAGACAGCGCAGTCTTAGTAATAGGGTCCCTGTAGTAAACTGAGGCTGTGTCATGCTCATGTCAGCCAGTAATAAACTAATAAACGGACCGCGCAACGTAACTGTCGTTTCATTGCTACTAATAAATCCCTCAGTCCCGTTTTTAGGGTTCCGTAGTCAAACTAGGAACCCTTAGAGTTTCACCATGTCCGTCCGTCCGTCCGCAGCCTAGCGCTTACTCTTTAGTACTAGAAAGCTGTAATTTGGCATGAATATACATGTTAGTCACGCCAACAAAGTGGCACAATAAAACGTTTTTTTTTTGTGTACCTCCCCTACACACGTCACGTTTTCCCCTTAGTGTGGGGTGTCGTTGGATAGGACTTTCAAAAATATTGTTCGTTAGTGACGACAATTTTTCGACCAAGAGATCCGTTTATGAAATATTAAGATTCAAAGCGCTATTTTTCTAAGAGTCAAGTGTCCCAACCCTTCAGCCAAAACTACAAATACTAAAAATCTGAAAAAAACTTAAATGAAAGCACATACCAACGAATTTAAAAGGAAAACTATCACGACTAAATAGACATCATTGGTTCTCGAGATACAGGTGATTAAAATGTTTATAAATACCTACTAAAATCATCTAAGACAGCACCAAATGACTTCAAATAGAAAATTAGTTATTACTTGTTGTATTTTATGTTTGTTGTAAGTACTTAACGGCTTCGGAACCCTACACTGAGCATGGTCCGACATGCTCTTGTCCGGTTTTACCCTTTGGGTACGGAATCCAAAAAACGAATTGCTTTGACTTCTCAATCATTTAAAAATGTCCAGTCTTTTACGACTGCGCGACATAACTAGGAAGTCTACAATCATTCGAAGCAGACTACGAACTAATTACTAGTAATAGTCGAGCATGAAGCTAATTGACAGTATGACAGTTGGCTGCCCATCAATTTGTTCACAACTACTTTCGTTTTTAACCGCACTGTGAATGACGAATGATGTCATATTTAAGTAGCTTTAAATCTTTTATATGGTGTTTATTAGAGTACTAACGGAAGTGACGTTAACTCATTTTTTGGTTGGATTAAATAAATAAATCACAGGAAAATGTCACACAAATTGACCTAGTCCCAAACTAAGCTATAAGCTTGTACGGGTACTAGACAACGATAAACTTACTTATATAGAAAAATATATACTTAAATACATAGAAAACATCCAAGACTTCGAATGGTGGTAGGACCCTGTGCAGGGTCCGTCCGAATCGCTACCACCATCTTATCCATTAACCACCCGCCAAGCAAGTGTTCGCATTGTTGTGTTCCGGTGTGGGGATAAGACAACCGGTGAAATTACTAGCATACAGGCATTCCATCTTAGTCCTCAGGGTCGGCAACGCATTTGAGGTCTTAGGATTATAGTCTTGAGAATTCAAATGTCTATGGGTCTTAGATTCCACTTACCCTCCTGCTCATCACACAAATATCTGTTCTTACCGGGATTTTAACCCAGGACCCCTAGCTTCGAACGCAGGGTCACTACCAACTAGGCTAGCGTGTCGTCAAACGCAAACTAAACTTATTGTTGTAATGTTTTTGTTTTACCTCTCATGTATTTTTGGATAAGAATTGGAATGAGTTTTCCTTTTGCAAATCTGTCGCTAGCTGATTCAAGTCAGGACTGGGGTTGGTAAATTGTGCATCATTGTGGTATGAATGACACGTTGGCCTAGGTGCTAGTGAAGCGACCCTGCATAAGAAGCTAGCGGTCCTGGTGTCAAATCCCGGTAACGGTAGATATTTGTATGATGAGCACGAGTATTTGTTCCTGAGTCTTGAAGGTTTTCTATGTATTTATTTGAGTATATATTTCTCTATATAAGTAAGTTTATCGTTGCCTTGTATGTTAAGACTACCAGCCCCCTATTTCACCATCTTGACAATGACAGGGGACAGGTGACAATTCGGTAAACATTGCAAAGTTACCACGCTGATACACTGGGTTTCATATAAACTGCGCCGAGAACACTGACATGTCACCTGTCACCGGTCATTGTCTGGGAAGAAATAACTCGTCTTATTATAACTTTAATTAACATCTGAATGTTAATTAAAGTTATAATAAGACGAGTTATTTCTTCCTTTTTTTTTGCAACAAGCACCTGCATCTTGCAACGACATGACAGTTAACGTCTCGATTAGCAAACCTTGCGTAACTAATTAGCAAAACTCAAGCCACTGTTGGTTGCCGGCGGTACGTTATATAGCCGTTATACGCCTAGTTAACCGCCCGCTAGCTGTTATGGAAAATTGAGACCATTAAGGTGTAATTCATGTGCAAGTAGCTTTTACCCATGTCTTGGCTTCCGTGAGATTTAACATATAACTACTCCTTCAAATAATGCGCGCTGAGATAAATCTCGTTGAACACAGATTACCTTCAAATTGCCGTTTTTCACTCTCGAATCTCCTCTCGCCACGTCGATTGTAAATTAGAAAGCCCTTCGGTTTTTTCTTGTTTTCTTTTTGTACATTTAGCCTGTGTTTCTTAATTGTCTTTCGAAACCAATCAATTTTTACAGCGTTACACTTTAGCGGGAAGATGAAGGTTAAGGTCGATGTTAGGTAAGATGGTAAAATTTTATACAGCTATTTGTAACAAAGACTGATTGTGTTAAAAGAGGTTCAATAGTTTACTAAAGACTGCAAAATAAACGTGTCCGTGCGTACTTGTTTGACTTGGCGATTTCACTTTATTTTTCTCGTTTACCCTATAGTGTGGGGTGTCGTTGAATAGGTCAAAAATATTAGGGGTTTGTGATAACAGTTTTTCGATTAATTATTCCGTTTATGAAATATTAAGCTTTAAAGCGCTAATTTTTGTTAGAGTCAAGTGCCCCCCCCCCCCTACAGCCAAAACTACAAATGCTAAAAGTCAGAAAAAAATCTTACTTGAACGAACGTATAACGAATTTTATAGGTAAACTATCACGACTATGTAGACATAATTGGTTATTGAGATACAGGCGATTAAAGTGTTTATACCTACTAAAATCATCTAAGACCGCACCAATCGATTTTAAATAGAAAATTTGATATTACTTGTTGTTTTTATGTTTGTAGTAGGTACCTACTTAACGGCTTCGGAACCCTACACAGAGCATGGTCCGACATACTCTTGCCCGGTTTTTTATGTTAGTTATTCTAAACTCGAACAATCGTAGTCCTGTTACGTCTTAAACTATCCTTGAACTTAATCTTCATTTAAATTGTATTATATTTTCAATTGTACAAGCCCGTTTGGTTAATCCCCGATATGACTCGAGTTAAGAAGTATTAACACTTCAAAGGTCTCGCTTTATAGTTGCGCTATAAAGGTAACGAAGCAGTTAACCTTTCAAACGCTTAGTTTATTTATAGATCTCGTACTATTAGCTACTTGCCATGGAATTATTAACTCTTTGCCTATTTATAAAGTAAACGCACAAAGCGCTCGAGATAGATTTACTCGTAGGTACTTACTTACTCATAACTTAACATTACGCCTTTATTCCCAAAGTGGGGTATGCAAAGCTACAGAAATACGTTACCAAACAACTCTAAAAAAACTTGCTTATAATTCTGTTACCACATTTTGCACAATCAGGCCAAGAAGTTTACTTATGTATTAGTGACAAGTTGCAAGCCCATCGCCTAATAGTACTACAAGCCCTTTATTCCCTTAGTCGCCTCTTACGATATCCACGGGAAGACATCGAGTGGCACCATTCTAACTCGGCAACCACACGGGATTACTACTTACTTACAGGTTAAATTATGCAAAGGTTAGATGTTTGTTATTTGATACTGGTATTTAATTTAAAAAAATATGTACTTGCTATATTGGTGTATTTCGTGTACATTCTCTTTACAAAGCGGTAGTGAATGTTGCATGCATAATATATTCGTCAATTAAGGTATTTTAGTAGGTAATATACATAGCTCAATTTGTTTATCAATTTCATGTCAAGGTCGTCGTTTATCACCAGACAGAAGTTTTTGTAGCATGAATAAAATTGTCCTAGAGAGTACCAAACAATGTTAATTTATCGATAAATTGTACTTTGTTTCTTATTAGTCTTATTACAGTTATGACTATGAAATAACGTATAATATGAACATGAAATTTCCATTCACCGCAACTCAAAACTTAAAAGTGGCATGAACGTAACGATTAAAATAAATGATTTTAACTTTGAGTCCTTTCCATACATTTTCCAAAAACTGAGTAGGTACGTATTATATGGAGTTTACCTACTATTATGCTTTCTATAAAATGAAAATTTTGCAAAGTGATACATTATATGAAATGAGTGTCTGTAAAAAAGGGGACACCGATATTTAGCTATAGTTTGAACCCATATCTTGATCATAACTTGAGGATTCTTAGCTCATACTATGATGTCACTAAGTAAGTGCCATTAATAGTCCAGCTGTCATGACGTGATGCCACTTGGTATGTAACTGGCTCGGCTTGACCCTGCGCACGCGTGTCACACAGCCTCGCTTGTTTTCCTTCGGCGCTAACGCAATGTAAATATGCTTAAGGGTCAGTATACGATAAGTTAAGGGTTAGTGACAAAATTGTGGCTTAAAAACAGTATACGAGAAGTTCAACACGACGTATACAAAATTATAACCATCAGTGTAGGGTTCTGAAGCCGTTAAGTACTACAAAAATTTTTCGCCCGTGTGGTTTTGCCGGGTTAGAATAGTGCCACTTCATGTCTTCCCGGGGATGTCGTAAGAATCGACTAAGGGAATGAGGGCTTCTAGTACTGTTAGGAGATGGGCTTGCAACCTGTCACTAATACACTGGTAAACATCTTAGCCTGTTTGTGCAAAATGTGGTTACAGAATTGCCAACAACTCTTGTTGTAGTTGTTGGTATTTTTGCAGCTCTGCCTACCCCACTCTGGGAATGAAGGCGTGATAATTATGTATGTATGTAGATGACTTTAGCCACCTGTATCTTAGGAACCAACCAAGTCTACTTAATCGTGATAGATTTCGTTTTAAGTTCTTTCATTGAGGATATTTTTCTTCTGGCGAAAATGAAACTTTTCTAAAAATCTAAAATACATAATGATTTTTTGAAGAGCTTTTCAAAGCTACCTCATTTGGTGGCACAATGTATATTTTTCTTTTAAATTTGCATAACTAATGCGGGAGGTAGGTACCCGATTTTATTTTAAAACTTAATCGGCGTTATTTATAATGTATAAATATATCAAACTGCAGATTTGTCTCTGAGTTGAACCGCGGCCAGACGGACAGACTGATATGGCGAAACTATAACAGTTCCTTTTAGACTACGGAACCCTAAAAATGAACTCAAATTTGTAGATCACTGCGGAGGGAGACCTGCAGTCACATGAACACAACATTAACTCTTTGAGAGGCATTCCATCTTAGTCCTCAGGGTTGGCAACGCATTTGAGGTCTTGGGATTATAGTCTTGAGAATTCAAATGTCTATGGGTCTCAGATTCCACTTACCATCAGGTGGCCTGAGTGCTCGTGTGCCTTCTCCTTAACATAAAAAAAACTCGAACACGTTACGTGTTAGATTAAACGTCAGTTGCTATTGACATCTATAGCATCTCCTACAAACTCAATGTTCAGTAATAATAATATTAATAATATACAGAGCCCGGAATTTTCGTAGAACTTATGAGCTGACATAGGGAATTCTCGTTTATCGACTTCCGATATACATGACATGTGTATATCGATAAATGCAGAATACATTTTTTTTAATATGATTACGGGTAGTAAACAACATGCAGTCTTATCACGAATGAGCGATCTCTTCGAGACAAGATAAAATTATGACTATCTATTTCTTTGATAAACTAATGATGAAACACTTGTTAGCATTAAAACTGACTTTGAACATGAAATTGATAAATGTTTAAACACTGAACTGAACTGATTAAATGTTGAATTGTTAACTATTAACTTTTCATTGCAAATCTCTATTTTACATTTTCAGCCACTCAAAAGTTATATAAAAGAGATCGCTCTTTGGCGATAAGTCCGCCTGTTGTTTACCTTTACTTTTAATCTTCGTTGATGTGTTGTGTTGTGTTCTATAATGTATCGATAAAATTATGAATATCGGAAGTCGATAAACGAGAAGTCCCTATGACACATTAAAATTGCTACGAAAATCCCGGGTTCTGAATATAAGTAACACTTAGCTCTGAAACTGTCTAAGAACTAGCTATTCAAACAGCCTTTTACACCTAGCCGCATAAATTCACGTCCAGCAACACTTATACGGCATGCGCGGCGCATGCGCCACCTTTCACGAGCTTAATGTATTGCTCATGCCCTTCCAAAGCTGGATCCAAGCGATATAAGAGCGCTTATAAGGGTTTTACGGCGCTATTAAAGCGACACTTCTAACACGCTTGAAGAAAACATGAAAGTTAATTGATTGCGAGCTCATTTAAAAGAGACAAGGTTCATTTTAAAACTTTTTTTGTTAATTCAATTTTGAAAATGCTGTTACTCATGGGCGTCCTAAAAGGAGGTACCCAAGCGGAATACCGTTTTACATACCTTTTTAATGATACCTGATAAAAGAAAAAACTTGCGAGATACAGGGTAAGCCAGGGTACCAATAAAAGGCACTATTGACTAACTGTCCATTAGCCGATATTGACCTGTCAGCTCATCGTATTAGAACTATCCGTTTCTCATAGTTTCAAACAGTTTTTGATAAATTTTGAACTGTCAGGCGACATGACAAACATGGGACTGCAGGTACTCAGTGGGTGCCTTTAGAATCCTACTTCTTGTAACAATACCTTGATCTTGGCGATGCCACCTCCGTGCCCCCCTGAGTATTTCAATCACGCCTCTATGAATGGCTAAAACTCATATTCAACATTCCAATTTAAAACATCAAAGTTCATTAGCATAGATTCCATCTTGGTCCTCAGGGTTGGCATCGCAAATGTCATAGGATTGCTGTCTTAGATTGTAGTCTTGAGAAATATCTATGGGTCACATGTGCCTGTGGGTTTGTCCGAGAATGTAGGTCAAGTTGAAACTGAAACCTAGAAAAACCCTAGAAGCTTTGAAGGCTCAACCGCATCGTCAATATATAAATACAAAGGGAACTTTACAACACATCTTTAAAGCTTTTATACAGCCAAGTACTCTTATCCCTGCATTAACAAAGGCTATCGACCCTCAGCCAGCTATCAACATGAAAAATTTCGCTTTGTTCTTTCATTCTGTTCGTCGTAGAGAGTTTAATGGTTCACTGTTATTGTATGAGCATTTCATTTGTTTAAAGAAACGAGGAGTAAAGAAAAAACATCGCTAAGAACACTCTCGACTGATATACCTTTCAAACAAAAAAAAACGCATTAAAATCGGATCATCCGTTTGGGAGCTACGATGCCACAGACAGACACATACACATTTACACACACACAGACACGTCAAACTTATAACACCCCTCGTTTTTTGCGTCGGGGGTTAAAAATGTGCCCTTACAAACATGCCCCAGCAGCGCAAATCTTTACGCAGTCTGGGCAACATCTTCTTCGTCTTTTTATATTAATGGCGGTCCACCGCGACATACGCAGTGATTTCGCTAATGTCAAGTGAGTAGAGTAAAACAGTAAACAGAATAAATCAAAATCAAAAGCCGGACATTTTTCAATCGGCCATCTTCCCTCCCCGGAGGTTACCGGAAGACTTCTAAAATACACTTTGTTATTAAAATTAGATTTGCCTATTGCCACGGTCATATAAAGATATATTTCCAGAGAATGCTCAAATATAATCGTTATTACCATTGCGTTATGAGGTCAGTCGTCAACAACATAAAATGAAATCACTATCGCATTTATAATATGTGTATTAATCTTCTGACCACAGATAATTTAACTAAAACTTGACTAAAATAAACCAAATTCCTCAAGCGAGGAAACAACGCTCCTTCACCTTTAGCGAGCGTGTTTTCTGCTCGTTAAGTTTCTGTGTGTTATTTATATTAACATCTATTCGTTAATCATTAGGCGGAGATCCTTAACTGGTTCTTTATTACGTATACGTAAGCATTATTATATTATAGAGCGTGTGAATAGTGAGCAATGGAATACCCTTTACAAATCGAGGAATTCACGTAACTTCTTGCGTTTTGTGGTCATTTTTCATTTTAAGTTAAACATTTATTGACAATGAATCTTGACACCTCTTGAGGGTTCCGTAGTCAAACCCTTACAGTTTCGCCATGTCCGACCGTCAGTCCGTCCGTCCGTCCGCAGCCTAGCGCAGAGACTCTTAGTACCTACTAGAAAGCTCTAATTTGGCATGAATATACATATTAGTCACGCCAACAAAGTGGTACAATTATATGTAAAAAAAATTATGCTTATGTATGTTTGTAAACTTTTTATTGCACAAACAGAAGATACAAAAGTAAAAACCAAACGGAAACACAAAAGGTATGTGCAGTAATTAAAACTATACGGTTCTATTTATTACTAACTTATCTATTTCGCCATGGTATTGTTTGACATATACTTATGCATAAACATGTACAGGCAAATCTGCTAAATATTATTAATTATTACTCGTAGGTAGGTATCAGTTGCTACCACTTAAAATTAAACAAAGTAAAGATTCAAAATAATATTTCAGTCAATGTAAATTGTAAATAAGTTTGTTAAGCTGAAAATTTCCATACAAAATGCGATAACGTTTCTCTCTCCTAGCCCAATTACCTACCACAATTTTTAATATGTTTTAGATATTGTGAAAAACTAGGTCTTTACGGCCTTAGCTAGAAAATATTATGTCGAAAGATACGAAGAAAAAATCGGAAACAGACAAACCTAGTTTTTTAGTTTTGACGACGCGTTGGCCTAGTAGTGCCTACGGAGCAAGAGGTCCCGGGTTCAAAACCCGGTAAGGGCAGATATTTGTGTGATGAGCACGAGTATTTATTCCTGAGTCTTGGATGTTTTCTATATATTTAAGTACATATTTCTCTATATAAGTATGTTTATCGTTGTCTAGTACTCATAGTACAAGTCTAGAGCTTAGTTTGGGACTAGGTCAATTTGTGTGACATTGTCCTGTGACATTTATTCATTTATTTTTATTTAAATATGATAAACAAGAACATATTCATTAGAGGGTGGGAAAACGTTATCGCCCGAAGCTATTTTTTTTTTTTGACAACTACTTGATTTAAACGTCGCTTCACAATCCTATTAATATTTTTAAGTATAAACACAAAAACGTTTACTGCGTCTGATCACGATATGAATATATTTTTCAGGACCTTGTTCAGTTATACGTTTAAAAATACATCGCTATCTTTTACGGTTTAGTCCCGAGCTGGTTTCGGTTTCTTGCCAAGAAACTGAATTTAGGTACTAGCGGAGCCGCACTGAATGTCAAGGCTATTTATTGTTCGTTTAACATTGATTTAACTGCAGATACACGTAAAATTTCAATACGGTTTGTCCGCTGCGTAAAAAATATGTATACAGAGTTATTCGTAACGTCCTATATAGTAGACATATATATTATATTGTTGGTTACCCCTTTTTAGGGTTACGTACCCAAAGGGCTATCTGTTTGAC
The DNA here is from genome assembly GCA_949316455.1 of Acleris holmiana. Classification (NCBI taxonomy): domain Eukaryota; kingdom Metazoa; phylum Arthropoda; class Insecta; order Lepidoptera; family Tortricidae; genus Acleris; species Acleris holmiana. The sequence continues at coordinate 22,098,665 of OX438766.1, forward strand.
TGTCAACGGCTGTATCTCAAGAATTATCAAGGAGTATTTTAGAGTTGTTGGTATTTCTTTAGCTCTGCCTACCCCACTCTGGGATTGAAGGCGTCAATGTATATATGTAGATACAGTTTCAAGACCCTCCGATGTGCTTTTAAACTGGCATTTCTATCAGAGTAATTTGCCGTAAACCAGTTCAAGAACACAAACATCCGAGTAATTTAACAAACAACGGTGTGGCAATTTTACCCTGTTATGTAGTACGAGTGTAATATATTTTGCACCCCACGGGACACTTTTGTATAATAGCAGGAAAACCTAATTTAACCAACTAACTAGACTGTAACGATGTTATTACTTAAAAGGACTGGGGTGACGTCATCATTAAAAAAACCGCGCACGAAGGGTTCTGTGTGAATAGACAAGTTGCATTCGTCATTGTTAGCGATTATGTTTCGATTGAAAAATGTATGGAATTGACGTAAACCACCAAGATCATACTACTTGACTATCTCGGTGACTTACGTCAGTTCCATACATTTGTCTATCGAAATATAAACGATAACGATCATCGAATGCAACTGGTCTAGCGCCACTGTGCCGTTAGGTATCTATACAACATTAGACATTATTATTATAACCTTAAACAAATCGGAGTCTTAGTAAAAAGGTTCGTAGTACTAGGTACTCATTTTTCTTAGAACGGGAGCGAAAGTAAGAGCTAAGCTGAAATAAAGTATCAATAAATAAGGCTAAGCCAGCGTTTTGGGCAAATTGCCAGTAGTTTAAACTATTCTAAGTATTGTAACAGTTCCTTATTATGCAAACGCTGTGAAACCAGCAAAGGGCCATTGTCTTATGCTTGTGTCTTTCGCCACGCTGTAACTTTATTTAACAATGTACCTGACACGAAAAGGTTTTTTGAATAGGTTTCTTTGACAATACTTGACGTAAGCTGTTTGTGCTTTACAGTGGCTCGGGAGTTAGAGTGAAAAAGTTCCGTCAATTGTTCGGGTAGAAATGCAGAGTTCTAAAATTCTAAAAGCGGCTAAAATGCTACAATTCTTCCACGTTTTACTGAGCTATAAGTTTTAAGTTTTACGAAACACATTTATCGCTGTTTCCTCGGTTTTTAGGGTTCCGTAGTCAAACTAGGAACCCTTATAGTTACGCCATGTCCATCCGTCCGTCCGTCCGACCGTCCGCAGCCTAGCGCAGAGACTCTTAGTACTAGAAAGCTGTAATTTGGCATGAATATGCATAAAAGTCTCGACAAAAAAGTGGTACAATAAAATGTAAAAAAAAAATATATACTATATGGTACCTCCTCTACACGTAACGTGGGGATGTACTTTTTTTCTCGTCTACCCTATAGTGTGGGGTGTCGTTGGATAGGTCTTTGAAAAATAATACAGGTTTGTGAAAAACAGGTTTTCGATTAAGTAATCCGTTTATGAAATATTAAGCATTAAAGCGCAAACTTTTGTTACACTCAAGTCAAGACCCCTGATTGACAGACGAACGGACAGCGGAGGCTTAGAAATAGGGTCTCGTTGGCACCTTTTGGGTACGGTACAAACATAAAAAAAAACTTGTAATAGTAAAGAAAAGAAAATAAAAATACAACACGAACCTTTTCACCTTTTCGATCAACATTTTTCAACGAGCCAGTGACAACAATTATGTAACAAAATTGCTATCAGCTCCCTTACAATAACAGCCACGATAACGGTTGTTGGTTACATTATGCATTCGTCTCAAGGTCACGCAATGTCCGTCTTTTCTCATTCAAATCAGTTGCGCAGGCGCAAGGCAATTAGTTTTTTGCCGTAACCGGATTGGAATGCTTATTGTTGTTTGAAATTGAAGAAACTGAGTTAGCGAACTCTCTCAGTTGCACAATGTTGATGTTTGATTATATTTCCAAAAATTGATCATTGTTCATCAACCGAAAATGTTCCGTCCTCAAGAATACCCTTGACAAAGTCTTTGGTCTATCATGGCCTATTTAGGGACAGGAGAAGGGCTCATGTAGGGCCTCTAATTACATACATACATAAAATCAAGCCAGTATTCCCAGAGTGGGTTAGGCAGAGCTACAGAAATACCAACAACTCTAAAAAGACTTGTTTATAATTCTGTAACCATATATTGCATAATCAGGCCAAGATGTTTACTAGTGTACCTATTAGTGACAGGTTGCAAGCCCATCGCCTAACAGTACTACAAGCCCTTATTCCCTTAGTCGCCTCTTACGACATCCATGGGAAGACATGGAGTGGCACTATTCTAACCCGGCAACCACACGGTCACGGCAACCACACGGTCAAATAATTTTTAGTATTTATAATGCACGCTCTGTCCCATTCAATTTCTACCAGCTTTTGACTAGAACTTCGTATTGTCCGTTTAAACCTCAATAATTGCAGGCTGCCGGGGTCAACGACCGCGTGCCCTTAGTTGTTGGATGCGCAAGAGCAAAGCATTGCGCAACGTTGGGATTGATTCGATTTTTAAACATGCAACCATCACTGAGATAACGAACTAGCTTTTTCACATCACCTATTCGGAAAGGGGACTTTTGTTCCCTGCTAGGAGGGATCAAAGTGGCATTTTTCTGTTTAAGAACATTTTGATGCCTATTAATTTTGATAATTTCAGCACTTTTAGAGAGTGTAAATAATTAAATTGGTTTCATCATTAACATCTTTTATTTTCCTCATAGGTGATGTGAAAAGTTGTGTCAAAATTCTTTCCACCTTGGGCTATAACACTTGAATCCCTCACTACGCTCAAGATTATATTATAGAACCCTTCGCTTCGTTCAGGATTCAATGTTCTTACGCCCTCGCCGTAAATATGTCATTTTCTCGGGTTTATTTCACCGCGTAGAACTGGTCTAGCATTAATCCCTAAGGATAAAAAGTATCTTACCTACGTATGTCCTTTCTAGGGCCAGAATGAGTTTACCTGTCTGTTTGTATCTTCTTCATGGCTAAACTGGTGAACTAATTTTTATAATGCAAATGGCTACAGAGTTGTGTTGAGGTCCAAGGATCTTCCTTGGGCCTCTTATGGTACTTTCATCGCCAAAACTTCAAAATAGGTACCCAGTTTCTTTGAGAAAACGATGAAATTACTGCTATGTGGACAAAGTCACATGCAGAACTGGTAACGGATCGCTTCATCGAAAATCATTTCATCGAACGCTATTTAGGTTAGGTTAGGTTAGATGTTTAACATACCCTCAAACATGGTTTCAGCAGAGAATAGCGTTCGATGAAACGAAATTCGATGAAATGATACTTTCGATGAAAGGTGTATTGATGAAATGATGGACACCAACTAGCTGTTAATACATACATAACGTCACGCCTTCATTCTCAGAGTGGGGTAGGCAGAGCTATAGAAATACCAACAACAAATGTCGTAAGAGGCGACTAAGGGAATAAGGGCTTGTAGTACTGTTAGGCGATGGTCTTGCAACCTGTAACTAATACACTTGTAAACTTCTTGGCCTGATTCTGCCAAGTGTGGTAACGGAATTATAGACCATATGCCTATAACGCTGAAAAATGCAGACCATAGTTTAACCTACATCTCTGTTTGTCATCTCGCTATTGTTACTGCGCGTGTGAACTCATTCCAGCCTCGTCGTTAGCGAATCGTTGGCCGACGTCGTTTACGAAGCAATAACTTTGTTACTGTCATTATACGAGTAGTTTTATGTTTGGCGCCCAGATATGATACCGAGTTCATTTATAGCTTCCCTAAAAATCTGCCCTCCTAAGCAAAAAAGCAGTATCTCAGATATAATGTCCAAAGCAGATTCAATCCTATTATCTGTTAGTAATAAGGTTACATTTGCTACAGAAGCTGAGTTACTGCCTTTTATGTTAGCAGGGCAGAAATGCCATAGGAATTACGGGTGAGAACCAAAAGTATGGACCATAGTTAAGCGTAGTTGGGTCATACACACTCTTAAAAACAAAAGTTGTCTCTCCTGTGGTCAATAGTTGAAAGCTTGTGTGCATATAAGTTATGTTTTTATATGATAGGTCTAAAGCAGCCGTCAGGACGGCGTTTTTGCGGGTACGGGCTTAGCCAGAAAATTAGGCCTTAAAAACGTTAACTTTCGGTGTGTTAGGAAAGACGGTAACGTTAATCTGTGTGTGACCCAGTTACCATACAAATAAGGAAGTCGAAAAAGCTCCGTTGTGTGACGAAAAGTATGCTTACAATTGTATGGCTAATTTTCGTCACACAACGGGAAAAATCATAGAAAATTTTACTGTGTGAGTTAGCGAGGCCAACTTTTTGGTCCTTACCCTTATTTTAGCCTTATCTGTCTGTCAGTTGGTCTGTCCTCTCTTTCAAAAGGTTGTATCATTGTGTTTAATAGGTTATAGTTTCACATTATACAAGTGCTATGAGATGTAGCAGATATCCCAAATCATCTCAACAACAGTTATAGAAAATAACAAAAAAACCGCCAGCAAAAACCCAGTATAATGACAAGTCTGCTCTCACTATAAAGGTCTATTTACATATACAACTTTTTTGTACAAGAAGCGGCAATAATTTGTACCTATGAAATTATTTTCTACCAATACTTAGGGTAATACAATACTTTGCCCGTGTAGTTGCCAGGTTAGAATAGTGCCACTCCATGTTTTCCCGTTGATGTCGTAAGAGGCGACTAAGGGATTTAGGGTTTGTTAGTACTGTTAGGCGATGGGCTTGCAACCTGTCACTAATTAATACACTGGCAAACATCTTAGCCTGGCTGTTCAAAATGTGGTTACAGGATTACCAACAACTCCTTTTAGAGTTGTTGGTATTTCTGTAGCTCAGCCTACCCCACTCTGAGAATGAAGGCGTGCTGTTATGTATGTACTTAGGGTAAGGTTTAGACTGAGCAATTTTATGATTTCCTCAATTTTATTGTATGGAATGTGCAAGAAAGTTGTATAATGTAAATGCCTCTGTTTGCGACTAATATTTCATGAATTGTATTAATGTTGAAATAATCGAACCCGGTGCCAAGAAAACAAAAGCAACATAACCTGCTTGATATCGGTTTATTTCGATCCGAACTTTTCTAGCGGCGAGTCGAGAAACCAAAAGTTTTGTACTGAAAAAAAACACAAAGCGGCGTTTGTTTATGGTGCGTGACGTTCGTCTGTTTTAACCGGCTTTTTTAGCTCGTTACCGGTTAATTCGAAATAACTACCTATATAAAGGTTTCTTCAAAAACCGTTACAAAAATGAAAAGGTTTTGCGTCATGTACATATGTAATAACGATTTTAAAATTTAAGCGGTATCCGAGCCCTGACTTGATCCTGGGCACCGACTTTGAAATATTTCATCTATAATTCAGTACACAGCTTTAAGGTTAACTGAGTATTATACCTATCGGAGCTGTTTAAAACTCTTATCGTTTATACCGGGTGTTGCCTGTAATAGGAGCAATAAATTGAGGGATCGCTTCTACTCTATAAACGTAACAACATTAGTTCTACAACTTTAAAAAAATATATAATTTATTATTTGAGATATTTTCGAACAAACTAAATAGTATTTTCAATGTACTCCATCCAATAGTCTAGTTGACATCTACTGTCAGCCAAGCAAGTTCGTAGTTTTCGCAATACATTGCTTGCTTAGAAAATCTATATTCATTAATATTTAGTTAACAATAAGTTATTTTCAAAAGTTGTAGAATAAATGTTGTTACGTTTGTGGTGTGGAAACAATCCCTCAATTTCTTGCTCCTGTTACAGGCAACACCCGGTATATTTTCCAGTTATTTACACATCTTATAGGCAGTACGTTTGTATTCGTATTATATTTCATTTGTGAAGGAGGATCCACTTTCTCCCGTGACTCATGTGTTGACCCGGACTCACTCCGGAACTGCCATTATTCCATGCTTTTAACAGTATCAGAATGACTATCAGTTTCTGTATGTTAAACATACAGGGTGTTCGGCAGAAGTGTCAGGGACTAATTCTGTACGGCATACTCATCAACTCTTATTATGGGACCAACATGCAAATAGCGAAAAAAAAACAGCTGTTCCATACATTTCGGTTGTTTAGCTCTCAAAGTTTGTATGAAACAGCTATTTTTTCGCGATTTGGATGGTGGTGCCATAATATAAGTTGATGAGTATGACCTACAGAGTTAGACCCTGAAGATTGTCGACCCTTCTGACGAACACCCTGTATATTAAGTACATAATAACATCTGAAATTCAACTTTCATTATTAGCTTATGCCCGTAACTCCATCCGTGAAAAGTACATTTCTTTCCGATTTTCCGGGATAAAAAGTACACTTTGGCGGTTTCCGGGATATAATCATAGCAGCAAATTTCATACGATATGTTAGTTGGTTGAACTGGTGAAGAATGAAGAAACAAACACACATTTGCATTTATTATAATAGTTAGGGTAGTAAGTCAGGATATGGAGTTGGTACACTTAGAAATAAAATACCTTGGTACCACAATTTTAATTCCAATTACAAGGCAAAAAATGTATATAAGTGTGGGGTCTAATATCTCTCAATAAATTCCTCTCATCAATCATCCTTCATATAAGTAACAACGTGCCAAAATACGTTATTTGTATAATCGATACATTTGTACCTAATCGACATTTGAATAGTTTACCGAACATTATCAAGTCATAGTGACTTTCTGCTTTGAATTTCAATTAATTGGCACACATTATATATTAATTAGTACAATTTAGTAGGACGAACACTTTAAACACAATTTCAATGTTAAGTTGCTCGCTGAGGGTTTATATTAAATAAAAAAAAACAAACTTATTTAGTACAGTATTACATTGATTTTAGTTGATAAAAACTTAATCACTACATAGTATAAAACAAAGTCCCTTTTTCTGTCCCTATATCCCTATGTATGCTTAAATCTTTAAAACTACGCAACGGATTTTGATGCGGTTTTTTTTAATAGATAGAGTGATTGAAGAGGAAGGTTTATATGTATAATACTTTAGTCCGGAGCGAAGCGAGGGCGGGTCGCTAGTAAGTAATAAGCACCAAAAGACCGATCATCTCAGCGACATGCTGCGATGCGTCTAAAGCTGGGTACGAATCTGAGCGGCTCAGCCTGAGGCATGCTCGCCCCGTGCGGCGAGCTGCTCGCGAGCCAAATTGTTGCCCATAACCATGCGCGGGTGAGGCAGCGTGCTCGCCGCGAGCCGACATTTCAAAATGGCGTCGGACACGATGACAGCCGCGGCTACGTTTATCATTCTTCACCGAATTATTAACTAAAAGAAAGTAGAACTTGACGTTCTGCTCGCGGCACGCTCGGATCCAGGTCCAAATTACGCGAGGCCCGCACACCGAGGCGCCTTTGAGCACGGTCAAAAGACCGACTCTCGACGGCTCGCCATGCGCCGCTCGCCCGCTTCTTGTGCACAGCGCGTGAGCGTGTACGAATTTGAGCCAAATAGGTGAGCCGTGCGTGCCTCACCCGAGGCGGCTCTAATTCGTACCCACCTTAAAAGTCACAGCTTATTATCAGCTGGACCCATTTGTACACAAACACTCTATTATTAAAAACCCCTTAAACCTTACTAAACTTTGCGAATACAAACTACTCGTATTTAATCTAATAACTATCTAACATTCTACCTACAAGTGATTGTTAACAGACACAGCGTACAGTTCTAATTTATAAAAATACTAGCGACCCGCCCTCGCTTCGCTCCGGATTAAAGTATTATACATATAAACAATCCTCTTCAATCACTCTATCTAATAAAAAAAACCGCATCAAAATCCGTTGCGTAGTTTTAAAGATTTAAGCATACATAGGGATATTATAGGGACAGAAAAAGCGACTTTGTTTTATACTATGTAGTGATTTCCAGTGCCAGAATAAAAGTAATATCGATTGTTTTTAATCATAAATGGTAGCCATTAGCTGTTACTATATTTATATTCCTTACTTACTCGTATCTATTAATTGGTATAATTAAGTTGGACGTAACTGGGACCCATACTGGTTAACGTTGTTTCATTACATCGAATTTCATTTCATCGAATGCTATGTTCTGCTGAAACCATGATGTTTTCATTAGGTTATTTCTGGGGACCTAGTGATAAACCCCCTTACTTATGAACGTGGAATAAGCTTGGAATAGTTTATGCCATGCTTTGTCCTTATCTGTAATTGTGACATTTGCATCTGACAGAAAGTGACAAAGCATGGCATAAACTATTTTATAAATTAACATTGAAAAATATCGGTCGAGTGCGAATCATGCTCGCGCACTGAGTTTGGTTGACAGTGGTATTCTAACTATATTTATTTTAATGTGAAAGTGTATTTTACCAACGCCGCAAACGAATGATCAGAAAGGACCACCGCTCGGAAAGAAAGAAAAAAAAAACAGATAAACTTAACGTATAACGGTAACAAAATAAAGTAACGTGTTTTGATAAATATGGCAGACCACGAAATTATATGACTAGTTATTGAGAAAAAGTATATCATACTTTCCGTGACTTAGTGTCGATGACGTGGTTTCCTTTAAAACAAAGATACTTAGTTTGTTAGTGGTGGTAGGACCCTATGCAGGTCCGTCCGGATCGTTACCACCATCTTATCCATTAACCACCCGCCAAGCAACAGTGTTCGCATTGTGTTCCGGTGTGGGGATAAGACAACCGGTGAAATTACTAGCATAGAGGCATTCCATCTTAGTCCTCAGGGTTGGCAACGCATTTACGTCTTGGGATTATAGTCTTGAGAATTCAAATGTCTATGGGTCTCAGATTCCACTTACCATCAGGTGGCCTAAGTGCTCGTGTGCCATCTCCTTAAAATAAAAAAACCCGGAGATAGACATACGGTCCTTACATACATACATAACATCACGCCTTCATTCCCAGAGTGGGGTAAGCAGACCTACATAAATACCAACAACTCTAAAATGACTTGTAGATAATTCTGTAACCACATTTTGCACAAGTAGGCTAAGTTGCAAGCCCATCGACTAACAGTACGGTCCTTTTTTCTGAAAAATAGGACAGTCGCGGAAAAACGGGCCGGCAGAGGGCGTAGGCTAGTGACAGGGTCGCGTTAGCATTATTTAAACAGGGAACCTAAAAAACGACGTACTCCTGCGCCGTCAACATGTCACGCGGTGAAAGCGGCGCGGATCCAGCGCACGCGCATGTTTGATCGCGATAGCGAGGTGATAACATTCTTCATGCATCGCAATTATATAGTCTTGTGGGTTATGCTAACACGACGCTCCATATTGAAATAGTTTTATAGTTTCATAAAAAAGTGTTTTAATTGTTTTCGGAGAACTGTATATTTTTACCGTCACACAAAAAACATCTGTTATTTTACACACATGAGGAAAGGATAAATAAAGTAATTACAGAAATCACAATAAATATTAAAAATAATTTAAATCCCTGAAAGGAGGATAGGTACGTTTTATACCAAAAAATATTTAGTTACCAATTCTATGCGTTATACAGTTGATCAAAGTTGTTGCAATGCTTTGTTCAACTGTATAGGCCGAAATACTGGAAAAATGCGTTATGACGATGTAGAATTTAAAAAACACCGGACAAGAGCATGTCGGACCATGCTCAGTGTAGGGTTCTGAAGCTGTTAGGTCCTTCAAACAAAAACTATCTCAAAGAAACAACAATTATGAACTAATTACACGTCATTCTAGCAAAAATTATACCTACTTCTTGATTTGCTTAAACGATCGGCTAAAAAATAATGTAACATGTACTTACTAACTTTCCAAGAGCTATCCAATGCTACCTCATTCGATGTCAAAGTGTCAACAAAATTGGCTTTACTTGTACCCATACAAGTATCTCCCAAGATACTCGATTATAATTTTTTTATAACTTTGTCAGCGTAAATTAAATGTAGAACGATGCCAAATTACAGCTTTATTAATTAGACCAAGGGTCTCTGAGATTACTCGCGGACAGACAGACAGACGGACATGACAAAACTTTAAGGGTTCCGTAGTCAACAACGAACTAAAAACGTGTTTGTTCTTTGTCCAAATGTCCAAATCTTATCGCGCCTTAAAACGAGGATATTCAATCTAGAAAGCAAGACAAGTCTCACTCCAGCCCAATCAATATTTTACGGCGCGAAATCTAAACCAAGTGCTAAGTTTCATTATTTTTATACGGTTTTTAAGTGCGCAGTTAAAGTTTAATATCTTTGGCCTAAATAGGTTAATGGAAGTTGTGTGACGAAATTACGGGTCGCGTTAGATGCAATTGTAAATATTTGTGTGTGTGAAATAACGCGGGATTTATACTTCTTTTATAAGCATTAAACATTTTTCTATATTAATACGAGTAATAGTTGCCGTAAGTTCCTAGATTTCGATATCAATTTTATACATAGCCCTCTATTCTGATTTCGATTCGCGTTCATCGACTATTAATAGAACGGTAATATAACCTTTTTTTCCGATCTAAGGCCGTCTTGGCTATCAAAGTCTGACAATTTCAAAAGCACAGGGTACATGACAGCTCTAAGGCCCTAGGCAAGATGCGTCCGCTACCTAGCGTTTCTATTCGTTTTGTTATTAAACCAATAGCGGCACTGGTAGATCACGTTATACGAAAAGTCACGTGATCTACCAGTGACTCGATTGGTTGAAAAACCAAACTAATAGAATCGCTAGTTAGCGAGGCTAGGGCTGCTTTTTGCTGACTGGACTGGTTTTAACACTTCGTACCTATTACTACATCTGTGCTTAGATCATAATCCAAAAAGTCAAAAAAAAAGATTTCAAACCATAACATACTTATAACGCATTCAAAATTTTATCCCACTTCACAAGTCATTTGTCTTGCAAATCGCTTTTTCTTTTATAATAATGCAGTGGAAAGCCAATATCATTACCAGCACGCACGCTCGGTACTGATAGAAAGCGTCAAAATGCTTTTATTTACGCTTCGTAATGTTTTTTACACCGTAATTACGTTGGCGTAAGCTTTGGGTATTAGCCGCGTCATACGCTGATGACGTGACGAAGGCATGGATTAGCGACATCTAGCGGATGTTTTGTGTTTGTGTTTGAACCTATTAGGTCTTCACGTTTATGGGCTGTTACCCTATAAATGCTATAATGTAGAAACTTTATCCCAAAAAATGGATAGTTTCCAAGGTAATAACGACAAGCGACGACAAAAGTGAACGATAAATCCAGTAAATTCCAAAGAGTAACGCGCTTTATACTTCTGACATATTTTAAATTGCCACTAAAGCTATGTAGCTCAAAATGTTCTAATAGCTCAATTACCTCATTAATTGCAAAACCCAATTACTCAACTGTAATGGAATAACGAGCCAAGTCCTAATGCGGAGACAAGCGGCTGTGACGCAATACGCCATCGAAATAGAGAGTTGTTTACAAGTGATTCGGCCACAAAAACAATTTCAATGGACTCGGTAGTGCACGGGGTAAAAAATGCGCCAAGTGCGAGTCGGGTTTAGTGTTGGTTCCGTATATATTTTTTGTAGGTTTTTGTCGATGTAGATTTTGTTTATTGTTAGCTTACTTTGATGCCCCATTTGTTTGGGCAAAAGATTCTTGCGTGACTGTATCTAAGTTTGGTTGGCCAAAGAATAACTAAATTATAAATACTTAATTTCATAATGATTTATTTATCAACAGCATACATACCAAATATAATAAGTATATTATTTGTCATTTTTGTCTTATTGCTCATATGAAGCCTATGAAAAGTGAGCATAACATTAAAATATACTATTTATTAAAAATTGACTTAACAAAAATTGACATGCAAAATTTTCCTACATATCATGAGCCTGACTGCAAAATACACTACAATAAATAATCGACAACGAATGAAATGTTAACAAATAAACATTTTATATGATGATGGATGACATTACATTTTCAAAAAATATGTGGTCGATAAATTTTGTCAAAAAAGAAGCCCTAAGTTCCCACTGCAAATAAAAATGGTATTCGAATGTTAAAATGATTTGTGTTGAGGGATGCAATTAATGATATAGGTTTTTCCTGAAAAAAAAATACCCCGTGTGGTTGCCGGGTTAGAATAGTGCCACTCCATGCCTTCCCGTGGATGTCGTGAGAGGCGACTAAGGGAATAAAGGCTTGTAGTACTGTTAGGCGATGGGCTTGCAACCTGTCACTAATACACTAGTAAACATCTCAGCCTACTTGTGCAAAATGTGGTTACAGAATTATCAACAACTAGAGTTGTTGGTATTTCTGTAGCTCAGCGTACCCCTCTCTCTGGGAATGAAGGCGTGACGTTATGTATGTATGTAATCAAAAAAATATTTCATATAGGTATGGTGATAAGGTATGATGGTTCGTACAAATGACTTTGGAGAATTTTGCTTGCAATGTGACACGCTAAAGTATGTTATGTTTTTTTTATGGGTCATACACAGATTTAGGTTACCGTCTTTCCTGTGGACACACCGAAAGTTAACATTTTTAAGGCCTAATTTTCTGGCTAAGCCCATTCCCGCAAAAACGCCGTCAGGACTGCTTTAGACCTATCATATAAAAACATAACTTGTATGCACACAAGCTATTTAAATATTGACCACAGGAGAGACCACTTTTGTTTTTGAGAGTGTGTATGACCCTTATTCCGATGCGGAACCCAAATCTAGACAATAACAAACAGTACCGCTACTATGGGTACAAAAAACTTTCGCTTTATAAGTTGGGCTTTGTATATTCAGTAGTAAAGGCATTGTATGTATGTCATTGTATCCTGCGTTTCGTGAATGGTACGGAATGAGTAGGTTGGGCTCATTAAAGTTTTTGTTTACATATGTACAGCGCCAGCATGGTTTTTTAGTTCAATTCTGTATAATTGGATTTATACGGATTAAAAATTCTCGTGTATTTGTCAGACTCGCGCACCGAGGGTTCCGCACAAACTTGTAAGTATGTAATAGTATGTACGGTCATCGAATCTCAGAGATTAAAAACTTTGAATATGCCGTTGAAAAATGATGTTGTCTCCATAGACTAACATAGGTCTCGATTAGTTTACCAACCGAAAATACGTTTGTACTAAACCGCATTTTTTGTGATGTTACAAAAAAATTAACACTTTTCGTTTTTTTTCCTTGAAAAACGGACGACAAAGTGATCCTATAAGGCTTCCGTTTTTTTTTTTTAATTACGGAACCCTAATACCACGTGATAAAGTTCATCAGTCAAAATAAGCAGAACAAAAATACGTATCAAAGCTTGACCAATCAGTTTTGTTTGGCTGTTCAACAGAGTCACGTGATTTAGTTCGTTTACTTTTTATTTAAGAACCTACACAAATGGAGTATAGGTAATTTTATACATACGTACATTAAATTACGCCTGTTTCCCAGAGGGGTAGGCAGAGACCAATTCTTTCCACCTGCTACGATTCTGACAAATCTCTTTCGCTCCTTCCACATTCATACATAGAGTCATTTCAAACAGTTTTGGGTACTTAAAATTCGGCCCTTTAACAGAATTTCCCTTCCGACCCTTACAGTCACTTTCGCACTATATATCTCTTTCGTCAATCTTCTTTCATACATTATGTATAATTTATTAACTATTTAAATTGTATGACCATAACTAATCGAGCAAACCTCAAGATCAAAGTTGAAAAGTTAAATGTTTGGTGAATATGGGAATTTGTTTTATAGAGCTCAGCGGCGTCTAGTTCTCCATAATAATTCTATGGCTACTTTTCTTAATCGTTGTTCAAAATACGCTGGTCAGTGGTTAGTTGGTTTTTATTAAAAGCTTAATGTAAACTATGTGAATGGTGAGTCGAGCAGGGACCGGAAAACCCCTTCATTTGATTAACCCTATCGATAGGGTAAGCCTATCATTTGGCTACCCAATCGATGTGGTTACCCTATGATTGTGTTACCTTAACGTTAGGGGAACCCCTTTGAACTAGTTAACCACTTCCATAGAGCTTACCAATTTCATTAGGGTTTCGGTAGTTTAATATTGAAGCGCTTAGCATTAACTGGGTTTTACCCCATTGATCGCCTCTCTCTTTTTTGCGCATTTGGGCGATTTCTGTCTAGCCTGACGTTACTTGCCTACTTTATTTAAGTTCGTGTCGGGACGGGACGGGATTGAGATGATAATGTTGTTTAATAATTCTTAGTTCATGTTCCCGCCGGAATAATAAAGACGTTTGGCTGCGTGATGGATGGCTGCTTGTGCAAGTACCTACTGCAAAAAGTGCAAGCTATTTTATTATTATAAGTGTACGCGAGAGCTGGTTGACTTTTAAATAATAAATTTTGTTTGATTTGAAAGTATTTTTAACATGGAAACGTACCAGGACGATTCTCAAGAAGAACTAAAAAAATATATCAAGCAAGCTTTAAAACGTAAATACCTATTTAATGTCTTGTTAATTTGAACGTTAGGTAAATAATTACATTTTTGATCATTTCCGTCCGTCCGCAGCCTAGCTCAGAGACTCTTAGTACTGGAAAGCTGTAATTTGGCATGAATATACATATTAGTCACGTCAGCAAAGTGGTGAAATAAAATCTTAAAATAATTTTTTTTTTGGTGTACTTACCTCCGCTACACGTAACGTGGGGATGATTTTTTATTTTTCGTCTACCCTATAGTGTGGCATGTTGTTGGGTAGGTCTTTCAAAAATATTGTGGGTTTGTGAAAACAGTTTTTCGATTAAGGGATCTGTTTATGAAATTTTAAGCTTTAATGCGCTAATTTTTGTTAGAGTCAAGTGTCGCCCCCCCCCCCTGCCCCTACAGCCAAAACTACAAATAATAAAAATCTGAAAAAAATCGTGAATGAAAGCGCATATAACGAATTTTTAAGGAAAACTATCACCACTAAGTAGACATGATTGGTTCTTGAGATACAGGCGACTAGTGTTTATACCTACGAAAATTAGCTAAGACGGCACCAAATAACTTTAAATAGTAAAATAGTTCATACTTGTTGTTTTTAGAGATAGTTTTTGGTGTTTGTAGTATTTATAAGCGGCGTCGGAACCCTACCTGAGCATGGTCCGACATGCTCTTGCCCTGTTTTTTTAAAACATTGGTTTAATAATGGACTGCTGAATGGATGCACTTTAAAAAATTGTACTTAAGTAAATAATGATTTACACTGTATAAATATATAAGTAAATAAGTACCTACCTAAATAATTTTGATCTCAACAATAGTTTCATTAAATAATTAACCTTCTACATTACAATATAATTTTGATCACAGCTAGTTTCATTTAATAATAATTAACCTTATATATAACAATAGGTAAACTGTAAAAATATGAAAAATAAATAAATCATTTTGATCATCAACAGTCTCATTAAACAATTGACCTTATATTGAACAATTAGTACATAATTACACTAAAAATATGTACTTAACTATAAACCCGTCTCATTAAATAATCGACCTTATTATATGGAACAATTTGTGAATAATGGCTTGCTTACACTTTAAAAACGTAAGTAAATTATTTAGATCGCAGTGATGGTTTAATTAACCCTATACTCGTATAATATAACAATAGGTAAATAGTGATTTACAGCGTACAAAATGTATGTAAATCATTTTGATTTCCTCAACAGTCTCGAAAAGAACAAAGGCTAAATAATGGTTAACATTTTACTCTAACAAAAATTAGCGCTTTAAAGCTGAATATTTCATAAACGGATCACTTAATCGGAAAACTGTATTTACAAACCCGCAATATTTTTGAAAGACCGGGGTAGACGAGAAAAAAAATCATCCCCACGTGACGTGTAGGAGAGGTACCTACACTAAAAAAAATGTTTTTCAAGATTTTATTTTACCACTTTGTTGGCGTGACTAATATGTATATTCATGCCAAATTACAGCTTTCTAGTATCAAGAGTATCTGAGCTAGGCTGCGGACGGACGGACGGACGGACGGACATGGCGAAACTATAAGGGTTCCTAGTTTGACTACGGAACCCTAAAAAGCTACTTCTCATTTTACAAATATTTAATATTTATTAATATTAACCGTGTTTATAGCACGACACAATTAATAATGCGCGTATGGAAGCGCTTACACCGTTGATAGAGAGTCTATTATTGCATAATCCGCGCGCCATATTAATTGCGCCCACCTATAACATCGTAATTTGCCTGCGCAAAGCAAGCTCTCCATTTTGTTTTCTTTGAAAATTCGTCGGCGAAACTTTTTAACTGACGATTTTATTTAAAAAATATCTAATATTTCAGATGGAACTAAGAACTTAGCTAACTACGTAGGTAGTATACAATTTATTTAATCGACCCTGATCACTCATTTCTGAAAGTAAACAAATACTTTACGCCAAAATCCACCAAAGTCAGTTGAACCTACAGCCTTAAAAAAAAACAAGTTCAAAGCAAATCCCAAACAAAACAATGTACATTTTGTGGGAACGATAATTAGGTTTACTATTGTTTGACGTAGCGATCAGTGCGACTCTATGACAAAGCCTCGGCCGTCTTCGGCACATTTCGGCTGGCTCACCTCGCCGTCTCGCATGCGCTACTCACCTGCCGCCGCTACCCATTCAATTGTTAGGTAGTGCAATAATAAGTCGAAACACTTGCGCATAGAGATTAAAAAAGCTTGAAACCGTTCGATTAAGTTTAAAAAGGGTAACAGATGATAGGGTATTGGGAATGGGTTAGCGCTTAGTCGAATTAATTGTATCGCTTGGTTGCCCTTTCATTGGACTATGTCAACGATAGGCTTAGCTCATCCTTGGGGTTTGTAAAAACAAGTCTATCAAATACCCTATCGAAAACCCCTTTAATGCTAAGCGGTTCCGGTCCCTGGAGTCGAGGCGCAAAAAATGTTGTCACGCAACTATTTGGCTTCCGTCTCGGTAGTTTTATATGATGTTTATAAAACAAGTTTTCGCACTTGAGTTTTTGCACAGATTTAAGAGAATAAGTGGTTGCTTGTTTTTTAAATGTTTTTGTACTTAGCTACTTAATTTAAACATCCAACAACACAACACAATTCTTAACTATAGTCTGTACAGTTAGGTGTTTTAAAATATGTAGACAATTCATTAAAGAAGTTACTTCAGAGACAATGTTTTGTTCCTATTCTATCTTTAGTATTTCAATATAACCTCTCTCTCTCTGATGTTTGTTTATAATCTTTTAAATAGGTACCTAAAAGTACAAAGTACCTTATAGGTATGTTGTAAAAATCTTACGTTCACTTGGAGTTAATAAAGCTCTTTTTCTAATTTTAATTGCACGGTCGGGCTTATACCTAAGCAGCTGCATACTTTAGTGATTTGGCACTTTAACGTCATGTTTGAATGACAAGGTACTAAAATGTACAGCTTTATAACGCCGTCTGTACCAAATTGTTTTATTTTTTATACTTCGTACTTATCTTTATTATTTATTTATATTTTACAATATTAAACTACCTACCTAAGTGTACGCAAAAAGTAAACTGTAGGTACATTACAAAAATGTCAATCAACTGTAATTTTGTTGAAAAAAATGTTTCTTCGCAGTGATAAGTAATGAAGCAAATTTTGCATAGATATGCCTTAAAATATCAGTCAGGTAATCAAGGTTTATACACATTTTAGAACTAAATCAGTAGAGTTCGTACATTTGTTTTTTTTAACCTTCCGTTCCAGACCAGCGGTAAAAACAAAAAATTAAACTATGTCATGAATAGGTAGATCCATAGGTACCATTTTAAACAAAGCTGTCGCCTGAGCGAGCACGGGACCTAAAACTCATTAAAAAAGCTTTGAGCCGTCCGAAGCTCGCTTTAAAAACTTTTGAATGATTGATAGCTTGCGGAAGCTTTCTATTTACAGCGACAACCGAAGAGTGAAAAACGTGCGTTAATGCGTTTCTCGGTTTACGTGGGGTTTTACCGGTTTTTAGGGTTCCTTAGTCGAACTAGGAACCCTTATAGTTTCGCCATGTCCGTCCGTCCGCAGCCTAGCGCAGAGACTCTTAGTACTAGAGACCTGTAATTTTGCATGAATATGCATATTAGTCATACCAACAAAGTAATACAATAAAATGTAAAAAAAAAAAAAAAAAAAAAATTGTGTACCTCCCCTACACGTAACGTGGGGATGGTTTTTTTTGTCTACCCTATAGTGTGGGGTGTCGTTGGATAGGTCTTCCACAAATTTTACGGGTTCGTGAAAATAATTTTTCGATTAAGTAATCCGTTTAAGAAATATTAAGCTTTAAAGGTCTTCCAAAAATTTTACGGGTTCGTGAAAATAATTTTTCGATTAAGTAATCCGTTTATGAAATATTAAGCTTTAAAGCGCTAATTTTTGTTAGACTCAAGTGTCCCCCCCCCCCTACAGCCAAAAATACAAATACTAAGAATCAGAAAAACAACAAATGAAAGAAATTATAATGAATTTTGAAGGAAACTATCACGACTAAGTAGACATCATTGGTTCTTGAGATTACAGGTGATTAAAGTTTTTATACCTACTAAAATCACCTAAGACGGCACCAATTGACTTTAAATAGAAAACCATTACTGTCAAGTGATTGTCGTTTCGCAACAACTATCAAGTTTTAGTCCAACGTTATATTAAATTTTTCACTTAATTTATGTGTCTTGTTGTGAATAAATGTATTTTCTTTGTTTTCTTCCTTTCTTGAAGCAATATCGTTTTTACCGTGTAGAATCTCAGCCCTGAAAGTTGGGGGTCACCATTTCGTTTTGTTTATTTATCACTTGTCGTATGATTCATAATTCATAATATGTTAAACTTCAAAAAATGAGTAACATTAGAATGAAGCCTCGTCTTCCCATAATCATCGTCATAACATGTTATGTATCACGCCTTCATTCCCAGAGCGGGGTAGGCAGAGCTACAGAAATACCAACAACTCTAAAAAGACTTGTATATAATTCTGTCACCACATTATGCACAATCAGGCCAAGAAGTTTACTAGTGTATTAGTGACAGGTTGCAAGCCCATCGCCTAACAGTACTACAAGCCCTTATTCCCTTAGTCGCCTCTTACGACATCCACGGGAAGACATGGAATGGCGCTATTCTAACCTAATGATCCCTTAATTCATAAGGTTTTCCCTGCGCTCTCCCAAGGATGCAACATCCTTGTACATGCTCTAAGAAAGGCGTCTATAGCGAGGGTTCTGGCTGGACCGTAATACGTAAGAATGTGATAGGCATTTGGGCAACCGCCACAACCGCAACCTCGTGGGCTAACTTCGCTATTTTCTACGTAAAAAAGTGATTACATGACAACATGGTTGAACAGACATACACAGAAGTCTCCTCATGCGGTTTCCTTTTTTAACTTTGGTACGGAAACTTATGAACTGTTGTAGGACGTTAACTTTCGAAATTTAGCGCATACCTCAGGAACTAAACGAACGCATTTTCCGGAACAAAAGTACTGTAGTATTTTTTTTATACATAGTATAAGAACTCTAGAAATGAAAAAAAAAAACAAAAAAATGCTATGCCTAAAAAGGCCTCCATAGAGGCGCATTGTCCTGCCTGAATATGCTGGGAGCATTTCCTCGCTGAATAACTAAACTAATGCATTGAACGAGGGAACTGCCAGCTCTTCAGTCTCCCGTAACGTCAGTAAGCCTTAAAAGTGTTAGAATCCTGTCTAACCAACTTCGTCGATTTCAAAGAACTTCGATTCTACTCAATCCCAAAATCGAAAAATTTCAAGCACTTAAGCTATAACAAGCGTCAAGAACGATGATCATATTTCATCTCGCCAGCAAAGTCACGGTAAACTACAAGGGATGTAAACCATCCCTGTTTATCAATCATCCCGGCCCACCTCTAACAAGGGGATGAAGGGGATGAACCGTCGACTAGCAACGCGACCCTAGGGATGTAGCGGGCGTTCACCCCTATCTTTAGGCTGAGACTGCACTACAGAGCAGCGATACCATCTGCGAAGCGATGATACAAACAAAGCTAACAAAGAGAGATTCTTTGGTTGTCAAAAAAAATATTAAAAAATTGCTATTAATTAATATCAACCAAATTGGTAAGTAACAAGAGCAAGTTTTTTGTGATTGATTAATCTTGTTGTAGAATAGTTCTACCAGTGAATGTCATAAGATGCAACTAAGGGAATGAGGGCTTGTAGTACTGTTAGGCGATGGGCTTGCAACCTGTCACTAATAAACAAGTAATCTTCTTAGCCCGATTGTGCAAAATGTGTTTACAGAATTATAAACAAGTATTTTTAGAGTTGTTGGTATTTCCGTAGCTCTGCCGACCCCACTCTGGGAATAAAGGCGTGATGTTACGTATGTGTATGTATGTATTTAACGTTTTGTCCAGCTCGTATGAAATCAAGACGCTTATCCATAAAAAACCGTGATAGTTAAAATCTTGTAAGGAGCATGCAATTGTTTTTGTATGTGTAAGTTAGAAGGCTACATACATTTTTAAGGTTACCACACCAATCGATCAACTGTTGCAGCTTTCGCTGATGGATGCCGGTCGATAAACAATCGATCGATCGTCAATCGATTCGTGTAGTAGCACTCTTTTAAATTGGTTGTTACGGCCCTTAGCATCCGATTTATTTTCTAATTCGAGCGCTCGATAACTCAAAAATCGGCCCGCAAAGATCGCTTCGCGGATCAGTGTAGCTTCAGCCTAAGACGCCTTGAGCGCCAGACCCCCAGTTCGCCATACAAAATGTAAACAATGTGGACAATTTGGCACAGAATGTGTTGCAAAAGGTGAAATGGGGCGTAATTAAATAAGTGACATTTGTGAAATCAGTAACAATATCAATATATATTCGGTGGGGTGTGTCACATCCATTTTATTTAAAAGGCGTTTAGGTACCGCTTAAGAAGCGATACAATTATACTGTTCGTAACTTGAATTGATGACTTTAAGCTAAGTAATATTTTGAATTTAAAAGTGTGAGTTGGCAAGCCAAAGTTTTGGAAAGATTGATAGCGTGGTTCGAAATTAAAATTGGCAACATGATGCTTTATACATGTTGCCGCTTGAGATTACCCGTCACCAAGTCAAAATCTTGTCATAACCTAAGCTATAGGTAACAAGATGCTTGTCTCCGAAACGCATAACAGAAACCATTTGATGCCATGATGATTTTGCTAAGATATAGTAGACCTAGTACCTAATTGGAACTGACGCGACGCCTTTAAATGCTTGGTCGGATGGATATTTATTGAAAAATTTTCGTTGCGTTACTTTCACTCGATATGTCTACTGTAAAAGAATTAAGGGTATCTGATGAAGAGAGAAGTAAGATTTTTCGAACACAAAAGAAATAATTTATGGACACGGAAACTATTTTTTTTCTGGGACGGACTAAATTTACACAGCTATTCGTTAATTTTGCAATTCACTGTGAAACTATACACCACCAGTTCTAGAGTAGCTAGTAAATTAAAACTAAATATACGCATCTTTTAAATAAAATAACTTCAAAGTGAGAATTCTATATAAGATCCTTTGATCTTAGAACAAAGAAATTAGTACGTTTGTACGTATTTCTTTGTAGGACTCTTCTTGAAGTTGGCTAGTTAGTGGAATGAATTTGTGATGACTGTTCAATCTCATAAGGTAATATTGGGCTTGTTTTCATTATATTGTTCTTGTACTAAATTTTATTCCACGTTTCTCGTGGTACTGTTAGGCGATGGGCGTGCAACCTGTCACTAATACACTAGTAAATTTCTTGGCCTGATTATGCAAAATGTGGTTACAGAATTATAAACAAGTCGCACTTTTAGAATTATAGTGACATAATCAAACATTTTCAGCTTTCGATTTCGAGTCATAAATTTTACTAAATTTATGACTCGAAATCGAAAGCTAGAGACCTAAGTCGAAATTCAAAATATTTGGATTAGGTTACTATAATCCTAAAGATGCGAAGTATTTTTAGAGTTGTTGGTATTTCTGTAGCTCTGCCTACCCCACTCTGGGAATGAAGGCGTGACGTTATGTATGTATGTATACTAAATTTACCAATTAAATATGTGAAAAATAGAGAGAGAAAAATAAATTAAATTATTTTTGGCAAAATATACATTTTTAACCAAGCTTACATTGCATTCGGTAAAGTAAATTATGGTACAACACTTAAAAATTAATATAACTTGATGTTCAGGATTTTCAATACAGACTACATTATCGTGTTTTTTGATATTTGTTTTAATATTCCTTTGATATGTCATTACTCGTATTACAAGATACCTATCGTGTATCGTGTCATGTCTCTGGTACTTAGTATTTACTTCAAATGTTTTCGGTCTCATCACTTTTTCCCAATTTTAGAAACGAAGCGACAGCCAATATTATTTTCTTCTAAAAACCATGATATCTTTTATTTGAGTACGCTACACAATTCCGAACGGTTATAACTCCAAATTGATCAAATTCCCGAATTTTCATAATTCCCAATGCAATTTTTTGATAGAAGACTTTATTTTTTGATGTCGCTAATAAATCAAACCTAACCTAAGCTACGTACAGCAATTTAATTATACATTTCATTTAAAAAACTCAAGCATAACATAGTTTTAAGAAAAAATAAAATTCGGGCAAGTGAATATTCGGAAAAAATACTTCGGAATTTTAAGGTGTTCTCCTTTTAGTTTAGTTTTAATGACGGCAACCAATTGATATCTAGGACAACTCATAGGTATACCATACCATGTTAATCTGTATAACGAATTTAGGGCAAATTAGAAATTAATTCTAATTATAAAAGACTGCTTCAAAGCAAGATTTTCATTATAAGTTCAAAGGTCCTTTGTTAGACTCCTAATGAAGATGACTAGATGGTGGAATGAGTTCGTGCCTCCCCTATTTGTGTTGCGTCTGATGGTGCCTGTGAATGAGTATGCAGTTTGTACCTTCTCCTTACACCAATGTACCCTTTATACAATTGGAACAATTGGAACTAACAGTGTAAGATATAAGGGTGAATTTGCGTCAACTGTACTTAAAATGTTTTAGGGGCCCGTAGACGAATAGCAAAGGAAAATTTTACCAAGTTCGAACTTCCGTTAATCTCTATTTGATGTTTGTAATAGAAACGGTAGAAAAAACCATTAACTAAACAAAAGCATTGTGCACTTATACACTTACTTAAATATTTTTTTATTAAGTAAGTAAATTAATTAACCCATAAAAATCTTTTATCCCGTGGACCCCATATAAGGCTGAGCCAGTAATAGCGACTATTTATTTATATTGTTTACTGATTAAAGTACACACAGGGTTTACTTTAACTCATGTTATGTTTAACTACTTATGATAATAAAGGTGTCTTAATAAATGAGCACAATTTTTCTAATACCAAACGTTAAATCTTACACATTTTTCTTTGTCTAACTATAAAAGCGGCCAAGTGCGAGTCGGACTCGCCCATGAAGGGTTCCGTAGCAGCAAGTAACATAATATAAAAGTTCGTTGTAGCTTTGATCAATGTTTTTATGACGTATTAAAAAAAAACTAGATCTCGTTCAAACCAATTTTCGGTGGAAAATGAATGAAATCTTAATGCGGTTCACAGAATAAATCTACTTACCAAGTTTCAACAGTGTAGTTCTTATAGTTTCGGAAAAAAGTGACTGTGACATACGGACGGACAGACAGACAGACATGACGAATCTATAAGGGTTCCGTTTTTTGCCATTTGGCTACGGAACCCTAAAAAGCGTACACCAATGTTCACTTTTTTATATTTACGCTTCCATTAAAATACCTTCGCTATACGAGTATGTAAATTGCTATGGTTGGGTAAACATAACATAATATCCACTAGAATATAGGATATGTAGTGAACATAGTTATATGCGTCCACACCAACCACTCGGCCTCGCCTTGATGAAGCGCCACCGATCACCGTCGTTCGGCAAAGCGTAAACTAAAAAAAACTTGGTCGCTTGTAACAAAATTGTGATTGTTGTGCATAAGCGACTTGATTCCACACGAGCCTGACAAGACGCTAGACACATCAACTAAGATGTTAGTGGAATTGCTAAATAAATTGCTTTTGCTACTCTCGGCTTTGTTTGATGGAATTAATATCATAACTATTATATTAATTTTATGTCAACTAAGAGAAAATCCGTCTTGGTTGGCTCTTATTCCTTCCGTCCGTCCGTCCATCCGTCTGTCCTAACTTTAAAGAGCTGTAATTTTTATTTATCAACAAAGTACTGAAGAAAAACAAATACTAAAAGTCTGATACGATTCGAAATTGCATTTAGAAGCCTCGCACATAAAGCCACTAGTGGCGACCGCATCAGTATGACTAGTGGTTGTTACAAGTTGCGGACGCGTTTTTCCATACATTTTGGGTCCCCGCACATAAGGATACCTGTAGCCGCCACTTAACGCGACCTAATGTGGTCGCCACTAGTGGCTTAATGTGCGAGGGCTCTTAAATTGAAATATAATAAAACGTTGTGTGGCGTTACTGAACCCTTGGTACGCGAGTCCGACAAGTACTTGACCGGTTTTCTTATTATATGACTCTAGCGTCCTGCGGCTAAAGGGTAAGTAAATAAAGATTCTTAAGAACTGTCATGTTAGTCAGCTGTTTATTGGCACACTTCACTCACTAATATTGCTCTAAACAATCACTTATAATTATTCCGAGAGAATCCATTAAATGGTTTAGTTTTGATAGCAAAAAAAACCTATAACAAAAGAGGTTTCTGAACACCATGCGGTTGGTGTGTGCGCTCCCTATCTAACGGCATCGATGTGAGATAGCCGACACTGCCCAGCTTTTACTGTAATGAAGAAAACATTTCCGCTTTACTGGAAAAGCTAATTTAAGATCAGTTTCTACAGAGTTTTGTAATCAAATCCTTTGCTTCCGACGGTAAATCCAATTCAAACTTAGAGTTTGTTTAGTTAGGGATTTAAACCCGGGACCGCTAGTTTCGTAGGCAGGGTTCTACCAACTACGTCGGTAACGGATAGAGGGATGTTAATTATAGAAGACATTCAAACGCCGTCGTCGTCGTCGTATTTGAAGTCCGTCTGTCTATCTGTTCGTATGACACACAGACTATTGGCGCGATGTGGCTTTTAACCCTGAGAAAATGGTACATGTAAGATAATTATAGAAGACATCAAACACTCGTCGTCGAAGTCGTCGTCGTTATTGCCGCTACCGTCGTCGTCGTCGTCGCTGTCGCAGTCGTCGTCGTCGCAGCCGTCGTCGTCGCAGTCGTCGTAGTCGTCATCGTCGCAGTCGCCGCCGTCGTCACAGTCGTCGTCGTCGCAGTCGTGGCCGTTGTCATCGTCGCAGTCGTCGTCGCTGTCGTCGTCGTATTTGACGTCTGTCTGGGTCATACACACTGTTAATAACAAAAGTTGTCTTTCCTGTGGTCAATAGTTATAAGCTTGTGTGCATTATAATAATCTAATTATGTGTATGACCTGTCTATCTGTTCGTATGTCATACACAGTATTGGCATGATGTGGCTGAATAACCCTGACGAAATCGTGAAACCAATGAAAACAACATGCCTACGCAATTTCCTTTATCGCCTGCACCAACAATCATCGGTATAATCGCAATCTGTCACGCGACCTGGTTGAACCGAGCTCCCTCCCAGATTCGTCCTGCTATTATCAATACTCTGCCATATACATAGTTTATGGCCTCAATAATTACTAAGTGAAATATTAGTGTCTGATTTAGATAATGTTTTTGAAAGTGGTTGGAAGGAGTGTGAGATGTTTTTTTAACGAAATGAATTATGTACAAATTATGTTTGTGCGTTTAGGACGAGTATGCCTCCAAAGAGACTTATTTACTGCAGTTTGAGGGAATTAAACACTTGGCTTTGTTATCATGTGAGAAGATAGAACGATCGAGAGAAATATCAATGAACTAAATAAGAGTATAAGAGTAAAATAAATAATATTGCTGACGATAAAAATGCCAATACACTAGAATGAATATAATTTCTCCGGGCAGAAGCTGGCATAGCATCCTTAAACTTCAAGAAAACAACCGCAAAAAATAAATTTTCAATTGAGAAGTGATCTCGTTACAAGAAACCAGAAGTATGAAACTTAATTATTAAAGTTTTCATTTCATTTTCATAAAGGTACCATTACGCGATCATGTTTTCCAATTATCTTTGATTGCTTGAATCCTACGAGAAATCTTTGATGGAGTACGGTTTGTAAATCAATTAGTGTTTGTAACTACGTTGATAAATGGTCCCGAAGTTGATTTAATCAACGGGAGCTAATAATTCCTTCTAGCGCCGGCAGCTATATAACCATAGGTTTAATGAACGACCAATTAATGTGTAAATGTATAGTTGCTATCGAGTCGCCCTGACTTCCTCCCCATCGAAGTCGTTTATTGGGGAACTCAATTTTTCCAATTTTAGGTTTGTCTCAAAAGCATTTTTTTCGAGTATACATATCGCACCTTCGGTAGGAAAAGGGCACAATTTCCCTTTAGTAACATTGTACATTGTGCCTTTGTTCTACCGGACAAGGGCACATTTTCCCCTGTAGTCACATTGTACATTGTGCGATATATAACCGAGCTGCGATAGTTTTCGAAAATTGCTAGCGTTAGCGCTGTGTATCTCGTCCAGGCTTCTTGATCGCAAGATAGAGTCGTCCATTTTCGTAGTTAACCGTGATGAGCAATGTAGTTTTCTCGTTGCTAATGATGTTATTCAGGTTTAATCTATTTTGAGTAAAAATATGATCAATTTATTTTGAGTTAACTGTTTTAATGTTAAAGTTATCTTGCAACTATTGTATTCGTATCAGCTTAACATCTAACGCGCGGATTAACACATTAATTATAAACTCGGTATGTATAAAGACAGATCACGCGAACATAGCCGCGTGCGCATAGCGGTATAGTTAATTGCAGATCGCTAGTAGATGCGAGAACAAGTAAGAGCTGCTAATATGGACTGATAGTCATTAACAGATTTGAATCATGGCATAATATCCTTTATGTCTTCTTTTATTCTATTTTAATTACATACATACATAACGTCACGCCTTCATTCCCAGAGTGGGGTAGGCAGAGCTACAGACACCAACAACTCTAAAGAGACTTATTGATAATTCTGTAACCACATTTTGCAAGAGTAGGCTAAGATGTTTACCAGTGTATTAGTTAGTGACAGGTTGCAAGCCCATCGCCTAACAGTACTACAAGCCTTTATTCCCTTAGTCGCGTCTTACGACATCCACGGGAGGACATGGAGTGGCACTACTCTAACCCGACAACCACACGGGTCGGGTTTTATTTTCTTACGCGATTTTATCGGGGTGTCGACAGGGTCCGCATACAACTGTCTCTGTCGTAGAGATAGCTTGTGTGTTGGGAAACAGTTTTTTTTTTTTATTGAAAATTCAGTATCATCGCCATTATCCTACTTCGTACTAATACTGTTCTATTTTTTGTTCTCCATTGATATCAGATAGAGCTGATTAGTCCTTGACTTTAAGCGAGTGCGTTGAGTGTTGTTTTGGCATGGAGTTAGTCCTCTTTTCATTGGAACTACGATTTCATAATATGATTTTCCTTTACTTAGTAATATAGTTGTTTGTTTGTAGCAGGTTTTCTTTTGAAACTGTTTATTAGATAAGTCGGATTGTTGTGTCAGTCAGTACCAGTAAAAGTTTATGACGTTTAGAAATTTGTCTTTTAATCACGCAAAAACATCTGAAAGATTTTAATAACAATTGGCAGACAGTTATATCCTGGATTAAAAAAAGGAAAAACAATACCTAAACTAATTTTATGCGGACGCAAACGCTGGTTTTTCAGATGACAAATTGAGAATCTCACTCAAATTGACCTCAAGCTTAGTTGCTTACTTAATAAAATAAGCCTTACTATATCGTCTATGGAACCATGTAACGTTTTTAAGTCGGATACACTAGGGGTCAAATGTCCCACGACATGTCAAGCGAAGCGGGCCGATTTCGCCTGACATATCTGTTGACAAGTCGTGCGACTTTGCCAAACTATGCCTGACATATCTGGCTACATCGCGCGACTTATATATAGAATCTGTCAAAGGAAAGCTGTCCCAGAGAACCAGCGGGAATTTCAAAAAACCTGCAGCTATTTAAAGTGAATAAACGGAGTTGATACTCCAACACTGATGTGACAAGTTCAGGAAATCAAATAGTATTAACTCCGTTTATTCAGTGTACAGTTACTGTAAACAGCTGCAGGTTTTTTGAAATTCCCGCTGGTTCTCTGGGACAGCTTTCATTTGACAGACTCTACACGTGTCGCACGATGTTGCCAGACATGTCGAGCGAAGTCCGGCAACGTCGCGCCACTTCAACCGACGTCGCAGATTTGTCCCCTAGTGGGTTCTTTTCCGCCGACAAATCTTTGAAAAAGGATCGTTTCGCTACCTATTCATTTGACATCACGCTTTTTTATTTAACTACAAATATTTCAGGATTTTTATAAAACTAACCTAACCTATAGGGTTCTACACGATGGTCCTGAAATAAATCCAGACTTATTTACAGTTTCGGAAAAACGCGGGTTGTCAAGTGATATGTTTGTGTATCCCTGGCAATATTTTCATAGCTTAACTTTATGAAACCTAGGGGGTGGCCGCTACTGAAGTATTAAGCAACAATTTCAGGCTTTCACCGGAGCCAGAGCCGGCAGTGGAACGACTTGTCCTTGACCGATATGAATCGCTTAGTTGGTATCGCCAAGCCCGCCAAGGTTAGGTTCAGTACAAAATCAATGTTCCCTATTTAGAGGTGGAAGGGCTTTGTGCAGGACATCCCCCGTTACTCGTTATCCTCCTGCCAAATAGCATTCGCATTGTTGCGTTCTGATCGGTAAGATAACCGTTGAAATAACTAGCATCGAGGCATTCCATCCAAGTTCTTAGGGTTGGCAACGCATTTGCGGTAGCAGAAATTGTCACAGCTTGATAAAGCGTAGTACACGATTGTGTCCTCATAGGTTTCGTGAAAAACAGTTGAGGAAAGAGATATAAGCTCCGAAGCCGCCATTATGTTAAGAGAATTTATCTAGTTATTAGTTACTAGCTGTTGCCTGTGACTCCGTCCGCGTAGTAATCGTTTATCGCTATTCCCTCAGGAACTGTCCAATTAACTGGGATAAAAAGTATGCTATGTCCTTCCCCGGTACTCAAACTATCTCCATACCAAATTTCATCAAAATCTGTTCTGCGGTTTATCCATGTAAGCGTAACAAACAGACAGACAGAGTTACTTTCACATTTATAATATTATTATAGATTTACAGAAAACTACAAATTGGAGTCTTTTGGAATCTCCACCGAAATTACTTACTCTTTACTTATACAACGATATACAAAAAAACCAGTAAGATATCCTCTATACAACTGACGGGCATTTTTTTCATATTGTGTTTCGCTTTGAAAGAAGTTAAGGAAAATGACAGAAAATCAAGCGCCATGGTCGTTAGCGCAGGGCAGCCACTTAACAGTTGAAAGATGACTAATTGTGTATTATTTGTCAACAGAAAGAGTCTCGCACCGACGTGCAGTTCCACCTGGCAGCGCTGCGAGGAGACGTCGACCGGCTCCGGCAGCTTCTCGACACGGGGAAGGTCCACATTGACTCCAGAGACCGGGTAAGAAGCAAGCATCATCATCAAAATTATATAAGCCGAAAGACGTCCACGGCTGGATAAAGGTCTTCCACAACGATCTCCACCAGTCTTGAGCTATCCATCGACTTGCCGTGATCTTTACCAGGTCGTCGGTTCACCATGTTGGAGGCCTATTAATACAAAACAACTGGGCAACTTTCGGTAAGTTGGGCAGCTTCTCGTCCCAGTTACCTTTCAAAGTCAAAACCCTGACCAGTGGGTGTTGCCAGTTGCCAGTGACGACGTACAACGGGTCTCATTGACCAACCATCTGATTTAAATGCATGTGAAGCAAAGGCAGGTCTGCCGAG
Source organism: Acleris holmiana (assembly GCA_949316455.1). Classification (NCBI taxonomy): domain Eukaryota; kingdom Metazoa; phylum Arthropoda; class Insecta; order Lepidoptera; family Tortricidae; genus Acleris; species Acleris holmiana. Next base: position 22,128,711 of record OX438766.1, read on the forward strand.
AGACGAAAAGGCAGTTGGGTGTAGGATTTTATAGAGATGAGGGTAATTTCATTCTAATTTTTGACCACATTTACTTTTATGCTAAGTTACACGGTTTTTGAGAAATTGACATTTTTTACAACTTTGGAAAGTGCAGTGCAGTTTTCGCCAGGAGAATAATGATTTATAATACCCTCTATAGCGCCCGTATTGAATATTTTTTCATTATTTTACCTTCGTCATACTTTGGTTCTTCAAAATAAGTTCAAATTAATGCCTAATTATACTAGAATGATTATGATTTATAATTGTTCTCTTTATAGCCCGTATTGAATGTGTTTTCAGTACTTTACCTTCGTCATACTTTGGTTCTTCAAAATAAGTTCAAATTAATGCCTAATTATACTAGAATGATTATGATTTATAATTGTTCTCTTTATAGCCCGTATTGAATGTGTTTTCAGTATTTTACCTTCGTCATACTTTGGTTCTTCAAAATAAGTTCAAATTAATGCCTAATTATACTAGAATGATTATGAATTATGATTTATAACTGTTCTTGCGAACAGCGTTTCCTCGAAAATGGAAGAATACGACAATAAGTATCACAAAAACCGTGGAACTTTGCATAACAGGTAATTGCGGTCAAAAATGTTCGAATGACCCTAACGATAATCCCTTAAAACCCCTACAGCGGACGACCAAACACCCTGTATATTAATTTTCAATGCATAAGTTGCCCAGTCAAATAAACATCCCAAATCCCAAATAATCCTAACCTTTGTTATGTTTGCAATGGTCATGCTTACGTGTAGTTTAGCATATTGCACCAAAACTGAACTAAGAAACGCCAACGATAACTCACCGCTGGTTGTGGTATTAAAAGCTTTCTGAATCGCCGAAACCTGCCCCACTTTTAGTTCTTTATTGTTGTTTTGCTATAGCCTAGGGGCTAATACTTATATCGGTAAGCATAGCGGTTTAAAAACCGTCTCAACTATAAGCGACAGCGATTTAAATAATGTCAAAAAAATACTGAAAATAGAAAAACAAGGTCTATTGTAGGATTACGCTTGATTTAATATTGATTAAATTATTATAGGCGGACAAACCAAAAGTCACAAACTAGTCCGCCGAGGCCCTAGCCAAGATGCGTTCGCCAACTCGTTTAGTTTTTGAACCAATCGCGTCACGTGACTTTTCGTTTGACGCGATCTACCAGTGACGCGATTGGTTTAAAAACTAAACGAATAGAAACGCTAGTTGGCGAACGCATCTTGGCTAGGGCCTCGGCGGACTAGTTTGTGACTTTTGGTTTGTCCCCCTGCAATAATTTACACACACACATACATCACGCCTTCATTCCCAGAGTGGGGTAGGCAGAGCTACAGAAATTCCAACAACTCTAAAGACTTACTGATATTTCTGTAACCACATTTTGCACTAACAGGCTAAGAGGTTTACTAGCAATAATTTAATCAATATTAAATCAAGCGTAATCCTACAATAGACCTTGTTTTTCACTTTTCAGTAGTTTTTCTTTTCTTTAATAATAATTAATGTTTATTAGTGTATTAGTGACAGGTTGCAAGTCCATCGCTTAAAATACACGGCGCAATGTCAGAAAAATCGCACCCTTCGAATTTTTTACAAGAAGATATAAACCATATTTCATCCAAGGTGAGACCTCTTTTGAAAAGGTGCTATTTTTTTGACGGAGTGTAGTAAGTACTACGTTCTTATTCCATTAAATAAAATTTTATGGTGTTTAATCCGTAGCTTTCCGCTTGTAACTTCCACTAACACTGGTGTTAATAGTCGTAGCAGTGAACTTATGATGTACTGCTCCCATCACCGACACGTAATGCATTTCGTAACTCAATTGGAGTTACGCAACGTTTGGTTTATACCTCGCACAATGGTGGAACTAATTCAAATTTTCTTATTGGTTTTGATGTCAGAGATAGGGCGTGGGATCGTGTTGAGATCTCGGGACTTTAATTATAATATGAATTGTAGCGGCAAAAGCTTTCACAAGTTTATTAATTACACAGGAAATCTGAAAGATTTTGCTAGACAATTGTTAAGAAGAATTAGGGTTCCTTTGGGATTCTTCGGCAAGAAGCTTCCAAGGCAACTTAGATTTTCCGCCGCGGGAAAGTCTTCATATGTTTAAACCATTTGAAGGTGCTTAATCTTAGTATCTTAACTATCTTAATCGAGAAATGTTATCGCCACCCTTGAAATATGTAGGTACCGTTGAGAAGTTCCTGGGCCATCAATGGTCTTCATCATCAGTTCTACTTCACCAAATGATACTTTTTGAATGCAAATGCTAGATTTGTCACTGGAAATACTGAAATCGCCATATGTATTCCTATAAAAATTCAAACTTGAAGTGCTGAAAATGGGACCAACTAAAATATACTCAAACAATTTTTTTTTTTTTAATTCTTTCCAGTGTTCTTTCAGTAATAGGGGAAAATACATTTAAAAAAAAATGGACGTATTGATAACCTCCTCCTTTTTTTGAAGTCGGTTAAAAATGTACTTTACTCTTAACAATATAAAGTTTAAAACTAAATTGCCTTAACTTTGTACCTCTTACAGCACCTCGGATCTCTCGAGGTTAAAGCATTTGTTATCTACTTGCTTAGATGACTGAGCTGAGATTCCATTGGGATGTCAGTTGCAGTCTTGTTTTTACTACGTTCGTGTCGCGTACAGCAATACAATAGCTTTGTTTAAATACAATAATATTGTTTACTTAATTTAATGCGGCCAAACTGAAAATAGAAAACTGTCTATCCGAGCATAACACGGAATGATAATTATTATTATATAAACTTATCTAGATTCCATCTCTATTATAATACTGTAATAGATTTTTCAAGCAAGCCATTCTAGTTAATCAATCATGATTATCATCCACCGTCCGCGCAATATTTTTCAATCGCTATTTAATGGGCTGTCAATGAAGTAAATTAGAACGCTGACAGCTGTCACATCGCTATTTGTAATCGTAACGCTTGAAAGCCGGCGAATAGAACAGGGATATTAAAGCACTCACGCGCAAGTAACTAGAGATACATAGGCGTTACTTTTTAGTAATTTAGGAGATCCTATGGCTATTTCCATTTAAATCATCATCTAACTTAATGGTATAGTCGTCCTTATGCTTCCTCTATACATCGATCATCAGCCGGTAAATCAGCAAACGTATATGCGCAGATAAATTCGAGATCTATCCACACATCGGCAGACGTGTGGACAGACGTCTTGCATTCGCGCTGTCACCATTTGATCCGTGTCGCAAAAACTGACAGCAAGCGAATAAGTCGCATCGACTGACGTTAAAATTAAATACCTACAACACAAGTCAGCGGACGCATCCGTCCTGAAACTACACACGTTTGTACCTTGTCGCACTAACGCCTTTGACGGTGGGTAATCAAAATTTGTAGTAGTTCAAACATGAGGTTAAAGCGAAAAAAACCGGGCAAGAGCATGTCGGACCATGCTCAGTGTAGGGTCCCGAATCCGTTAAGTAGTTAGTAATAACTAATTTTCTATTTCAAGTCATTTGGTGCCGTCTTAGATGATTTTAGAAGATATAAACACTTTAACCGCCTGTATCTCAAGAACCAATGATGTCTTCTTAGTGGTGATAGTTTTCCTTTTAAATTCGTTATATGCGCTTTCGTTTAAGCTTTTTTTTCAGATTTTTAGTATTTGTAGTTTTGGCTGTATGGGGGCGGGGGACACTTGACTCTAACAAAAATTAGCGCTTTAATGTTTAATATTTTGTAAAAGGATCCCTTGATAGAAAAAATGTTTTACAAACCCACAATATTTTTGAAAGACCTATCCAACGACACTCCCCACTATGGGGTAGACGAGAAAAAAAAAACATCCCCACGTTACGCGTAGAGAAGTAACCCTAAAAAAATGTTTTTTACATTTTATTGTACCAAATTTCAACTGTCTAGAACTAAGAGTCTTTGCGCTAGGCTGCGGACGGACGAATGGACGGACATGGCGAAACTATAAGGGTTCCTAGTTTGACTACGGAACCCTAAAAAGCACTAAAGTTTCCAGCTTCTTATAACGCCGACCATACATACCAGAGTTGCAAAAATACGCAACTCTCTGATATGTGTACGTCTGGTATGTTAATACCGTTAATAAGTTTCTAAATAAAATAGGTCCTATCATTTTTGAGACTAGCTTTTTTTTCTGTGTTCGATTTTTGCACATCTTGAGTCTTGATTGGTCTAGATTCTAGACCAAACTAGTGAGTTCTAACATTGGAGATCCTGTTGCCACCTTCCGACTCCTTGTTTCCTGCGGCGACTCCATGTTTGCCCAGTTTCTTCAGCGCTTCTTCTTCGCAATGATGATATCGTCCGAAACGCTAGTAACTAGATTCGTCGTGTAAAAGAGCCCTCATGTGACCAATCGACTGAATAGATTATTTTGAATCATCATATACACAGGGCAATCAATGCGTGAAAATAGTAACTCAAGCTAGTTATAAAGATCCTAAGTTCGGTTCGCTCCACACCAGCTGAGAGTTATTAAAGTGATATGAAACACGTCATGAATAAACCCTCTGTACTTGGGTTTAATACAATCAGTGCCCAGATCTCATCATCGGGTCGATTTTGTATGCAAAGGCAAGGCTCCCCTTGCCATGAGATCAACACAATGTTCAACTATGTGGTTAGAGCTATCATCGCTTGAAATTGAATACTGACAATATATTTATTTATCTTGTGTAAAATCCTCGTTTGAGGACACGTCAAAAAAAATGTTATAGATAACTGGCATCGCTGTCGCGTCTAGCATCTCACCCGAGTTCAACTATAAATACGGTCTCAAGACATTTAAATCTACGGATATTTAGATCTACTCTGAAATTTCTTTATACCCGATACTTGATTAGTTACCAAAATATAATAATTGCATATTATATTTTCTGAGACTTGTATTTACAGACAGAAATTTACAGAATAGGAATGTACCAAGGCAAACTTATCACTTTAAGGGATTTCTTCTAGCTAACTTTTGGTTAATTGAAGAAAAGCAACGAGTAGACATACAAAAGCAAAGTTTACAGAAACTGCCTAAATTAAATTTAATTACCTAAGGCAACACACAACAACAATGATTCGAATTAATTGACTTACAGATGTCACTATGCTTGAGCGAGATTGATTAAAAGCGCATTAGCCTAGTTTTTAAACAACACATAGTTTCGCCAAGTCCGTCTGTCCGCGGTTAAGGTACGTACTACATAGCTGTAATTTGGAATCGGTGTACATTTAAGTAACCCGGCAAAATCCTAAAATTAAATAATGAACAAATATTTTTTTCTTGTTCCTCCCGTACATCTTTGCCTAACTGCAAAGGTATTATTTTTACGTTATGCCATTGAGAGAGGACTTAGGTGTCATTGGATAGCACTTAAAACATCATAATGTACATGTTATCAATTTTTAGATTTGCGTGACCGTTTAGGAAATGTTGAATTTGAAATGTGTAATGTAATAATGTTACATGTCGTCGCCCCTTTTGTCTGTATAAGCGCGTTTTCCAAAAAAAGTGTATATCGTTAAGGACAAAAGTTAAATTTTCTTAACTTTTGTCTTTAAGGATGTACACTTTTTTGGAAAACGCCTAAGTGTATTTGGCGTTGTCTAGTAAGTACATTTGCGCCACCTTGTCTAGTAAGTACCTTCTAAGCCTTTATGAGCTTGGTTTGGGACTATATAATTTTGTGTGAGATTATCCGTTGATGTTTATTATATCTTTACCAATCACAGGACTATGGGAGTCCCGGAGCTTTTGACTGCGTACCTACATGGAGCCGAAGCCGACATGCAGAGGCTCTTTAGACAACTTTAACCCTTTCGCCGCCATTGACTTTAAATAGAGTCCAAACATTTCGTGCCCCACACGCCACGACTTGATATCAAGTCGAGGATTACAGAGCAAAAGAGACCTGAGTGTTTGTGACGTAAGGGTGAAATTAGCTATGGTTTCAGCTGTCATTTTCGTGTGTGGAAGATTTTTGTATCAAGTTAATGGCGGCGAAAAGGTTAATTAATAATCACGGGACAATCTCACACAAATTGACCTAGTTCCAAACTAAGCTCTAGGCTTGTACTATGGGTACCAGACAACGATAAACTTACTAACGAGTAGATAGAGAAATAAATACTTAAATACATAAAAAAACATCCAAGACTCAGGAACACCTTACCCGGGACCGCTGGCTTCAGAGGCGGGGTCACTCCCAACTAGAGCAACGTGTCGCCAAATTGTCCCTGAGTTCACACTAGAGTACGTATGCTCCCACGGACAACTACATAGTGTAGGACTATTTAAGAAGGATGGGAACATTATTTGTGTTGTATTAATTTGACACACAAACACACATAACATCACGCCTTCATTCCCAGAGTGGGGTAGGCAGAGCTACAGAAATACTAACAACTCTAAAGACTTACTGATATTTCTGTAACCACATTTTGCACAAACAGGCTAAGAGGTTTACTAGTGTATTAGTGACAGGTTGCAAGCCCATCGCCTAACAGTACTACAAGCCCTTGTTCCCTTAGTCGCCTCTTACGACATCCACGGGAAGACATGGAATGGCACTATTCTAACCCGGCAACCACACGGAAAAAAATAAATTGTATTAATTTGAATTATTATTATATTATTTGTGCATGATTACACACACACATACAAGTAGGCGTGTGCATAGCTGAATAAGTAGACCGTGGCTTGCTCATGTGCATTGAATTTGCAGTGGGTATTACAAAAAAGCGCATTTATAGCTTTTTATCTGTTATTTATGGATTCTATTGGCTTTTGTGTTAGAAAACTGATTAGGTGTGTCAATGAAGCGGAAAGTTTTTCCAAGCGATTTCTTTTAAATTATTTTAATTTGGTCGATCGAATTGGAGTTCGGTTGATCATTCCATATGAGCTGTATGTAAATTTACATTCAGATTGTTTATAAAAACCGTGCACCTCTTTCGCCCTTCAAACAGCACGACTTTGGAACGACCTTCCCCTTAAAATCAAGCAAACTCCTAACAAGTATTCGTTTAAAAAGTAAGTTCGCGAATTTCTTAGCAGGTAGAATTGTCATCATCTTGGATGAATTAATTTTTGTTTATCCTCATATTATTATATATTATACATTTATATTATATATGTTTGTGTTATTATTTTTACTAGCGCAATATATGTATTTATCTTATTATAGCTTATTGATATGTAAGTGTATGTGTATTAGTTACACCTTATGTTGCACCGTCACTATAATCTCTGCTTTGCCCAAAGGTCAACTGGTAGAGAATGCCTTACGGCATTAAGTTCGCCTATTGTATACTAAGTGTATTCTTTTGTGCAATTAAGATTGAATAAATAAATAAATAAGTAAATCCGACAAATTTAAACGTTGGTGACGGCTTGCTAAACTTGGTATTTAACATTTTGATAAAACTAAGGGCCACTTGTGGCATTAATCAAAATCAAGTTTAAGAAGTTGTGTCAAAATGTAGGAAATGTTGAAGTGGTGTAATGTCTAAATAATGACTAAAGTTAAGGGTACAAGTGGGCGTTACATAACCTCCTGAGTTCCGAGGTTGTTTTGGACACTTGAGCCTAACAAACATTTGCGGTTTAAAGCGGTTTTACTTAATCGAAAAACTATTTTCACAAACCCATAATATTTTTGAAAGACCTATCCAACGACACCCCACACTATAGGGCAGACGAGAAAAAAAATACATCCCCACGTTACCTGTAGGGGAGGTACACTAAAAAAAGGTTTTTTTGGAAATTCATTCCCTAATAGTTTAAAATAGGGGGATGAGCGGGAAACTTATTTTCCGCGTACGAAGTCGCGGGCGGCCTGTAGTCACTAATATAATACAGGGTGTTTGTTAAATAGTGGATAACCCGAATAGGGCTGATTGAGCAGCTCATAAGCTATCGATTTAACCCCTATGCATGTTCAGCAATTGTTCATAGTTTCCGAGATATTGGTCATTTTAATCGGTTTTTTTGTCATTTTTCCTTATGTCCGTGTTACGAAAAACCCCTAAGTTCATGTATTAATCCAATTTTTTTTCGTTGTTTCTTGCATGGTTAGAATCACTATGAACTAAGGAAGTTTTTAAAGCTACATGCCCAGTTTTTTTTCATGACAACTTTTTGAGTAAACGCACAAAGTTTGTTTTTCCATACTACGTGAAAAACAAACGCGGGGATTTCTTAGTATGGAAAAAGTAACTTAGTGAGTTTACTCAAAAAGTTGTCATGAAAAGAACTTGGCATGTAGCTTTAAAAACTTCCTTAGTTCATAGTGACTCTAACCATGCAAGAAAAAAGTAACATGGACATAAGGAAAAATGACAAAAATCCGATTAAAAGTCCAAATATCTCGAAAACCGTGCGACTTTTACTAGACCTATTTTAGCTTTTTCATAACGTCCTAAGTGCCCTCTATTCGTAGTTCAAGGATTATCCACTCATTATCTAACATCCTGTATAAAAGGCACCCGATATTTAATTATATTAATAAGATTGCATTTACAATATTGCTTACTGAAACGTCGAACGAGAGTGGACGTTATGAACGGGTTGTATGAACCTCGTTGCTTTAAACCCATCTATCTATCTTTGACGACACGCTAGCCTAGTTGGGAGTGACCCTGCCTCCGAAGCCGGCTGTCCCTGGTTCAAATCCCGGTAAGGGCAGATGTTTGTGTGAAGAGTACGAGTATTTGTTCTTGAGTCTTGGATGTTTTCTATGTATTTAGGTATATATTTCTCTATATAAGTAAGTTTATCGTTGTCTAGTACCCATAGTACAAGCCTAGAGCTTAGTTTGGGACTAGTTCAATTTGTGTGACATCGTCCTGTGTTTTAATTATTTATTTATTTATCAACACAAAAAATATATTTAACATGTGCATTAAAATCTAAAATGCCTTACCAGAGGACATACGGTTGCACCAGGGAAATATGTTTAGGAAGAAGTTAACAAACTGGCTTTTTGATAACTGCTATTACAGGGTTAAAGATTTTCTCGAGCGTAATATTGGTGTTGATTTGTAATTTCATTTTAAATTTTGTTGTCATTCAATTATAATTGAATTTTATAATTATTACTTTACAATTTTTTATTTATATCTTTGAATTAACTTGATATTTTTTTAATATTTGAACGCCTGCATGCAGTTTGAATACACTAGACTTTTATAATAATGACATGTGTACTACTTAAGAAACTGTATCCAGCAAATGAACATTTTGATTTGATTTGAGAATAAGGTATTGGTTCTCATGAGGTTAATGATGCAGAAGGACGACCATCATATGGCATGTCTTCAAACATTGCCCCAACTTTTTCGTTTTGAGCGGCTCCAACTCAATCGTGGCCTATTTTGTTTTAATTCTCTTTAGTTTCTACATTACTTATTCAAGATAGACCTAAAGTTATGTCGATATTCGATATGTTCTAAGTAGGTTCGGCTTCACTAACTCTGGCTTATGCTTAGAAGGTACTTATAACTTTTCCTATAAGTTCGCGTTCTCATTTACCAATATCGTGTTGCAACTGGACGCAGTTATAGGTTAGAGTAAGACAGAAGTACATCGAGCTCGCTCCAACCCATATCTGCGTCCCGTTGCAATGACACGACATCGGTAAAAGTGACCGCGCAGTAATAACTACGACGTTACGTTTTACAACAAAAGTAAATAAATAAATTAATCACAGGACAATGTCACACAAATTGACTTAGTCCCAAACTAAGCTCTAGGCTTGCACTATGGGTACTAGACAACGATAAACATACTTATACATATAGAGAAAAATATACTTAAATACATAGAAAAAAACCAAGACTCGGGAGCAAATCCTCGTGCTCATCACACAAATATCTGCCCTTACCGGGATTTGAACCCAGGACCCCTAGCATCGAAGGCAGGGTCACTACCAACTAAGCTAGCGTGTCGTCTCAAATATCAAATCAAAATAATAATTATCTAAAAGTCGCAAATTAAATTATTTGCTCTCCAGTACCCGCGGCTCCGTTCGCGTAGAAGTCCTTTATCGCTTTTTCTCGGAAATAAATGTCTTTTCGGGATAATAAATTTGCCTTTCATAGTCCCCGGCCAACCCCTCCCCGCTAGCGAAGGTAAACTATCTAAATATCTACTTACCTTCGAAATTTCACGTCGATCAGTTGAGGCGTTGAACCGTGAAGGCGGAACCAATATACAGACACTCTGTCACATGTATATTGATGTTAGTAGGACAGGGATTAAGTTTAAAGGTTGCTGAATTGTACAGCTAAAGAGATTTTTTTTATTTTAGGATGGCACGACGCCTCTGATCCTCTCAGCGGCCATGGGCCACACGGAATGCGTCAGGGAGCTGCTGGCGCAAGGGGCCGATCCTGCCTGCAGCCGCACGGTATGCTTTTCACATTCATAGAATTATAAATGGTTTACAGAAACTCATTTCACAGAATGTATCACTTCGCAGAATTTTTATTTCGTAGAAAGTTAATTTCTGCCATAACCTTACTGTTTTGGGACTTTTATGGGGACCCTCTTCATTTAGGTATTTAACTTTATGATACTTTTATTATTTGAAAAGTAACAAACCCGGCTTTCTAATACGGTTTAAAAGGTAGAGCTCTAAAAAGTTAGGACGGACAGACGGACGGACAACAATACTTTAATATGGTCCTGTTTGGCAACCTTTGGGTGCGAAACCCTAAAATATTTAATTGAGGGATTGCCTTATTGGTAACAGTGATATCAACGTGTTCGCATTGTTTTGTTCCGGTTTGGGGATTAGACAGCCGTTGAAATAACTAGCATAGAGGCATTCCATCTAAGTCCTCAGGGTTAGCAACATTGCGAATGTCTATGGGTCACCGTTTCCACTTACCATCAGGTGGCCTGTGTGCTCGTTTGCCCTCTCAATGTCATAAAAGTAAATTAAATGAAATAACCCCGCCCCGTTTGCCCGTGTGGTTGCCGTTAGAATGGTGCCACTCCATGCCATCCCGTGGATGTCGTGAGAGGCGAGGCGACTAAGGGAATAATGGCTTGTAGTACTGTTAGGCGATGGGCTTGCAACCTTTCACTAATAATGCACTGGTGAACATCTTAGCCTGTTTGTGCAATATGTGGTTACAGAATTACCAACAAATCTGTTTTTTAAACTGTTGGTATTCCTTCAGCTCTGCCTACCCCACTCTGGGAATGAAGGCGTGATGTTATGTATGTATGTATGTAATATAAAATAAATACAAACTTTATTTCACGAAACACAAATAATTAAAGTTGCTTTAGTAGCTAGGGTATAAATCGTTTAGTATCTGTTTATGTCAGACAGGAACGAGTGCGTTGTTCTTCGCGGCGCAGGGGGGCTTCCTGGACATTACGAAACTCCTCCTGGACGCGGGGGCCAACATAGAAGCCTCAAGCACGGTACGTACGTTTTAAGTCGCACGTCTTTTGAAGCCACTGCAGATTGCGTTTCTATGGACGCCATTTTGTATTGAGGCGCGAGGACGTCATTTAAAGACGATAAGGGTGAGGACCAAAAAGTTAGACCATAGTTAAGCGTGGTTAAGCGTAGTTAACCATACAGACAACGAAGGCGAAAAAAGTTCGGTTGTGCGACGAAAAGTATACTTGCAATTGTATGGCACCTGGCGAAGATTTTGCATTGAAGTGGAAACAAATGCCTAAATAGTTCCCAAATCGTACATCTACAATTGCTGCTTCCGCTACCGCTGAAACGCTAAGTCGCAGCCATGATTAGGTATGTTTATATCCCTTTTACTAGTCTTCAAAGATAGGCACTGCGCGACGACCGAGAAAATATAGCAGCTTTCGAGGCCCTAGCCGAGATGCGATCGCTAACTAGCGATTCGATTCGTTTTGTTTTTAAACCAATCGCGGCACTGGTTGATCACGTGACTCGTTGTATCACGCAATCTAGCAGTAACGCGATTGGTTTAAAAACAAAACTAATAGAAACGCTAGTTAGCGAACGCGTCTTGGCAAGGGCCTCTGACTAACATTGCCGGCGAGATGGATACTTGTGACATTTTATTACGTAAGTAGGTACCTTTCTATTAAATAATATGGCGTCAAAGGCGCCGACCTGCCGCGGATCATGGAAGCGACACCTACATAATTTCAGAGACTTCACAAACAAGATATTTACGTCAGCTAGGGATAATCGATAAGTCAATTAGGTACGAGTAGGAGATGTGTTCAAGCCGCTTTGGGTAGTTAAACGTCTGATTGCACAATTTACGGGTAGGTAAATATTATTATTTTTATTAACTTTAGCAAATCATTGAGGAGGACCGACTTTAATTAATTATATTATGTATCCGGGGATTGGGATATCAGCACTATGAATATTGAATATTATGATGAAAGGAAATGTGAATAGTTAATAGCCCAACGTTATGCATCAGATCTTTTCTAGGCTTCCGAAACATTCATAAACTCTTTCATGGCATGACGGTTACTATATTCCAGGATGGCGGCACACCATTGTTTGTGGCATGTCAGTGCGGACACCTTCCTGTGGTCGACGAGCTCATCAGGAGAGGTGCCAACGTCAATTCAGCCATGAAGGTAACGAACTTCACCCAAATATAATATAAATCGTGTAGCAAAGCCTTTAGCTGGAAAATCGAGCAGTGTTTTTTTTTGTGGTCAGTTTCTCAGTGGGCATGGTCGCGTTTAATAGTAAGAATGGGTAAATATGGATAAGACAGCCGTCACTTTCGTACCTACGATATCAGGCAGTCACTTGTTTCATGTACGTTTATCACTGCGATATGTTAATAATAGGCTTAACTTGGTAAAGCCTTTCGATGTGGTCTGTCATCATCAGCTCTTTATTTTCATTTCGGGGCAAAACGGCGAAAACTTAGATCTTTTGTGGATTTTTTTACTTTTCACGAATATCTGTTCCATCTTTTCCACTCTTAGAAACGCTTTTATCGTCTTTAATTGACTCTGACTACTGTTGAGTGCGGCCGTAAGGGCTGTATTATTAGATATGGCTGTTTTGTATGACTCGAGGTTGGTTTCAACTCTTGAGACGGGCATCTCAGCGAAGAGAAGTTTATTAAGGGCCGTATTAATAAATATTGATCTCGACTTTAACGCTCATCTCAAGATGCGTCAAAAATGACAGTGTTCTATGGCTTTGTGACTAGTGCCTTAGCCAAGATTAGTTTACTAATACGGCCCTATGAGGCGTATTCTTCTTCTTCTTCTTCTTTTTTATTAATGGCGGTCCACCGCGATGTACGCAGTGATTTTGCCAATGTCAAGTGAGTAGAGTAAAACAGTAAACAGAATAAATCAAAATCAAAAGCCGGACATCTTTCAATCGGCCATCTTCCCTCCCCGAAGGTTACTGGAAGCTATGAGGTGTATTAATGAACTCATTTTAATTGAAGCCTGTCACAAGATACGTCAAAGTAAACGTCAAGTAATAGAAAATTTAAATTTTTGATGACCTTGAGACGAGTTTTACAGTTCAGATTAGATTATTAATACTGCCCTAAAACAGTCCTAAGCAAGACGAGAATGAGGTCGGTCAAGACAATATCGTAGAACGTCCAAAGAGGCCTAATTTGAAAGTGAGATAAAAATAAATAATATCAAAGGACAATGTCACACAAAATTGACCTATTCCCAAACTAAACTTACTTATATAGATAAATATATACTTAAATACATAGAAAACATCAAGGAATAAATAGTCGTGGTTATCACACAAATATCTGCCCTTACTGGGATTCGAACCCCAGCTTCGAAGGCAGCCACCAACTAGGCTGACGATGAACATTTGCAGGATAAAGCCACCCCGCTGTTCATCGCGGCGCAGAACGGGCACGAGGAGGCGGTGCGCGCGCTGCTGGCGGCGGGCGCGGGCGCGGACGCGGCGCGCGCGGACCGCGCCTCGCCGCTGTGGATCGCCGCGCAGTGCGGCCACGACACCGTCGCGCGCGCGCTGCTCGCCGCCGGCGCGCGCGTCGACCAGCTGCGCCAGGTGCCCCCCGACTAACCCCGACTACACTACACACACACAACATCACGCCCTCATTCCCAGAGTAGGGTGAGCAGAGCTACAGAAATCCCAACAACTCTTAAAGGATTTGTTGGTAATCTTGTAACCACATTTTGCACAACCAGGCTAAGATGTTTACCAGAGTATAAATTAGTGACAGGTTGCAAGCCCATCGCCTAACAGTACTACAAGCACTCACTCTACACTGCCTAATTCTAATTCAATTTATTCAGTACATTACCCACATGAACGCTAATATGCTGGAATCTACTAGCGCTTCGGACAAGACCATTATTGCAGAGAAGCGTCTCCAAAAAACTCCAGCAGAAGGTCATTTTTATCATTTATAAAATGCAGCAGCTTTATATCTTAATTAAGCAACTTATCTTTATTGTACACCAAATTATCAACCAGTCTACTTGTCCTTTAAATTGCGATGCCTGACAAGCACACCGCTGACTGTTTAGTGGTGGTAGGACCCTGCGCAGGGTCCGTCCGGATCGCTACCACCTTATCCATTAACCATCCGCCAAGCAAAAGTGTTCGCATTGAGCTACTAGCATAGAGGCATTCCATCTTAGTCCTCAGGGTTGGCAGCGCATTTGAGGTCTTAGGATCATAATCTTGAGAATTCAAATGTCTATGGGTCTCAGATTTCACTTACCATCAGGTGGCCTGAGTGCTCGTGTGCCTTCTCCTTAACATAAAAAAGCATATGTATTTAGTGTTGTGCTCTTGACACACCTATGTAATGCAATTATTTAAATAAATAAATAAATATTAAATAAGTTTCAAACAAAAAATCGTTATTGAGCTGCCAACTGTAGTTTTTATGGCAAAGTCATCAAGACCAATCCTAACAAGTCCAAACTCAGTGAGTCTACATTAAATACAGCGGAGATCCTGTCGCCACCTTCCAAATTCATCATCAGATCAGCTTAATGGTGCCATGCTTAATATTATATAGTCAGGGTGTTTATCATTTCATTGAATATATATCTTTTCATTGAATTTCATTTCATCGAACGCTATTTTCTGCTGAAATCATAATGTTTTCAGGGTAACATAAACATCTAACCTAATCTACGTAATTAATATTTAAGATACCCTAAAAACATTATGGTTTCAGCAGAAAATAGCGTTCGATAAAATGAAATTCCATGAAATGATACATTCGACGAAACGAAAATCGATGAAGTGATGAATTATCATATAGACATCGAGGTTACCTATACCAAATTTTAACTCAATCGGTCCCCGGGAAGTAATTCAAATCTTGCAAGCAAAATTTGACCCGACCATACATACCTACTTACTATAAACAACACTAGCTTTATACTCAATAAGGTTCGGACAAAAAACATTTTTGAGACTAGCTTTTGCTGCCAACTGCACTTTTTTTGACAATGTCATTTACTTCTTATCAAAACCAATCTAATAAGTCCAAACTCAGTGAGTCTGCGTTAAATATAGCGGAGATCCTGTCGCCACCTTCCGACTCCATCAGACCAGCTTGATGGAGCCATATTATTGTATACCAAATTTCCGCTCAATTTCAATCCTCCTTGCAAGATTGGACCCTAAAATTCATACTAACATACGTATTGATTGCAAGTTGATTCAAAGTTTGCATTAAAAGCAACCGCGACCAAATCGGTCAATCCTTTCAAAAACTACAATGCCTTAGGTATAAACTTCAAACTTAGAAGTTCTTCTTTTGCGTCAGAGTTTAAAGATAACCGAGCTGATCTCTAATTTCTAATGAAAAATGGGAACACAGTCAAAGCAATACATACAGAGAAGTCACTTTACCGAACCACGTCATTCACAGTCTCTCGGTTATTATTTCGAAACGAATACTCATTGAAAGCAGAAAGAGAATTAAATGTAGATCTTTAAAAAAATCACAGGTAATTAGTGCTTTACTTTGTGACTGGTTAGCCGAATTACCCAAGTTTTGGAGCAGGATTATTTCGTCGGAAGGGCAGAAGGTAGAAACTGTGCGGTGTTCCACAGGGTTTGATCCTCGGATCACTTCTGTAAAATATCGGATACGACTAGGTACTAAGCGGTGCGTTTAACCTGTTGGTATAAAGTTTCAAGCCTTTGTTGATCTTTAATTGTTTTATTTTCAGGACGGAGCGACGCCCCTGTTCAAGGCGGCGCATAAAGGTCATGCTGCGGTTGTTATAGAACTACTTAAATATAGACCCAACCTTGGCTTATTACCTGTAAGTTATTAAATCGTAAAACATTTATAATTTGTAATTTTCTAAGTCTTTTTTGTGAAAACATTAATTTAGAACTTAGCCATGAAGTTCTTTCCAATTTCTTGGCTCAATAGTTCGGTTAATGGAGACCGTCGATGCCATCTATCGGAAATTTTATTAAACATCTTACCTATGACAGCAAAAACGAGCCACATGGCCGCTAGGTGGCATTGTAATTAAAAACATGTTTAGCGCATTCATACATAACGGTCAGCATAATACGACTGTAATGAACTAGTTAGTGGGTTTCCAACAACATAATCAAGATTTACTATTGGTAGTAAGTAGTAACATTCAAATATAAATTCCAGAACGGGCAAACAGCGCTCCACGGCGCCGCCATGTTCGGGCAGCTATCCTGCGTGAAGCTGCTCGCTAAACGCAGCGACCTGCGCCTGCGCAACGTGAGCGGGCTCACCGCCATGCAAGCCGCGCTGGCCACGAGGAAGAATGACATCGCTGCTTACCTCAAGAGACTGGAGCAAGGCTCGTAGCGAACCGACTAGTCTTCTGAAGGGCACGAGTTGGTACTAGTCTTGGGGGAGGTACACTAGCGCCATCTATCCGGGATACCCATAGTGATGTCGATTGATTGCTAGAGTTTAACTTGATGACAGGCAAAACTAAAACATTCTAAGAATAACAACTAGAATTAATGATGTTGCCAATTTCGTTCTGAACAGCGCCCCCTTTTTTTTTCTTATTGTCACGTTACTTACATTATAACATATTCAATGCCAATTTTTGAGTTCATGACATTACTCAAGGCGTTACTCAAGGGCTCGGAACCGGATTATTTCGGTTTAGCTCCGAACTTTTCGAAGGAACGCGAACTTTTTGAGAACTTTATTTTAACCTTAATTAACCGGTTTATTCCACGAGCGGCGAGTCGAGAAACCAAAAGTTTTGTACTAAATAAAAACACTAAGGGGAGCTCTTTTATGGTGCGAGATGTACGTCTGGATTAACCGGTTTTTTTAGGCGGTTATAAACCGGTTTATGCGAACGGAACCGAAATTAAAAGGTTTTGCGTCAAGTACATAATAGCGGTTTGAAAATTCTACCGGTACCCGAGTCCTGGTCAAGTGAGAGTTGCGTAGCATAGCTTTTGACGCTGTTCAGAGTTACTTGATAAGTGTAAACCAATTCATGTTAGTCAGCTAGTACAGACTAACCAAACTAAAAATCAATTGACACTATTACCCCGGTTACAGCTTAAAATCAGTTTCAAAGTGTGCCTCTACATAGAATTGAACCAAGACTACCCTTTGAGAAAACCCTCGCATCATTTTGATAGATTTTTCTTACGGTTATTGTAAAGGGTCAAATAAAACGAATGGATCTGTTATAAAATCTCATATATTCCTAGCGCAGAATACTATTTTGTATATCTATACATTAACACTAGCCATAGCATAGTTTTATCGTCCAGCTTTACATCAGCCTTAGCGTACATACCTCACATACATAATAACCTAGATCTGTTTATATTCACATTACTTGTAAAGTGTAGTTAGTTTTAAAAATATCTATTTTTAAGTAATATCTTATTTTTAAGCAATATTTACAATCTGCATACAGGTGCCTGTGACAGCTCATTTAAACACGTATTACACTTGTCTCTTTAACTTTTCATGAATACGACATTGGTACAAACCTAGCTTCGCCGTTCAGGAATTTAAATTAATAATCGATTATTTTTAAATTACTCGCTTGTTAAGAAAGTGATTGAAATTACGGAATACGGTTGTCACAGGCACCAACCTACAGTGCACATTATAATTTTTATAAGGTTAAAAGGTTAAAATATATCAACAGATTTTTCAAGCAACTTGTGTTCTGCCGGTTTTCATTTAAGTTGTATTCATAAACTAAGTACAATCAGTCAATTTACTATTTCTGCCTTTTACGAGTACATATTTTATTTATACTTATACCAATTTTTAAACACAAAAATATTTTTGTGTCAAGCGGCATTTATCAACGCTACATAAGTTATGAATATTATACCTACTTTAATAATTGGTCTTCTAAGCTGTTTTGTATTCGGAACGTGTAATTGGTGCTTATAATTATAATTATGGTTTAAGTTTAAGAAACAAACATACAAGTATATTTTACTTTATGCTAGTCAATAACGAACGTTGACTATTTTTATTCTACACGTTTATCGCTATTTATTTACTGGAAAAAAAATACAGAAGTGGTTGCATTTTTTAATGTTTTCAAATTAGCACGGATGACCATTCATCTATAACTATTGACTGGATTTGCATGACATCCTATCGACCAAACCAACAAAAAAACAATCGATTACCGCATGCAGGTATCTAAACTTAATAATGATTTTAAATGCCGTGGCAAGTGTACGCGGAAATGGCTACGAGTTGAGGCCTAGAGCGGTTATATTTATTTATGGCATTTACGTAAGGATGGTAATAAGTTGTAAAACAAATATGGAAGGAGCCAAATGAGCATTTAAATAGGAAAGCTGTGTCTATTATTTGAATGATTGTGATTCAAATGTAAATTTCTAAAGAAGGTTACAGGCTCCTGGTTTAGTCTATTTTATTTATATTCACTACGTCTTTTTAATAAGAAGATAATTTCATTCAGGCATGCGCATAACCACGGATAATGGTTATTACATAAGATAACCATTTTCTGAAATTTCGTTCTGTTGAATTTAACGTATGCACCAGGTTCGATTTTAGTGTTTTTACGTTACGTTACGTCAAGTCAAAGGTCAAGTTCGGAGAGCGTGACAGCGTGAGTCTAAGTTTAACCGGTAAATAAAGGTTTATTCCTCAGTTCTTTAATTTCGTGTTTCTTATTCACCGGTAACCTAAATAATTTAATTATTTTTAAAACCGTGCATTAACCGGTTAAGGAATTAACGAAATTAAACCGGTTTTAAGAACGATTTTTAGTTAAGAACCAATAATTTGGGCACACTATCTCAAGCAATTAAATTTTCTATGAATCTTTTCCGTTGTGTGATGAAAATTAGCCTTACAATTGGAAGGATACTTATCGTCGCACAACGGATCTATTTCACCTTCGTTGTTTGTGTGGTTAACTACGCTTAAATGTTCCAACTTCTTGGTCCTCACCCATTAACAGCTATCTTAAAGCCGGTTCCGAGGCCTCGTCTCTACAAGAGGTAGAAAAGGTCGTTTTTCATGACTTCTCCGTAACATACAAAAATAAGTTTATTTATTTATTTATTTTTAAAACATACAATAGACTTACAGCAGAGGCCAACACGCCTATTATGCTAGATCAATAACAGATTTCCTAATATTAAAATACACCATTTAGCACCATTCAGTCCACAAGAGGTCAAGTGGATCTTTACCCTAACTTCATGTGAAAAGATATAATTAATTCACATTAGCTAATATTGTTACATAAATAAATTTCTTCGAGTATCAACTTGATAAAATATTGGATCCATGTTGAAACCATTCCTTTGAAAAAGTACCTTAGTTGATTTTTTCGTTGTTTGAATATTTTTTCATACAAATAATTGTGAACGGATTGTCTATTCTTTGAATACGAAGGTATTTCAAATATTACGTTTTATTTATCAACCGTGGTTACAATTTATCTCATATAAACTTGTCAGCATGTACACAACATTTAAGAAAATCACGAGGCACTTTCTATTTGGAATGTGTTTTTTGATTATTTTAATCCCTGCAAGAGGTTAAATGGAGCGTCATTCATATCAAAAAGCAACACATTTTAACCGATAACAGAAACCCATGTGGTGTGTTTTCGGCTGTCGACGTGTTAAGTACAAGTTTGCTAACGTATTTAGTTGCATCAAGAGGATAAAATGAACTTTTTTCTTTTCAATCTTACTGCTGTTGTATTTTACCTTCTATATACGATACGTGATATCTTAATGTCATCTGAAATCAAATAATTTTGATCGGGAAGTTTTTGTATTTCTACTTCTTAGCTGGACATGTTGCAAGTCGAGATTATGTCTAAAATTAACCTTTTGATCGTTAAAAGGCCCTTTTAATCAAAGAAATTGGGTTAAATTGCAGTCGTCATTTGTGTTAAAAAGGTAAAGGACGTCAAATACAGCTAGCCCAACGGTCAAAAGGTTCAAATAATTAATACTATTTTTGGCAAGTATTTTTGTTTAATAATTTTTCTAACACTTAAATCTAGGTTTATAATTTTGTAAATAATTTCAAAACACGTATTTACTCGCTCAATGTATTTAAGCGTTGTATCGTATTTAACCAATTTAAATAAGACAAGGAGCACGAATGAAATAACAACATTAAAATATTTGCGGTATTAAAAATCCAATTTTGCACGAAAATTTGTTTTAGAATAAGTATTCTTGAAATCTTAATTACATGCAACAAGAGAGATAAAGATTCAGTTGTATATTCAACGAATATTATTTAAGTTTTTACTGTCATATATTGCACACTTTGGGGTATTTCTATAGACTTTAACAATTGATAAGTTATATTTACGAATGGTAGCGAGCTAAATATTTAGGAGTATATAGAAATACCTCGAAATTTTAAAAAGCATACAGTTGAATAGTTAAAAGAGCATTGGTGTTTAGTTATTACAGGACTGAATATATGGTAGATTGGTAAGGTGAACAGTTGTTGAATTGTTGTTTACGTTACGGAAATATAGTTGTTTTCCAAATGATTTGTGCCATAATTTTATTTAAACATCCTTAACCTTTTTACCTTTTGTTATTTCCGAAAAAGAAGATTACTAGCAACTTTATCCACCTTTTTACTGTCAAAGCAAAGCCAGTGTAATATTACGAATGTAAAGTTTGTATTTATTTTACACATACAGGGCAGTATGTGTGTGTTAAATCAACACTCAAGATTCAGTTGCCATAATAAATTCAACCCTCCTCCGTTAGTAATGAGGATGTGATTACTAAAGTAAGTATTCTTATTTGTAATGCTGCCATTTGGCTTAGCGCGGCAGCATAGGATAGCGATAATGCGACTTATATCAAAAGGGTTTGGTCTTCAAAATTAAAATTCAACTCATTATATGTACAAAATACTTTATTATACGAGACTTGAAAAACATAATACAAGCTTAAAAAAATAGGGATTATAATGCTTGTCAGTAGACAATTTATAATATTCTACTTATAATATACATTCAGATCACAATTATAATCATTTGTTTAAAAATACTTTTACATCTCTTCGAGTCAAAACAGCATTTCCATCCGTAGGTGAAAATAAATTTTGAGATAATAACTGGTCAAACACTGGGAGGAATTTCTTCCAGTCATAACAGATTAAATTTCACTTTTTAAACTCGTTTTGATAGTGATAAGAATAAAATTACACGCATCATTTGTATTACAATTATTATGAGGAATGCGTGGTGACGTTTAATTCGCGTAGCTGCCATAAAAACCCATTTCATCGGAAAATAAAATTTCTACGCCTACCATACTCTCACCATCTTAAACAATCACCGCATTCTAAAACTACTTTTTATCATGAGTAAGATTAAAAAATTGACCCCGAAGTCTCTCGAGGATCCAGGCCTCGCTCCCAGGATATCTACCAATGTCCTGCCCTGCTAAAACAAAAGGCGGTATCTCAGACAAAGCTCCTGTAGAAAATGCAATCTTATTACCAACAGGATAGGATTGTATCTGTTTTGGGTATTGAATTTGAGATACTGCTTATTGGCTTAGGAGGGTAGTGTTAACCTTGTCAACGCTATGTCAGTACAAAAGACTTCTCTCACATACCAATGACAGCTAACAACCGGAGCTAATGTCAACCATGACTCATAGATACTCAGGTCTTTTTTGCGCTGTCAACCATGACAGAAATACCCGTCGTTGGCGTTGAAGCAGTGGTGCGGATATATCCTTCAATGGCGTCGCATAGGTTAAGAGGCCGTATACGAAATTTTGCTGATTTCGCTGATTTTCGTTATTTTACAGACGTGATTTAACTGTTAAAATACTTTACTTCTTTAAATTTTAATACGCAACACGAAAGATAATTTCGATTTTCAACAAATACATGAAACACTTTTTTGATTTTATTATTTTATTTTGATTAATCGTCCTGAAACCGGCGACTGTTGTGAATTTTGCTGTAAGAGGTTTAGAATATCGCATATTCACGAATCGTTTTGACGTCTAAAACGTATGAAAAAAATACAATTGATTGCTGTAAAAGTTGTCTTAAAAATGTATGAATTACTTTTTACCACCTTTATTTATTTTTTTGTGTAAAAAAATAATTAACTTGGCTAAATTTTATAGAAAATTGACAAAAAATAGTTTTTAATTTCGCCATCTTAAAACTCCCGTTCATAAAATTAAAACAACGATAATAGACTTCAGTTCAAAACATCCAAAAAATAAAAATCAAATAGCAATATATAATGTTTTAAAATAACCTAAATCCTGAATTTAAATTCTCGACAAACATAAGAAAGTAGCTCATTCATTCGTAACTCATTTATTCGATTTTAACTGAAATGATATTTCATGATGTGCATTAAAACTTATAGAAAAGCAGTATTTAAACTGTAAAATCACGAAAATAAGCAGAACCGGCAAAATTTCGTATACGGCCTCTTAAAGCTTACCTTATTCTACGCTAGTGTTTAGCCGCCATTGCCAACATGTCTGTCGAAGCGATGGCGAGATGTCTGGCGCTAGGCCGCATGGTTGGCATAGTCTCTGTGCAGCATTGGAATATGGCCAGGGGCCCAGCGTACTGCTCCACAGTTATGTTGGCTGGGATTGGTGGACGTGTGCCTGTAATTTAATAACAATAATTTATTAGTGCAACTAGCTTTTGCCCGCGTAGAGGTCATTTATCGCCGCTCCCACGGGAAATGTATAATTTTCCGTGATAAAAAATATCCTATGTCCCTGGGACCCTAACTATCTCCATACCAAATTTCTCTAAATCGGTACAGTTGTTTATCCGTGAAAGCGTAACAAACAACAGACAGATAGTTACTTTTACATTTATAATATACATTTATATATATTGGATTTGATTGGACTGGATGTCAGAAAACGAGCACGAGGTATTTAGGCCTTAAAACTGCGAAGATGATCCTAATTTAGCGTCAAGTACCAGAAGTCGTGGCAATTTTTCCAAAGTCAATTCTTAGACATAATTGCACATCACATTTATATTAAACTAGCTGTTTCCCGCAACTCCGTCCGCGTAGGAGTCGTTTGTCGCTATTCCCTCAGAAACCGTCCAATTTTTCGGGAAATAAAGTAGCCTATGTCCTATTTCAGACTATAATCTATCTCTGTGACAAATTTCATCTACATCTGTTCTGCCGATCGGGTGTAATAATAAATAATAAATAAATATCACGGGACAGTGTCACACAAATTTAACTAGTCCCAAACTAAGCTCTAGGCTTGTACTATGGGTACTAGACAACGATAAACATACTTAAATAGAGAAATACACACTTAAATACATATAAAACATCCAAGACTCCGGAACAAATACTCGTGCTCATCACACAAATATCTGCCCCTACCGGGATATGAGCCCGGGACCGCTAGCTTCGGAGGCAGAGTCACTCCCAACTATGCCAACGTGTCGTCAAACGCGTGTCGTGTGATGAACAAATATTCATCCATCCAAACTTCCGTCGCATTTATAATAGTAGTAAGACTAGAAAAGGGAAACTAGCCAGGTCACCTGTACGCACAAGTTGTATTATCTCGCTTGTCTCTTAGTCATCTCTATCGTTACAGACTAGAAAGAAAAGGAGATCCGAGCGCAAACAAGTCGCGGACCACTTGTGCTAGTCCTCCAGAAGGAAAGTAAACACCGCAGCTCAAAGATACCACAACACCGAGGATGAATCACTGATGGGTTGCCAACTTTAGAAAACGGTGCGTTATCTCCAAGCTGCTAAGTCCAAGACAGTTTACACAGAACAAAACACTGTTTCATGGATATTCACCATATTTCTCAGAAAATAAGTCCTCCCCGCTCTCGGCGGATGTGTTCATGTCCATACTGTCCATGGTTGCATCGAGGGTATCGTCCAGGGAGTGTGGCGGCATGAGCGCCATCATCTCCCACACCGTCAGCCCCAGGGGCCAGATGTCTGTCTTGGTGGAAATCTGACCACCATGGATCACTTCAGGGGCGCTCCAAGCTTCAGTGCCTGAAAATAGTTGAGCATTCCGTTTAGGACAGTAACAGGGTTATTTAAACTTTCCCTGCCAAGCAATCTGATTTCTATACATAACAGACTTGCCTAGTGGGTTGCTGGCAGTGATAGAATTCGGCTGATGACTACATGTTTTTTTTTATTGCATGAAGATATCAAACACGCACACAGGCCAGATGGTAAGTTGAATCTGAGACCCATACTCACTTGCATTCTTAAGACTACATTATCAACAACGAACAACGAGGAACAAGATGAATTACATCTATGCTAGTAATTAGGCACAACACTTGTCTTGGCAAATTAAAAAAAGTCATGTATTCAATCCTCTTCAGAATTTTATACAGCATAAAAGATTGTTAACAAATAAATATTAAAAAGTGAATGTTACGATGTATCTGGGATGTTTTCAAAAAAACACTACATAGTTTTAGGGCTATAATTAAAACCAAATTTAATTGATTCCTTTGTGTAACAAGAGTAACACAAAGGAATCAATTAAATTGACTGACTTTTTGTTACACAAAGGACGCGATCGTGATTTTTGTTTTCATTAAGTATATGTCTAGTGATCAGCATGGACAGAGCCAAACGTTAACAAAACTTACGGCTGTAGCCACGAATATATTAAATTCCAAATATCAAATCCGAGACTCTGATATAGAGTTAAATTAAACAGTAATCTGCCAATAATATTCTTAATTTTCTTGGTTTTAAGTTCTCCTTTATGTCAGCTTTACAAATTTTGTTAAAGTTTTGGCCACGAAAAGGGTGAGGCACATACGCCTCGTGGGTGTCTTTACTGGTACATCCATGAGGCACATATGCCTCATATATATAAAACTTTGAGCGTTGGATGTTTCGAAAGAAAGCAGCACATTGCTTCAGGATTGTGTGGGAGACCTAGGTTGGGCATAGTGTATGAGGAGATGTGTGACAGCCGAAGGGCGATTAAATCCAGATTAAAGTGGTGTCAAACCACGAAAATCAATTGAAAATGGATGCCCTTGCAAAACAACATTCCAAGGGTAACTTCCGGGGTTTCTGGCGTGAGACGAGTAAGGTGAATGTGCGGCCTGGCCTTCCGACGAGCATCGATGGTGTGAGTGACGCAAAAGAAATAGCTACAATCTTTAACCTTTTCAACGCCATTGACGGATATTTCCGTCATGATTGACAGCGCAAAATAGACCTTAGTATATATGAGGCAAAGTTGATATTCGCTCTGGTTTTGTATTTGACATAGCGTTGAAAAGGTTAAGGACTATTTCTGCATACAGTCCCCGTTGGGCCCGTGGCGGGAGATGCCTGATGCTCGGACCCGTAATGAGGTAGTAGGAATAAGATTTACAGCAAAGAATGTCGCTTGTGCCATAAAGTCCATTTCGCGCGGAAAATCTCCGGGTCACGACGGTCTGAGCATCGAGCACCTCCAACATGCCGGACCACACATGGCGAGAGTCCTAGCTATGTTCTTTAACTTGTGTATGAGTCACTCATACATGCCCACTGACATGTTAAGGACGCTAGTAGTGCCCGTGGTGAAAAATAAAACCGACGGATAAGAGTAACTACAGGCCCATCTCTCTTGCCACGGTAATTGCAAAAGTATTTGACGCTATGCTTAATACACAGTTAAATAAATACCTAAAACTGCACGACAACCAATTTGGGTTTCGACCTCATTTGTCCACAGAAAGTGCCATACTGTGTCTTAAGCATACCGTCAGTTATTATACTAGTCGTGATACACCGATATATGCGTGTTTCCTTGACCTGTCTAAGGCGTTTGACCTGGTGTCCTACGAAGTACTGTGGAGGAAAATCGAGTCAATCAACTTACCAAATGAACTAATAGGCATCCTCAAGTACTGGTATGGTCACCAGGTCAACAATGTTAGATGGGCAGGCGTAATGTCCGATGAGTATGGGTTGGAGTGCGGGGTGAGGCAGGGTGGACTGACCTCTCCTGCCCTCTTTAACCTTTATATGGACGCACTGATCGTCGCGCTTAGCAGTCAGCATGTCGGTTGTCATGTGGACGGTGTCTGCGTCAACAATCTCAGCTACGCAGACGACATGGTGCTGCTGAGTGCATCGGTCTGTGGTTTCAGGAGACTGATGAGGACGTGTGAGGAGTACGCTTTGAGCCACGGATTGACGTATAATGTGGCAAAAAGCCAATACATGGTTTTTGAGGCCGGCAGTAACCGGCCGACTATCGTACCGCCTGTCATGCTTAATCGAGCCATACTGGAAAGAGTTTACAGGTTTAAATATCTAGGACACGTGGTTACTGCTGACCGCAAGGATGATGGGGATATTGAACGGGAGCGAAGAGCACTGTGCGTACGCGCAAATATGTTGGCACGTAGATTTGCACGGTGTTCCGGTGACGTGAAGTTAACGCTTTTTAAAGCATACTGCACGTCGCTGTACACGTGCGGTCTGTGGCCGAACTACACGCAAAAAGCGTACAGTGCTCTTCGCGTCCAGTATAATAACGCGTTCAGGGCGGTGATGGGGCTGGCTCGCTACTGCAGCGCCTCGGGCATGTTCGCGGAGGCGCGCACGCCGTGCTTCCACAGCACCATGCGCGTGCGCGCGGCGGCCCTGGTGCGGCGCGTGCGAGCCAGCCTCAACACCGTCGTGGTGATGATTGCGGACTAGATTGTCCATATATCAGGCACTGCTGCGACAGGCATGTTAAGACTGGCGTGGGATAGGTTAAGTTATTTGTAAGCAATTAATATGAGCCTTGTGTTACTTGAAATAAATGAATTTTGAATTTGAATTTGAATTGTGAACCTGGTAAATTGCCTCTATGCTAGATTAGTTGTTTTGTGACAAATCATCCACTTATTTAAACTTACCAAAATACACTGCTTTCCCTGCCTTTTCCTTATCAAATATCCCATTCTCATCCAGAGGCAATGTGACTCCGAAATCACATAACTTGCAGATGACAAAGGCCC
Source organism: Acleris holmiana (assembly GCA_949316455.1). Classification (NCBI taxonomy): domain Eukaryota; kingdom Metazoa; phylum Arthropoda; class Insecta; order Lepidoptera; family Tortricidae; genus Acleris; species Acleris holmiana. Next base: position 22,156,277 of record OX438766.1, read on the forward strand.
CATTGACCAGGATGTTGTAAGACTTCATGTCACCGTGCAGGATCTGCATGGTGGTGTGAAGGTAGTCAAGGGCATTCCCAATGTCTGCCGCTACCTAAGATAATACAAAAATAAATAAATAAATATCAGGGGACAATCTCACAGGCTTGTAATATGGGTACTAGACAATGATAAACATACTTAGATAGAGAAATGAATACTTAAATACATAGAAAACATCCAAGACTCAGGAAGAAATACTTGTGCTCATCACACAAATATCTGCCCTTACCAAGATATGAACCCCTAATGTGTTGTCCTTGGATCATTGAAATGAAATACCTTTAAAATTTGTTTAGAACTGAATGGTTCAGCTTCATCTTCAATCCTATTCTCGATCATGTCCCCAAGGGACAAATCACACGCCTCCATGCCTAGATACAGTATCTTGTCCTTGCTAAAAGCTCTGAAGCCAACTATGTTCGGGTGCGACATGCGTTTCAACAGGTCAGCTTCGGCTTGGAGGCGTTCGGTATACACAGCACAAGGTTTCACGCGTTTGTTAATCATTTTAAGCGCCCAAGGAGAACGGATTTGGCCTGCTTTCGGCGACCGGACTAGCTCCATAACATTGACACCTGAAAACACGTCAAACTTAGAATATAGAGCATTAACAGGCTTACAGAAGTTCAGTTTATCTATACGGTTCAAGATACGCCCAAAAACAGCAAACAAGTTTGTTACCTGTGCCGTATCCAAGCCGATTTAAAAACGGCGATGGTGGTATTGTGATTTTCTCATTCATGTCCAAAACTTTGTTCTTCTTAACTGGTGTTTGAAACTCACTCATTGTTGTTGGATAAGTCAATTTAAATCAGATAACTCAAGTAAACAAATTCGCTTTGAAATTGTACGTTAACGGACGACGCAAGTTTAATTTAACTTAACTTTGACAATAACATTCCGAGTGTTGCGAGTGGTAAATAAAACTTTGTAGAAATAACTATTTCTCTAAGCTTTATTTTTTTACAATTTGATATACTAGTGCAAATAAATTTATTATAACAATCTTTTAAAATAACAGTTTATTTTAAAATTGTTTTATTTTTCTAGTTACTTAGACTTTATCAGATACAAAATACGTGCGTTAAGATATTATATTATGCGTTTCTTGTGGCAGCACTACAGGAATTTATGATTTGACATTTGCGTTTAGAAACAAAAAGAGTGGTTTAAATGTATTTTTCAGTAAAACGTTTTATAATTATAAAAGCTTAAAGCTACAGCTTGGCAAAAAAGTGTAGAAACGGAACCACAAATATTTTTACCGGCAACACTTAATTGTTTTAAACAAAAGTACGTAAGAGTTGCCATATAAAATCTAATTTGACATAGACAGAAAAAGCGCGGGAACGTCGGATGAGTTAGCGGTCCTTTTAAAAATCTCGAATAAAACTTCAGTTTTAATTATTTAATTTTGTATATTTCGCATTATTAACATTGTAAATATTGACAATATAGTGTAAATAGTTTGTGAAGTGTAAATAATTATGGGGGTTGCAAAGAAAAAAAGAAAAAAGAAGGATAATGATGAGTCTGACTCAGCTTCTTTTGAGTCTCTTGAAGTCGCAATGGAGACGGATAAATATAGCGTGTTTAGAATTCCAAATTATGTCCGTTTTTATCCTGAGGATGGTGGCAGTTTCGAGTACGTTGTTTTCATGGAAAGTTCAGGCCCTGAGAAACCAATAGGGAACAGGGACTTGATGTCTTTGGCCAATTGCTTAAAACGATACAATAAAGGTGTTAAACAGCTCCAGCGAGTAAACAAGTTTAAAATAGCAGTCATTTTTGAGCGACCTGGCCTGGCTAACGCAGCATTGACTAATAAAAAGTTTCTTGAAGCATATAATCTATCAGCCTCAATTCCAGCGTCGGCTAGTGAGGTTACTGGTGTTATTACTCACGTGCCTATTGACTTGTCGAATGAACAAATCTACGCAACATTAACTTCTACAAAGAACATTGTATGTATTCGGCGTTTTATGCGAAGGGTGAAAACAGAGCATGGACATAAAATGGAACCAACAAAGACTGTTTCAATTACTTTTTCATGCCCTACACTTCCAGAGAGTGTGGACCTTAACAGCTGGCGGTTCGAGCTACGGCCATACGTTCCTCCCGTGAAGCAGTGTCTGAAATGCTTGAGGTACGGGCACATAGCTAAGTTTTGCAAGAATTCGGATCGATGCTCTATCTGTGGTGAGTCACATAATTTCAAATCCTGCAGCACACCTTCTACGGATGCCATTTGTTGTCATTGCAAAGGTAATCACATTGCGATATCTTCCCTATGCCCTGTGAAAAAAGAGAAAATAGAAATGAATAAAGAAAAAGCTCAAAATAAGACCTATGCCAAAGTACTAAATGAGAAGTCATTTCCTCCATTAAGACAAAACCCTACTGATTTACTTGCCTCTTTATTAAATTCTGATCAAATTTTAAGTTTGGTTGTGGAATCAGTTGTTAGATTAATAACTATGAACAAAAATAATGAACAAAGTATCTGTTCTCAAAGTATTAAAGATATTCTCTTAGATACAATACATAAAAATAAGAAATCAAATACTTAATCTACTTTTTCATTATGGATTGTCTAAACATAGTCCAATGGAATGCACAGAGTTTGCCTGCCCACAGATATTTGTTTACACATTTTTTGCATCAAAATCAGATTCATATAGCTTTAATTTGTGAAACATGCTTAAAACCTCATATTAAATTTAATATCAAGGGATATAATATACTTAGATTAGATTCTGGCAATCGTCATAATGGTGTTGCCATTTTAGTTCATAATAGTTTGCAGTTTTCTATGATTAATACGTTATTTGATGATTCTATTCAAAATATAGCTATTCGTCTGCAGTATGGTAGTAAGGAAATGTCTCTTGTTTCATTGTATAGCCCGGGCAATTGTGTTCCCTTATTAACTAAATCTAAGCTTGATAATCTAATCAGTAGTATTCCCGAACCTTTGTTAATAGCTGGCGATTTTAATGCGCGGCACACGGCATGGGGTTGTGGCTCTATTGATGCTCGTGGTCGTGACATAATTGAAAGCGTCAATGACAATTTCTTGGTCTTGTTGAATGATGGTCAAATGACAACAGTTGGTTCAGACAAGTGGCAAAGAAATGCTTTGGATTTAACATTGATATCACCCTCCTTAGCATTGAGTTGTGAGTGGTCAGTTTATGATGATCCACTTGGCAGTTATCATTTACCTGTAATAACAAAAATTCAAATTAGTGGTAGTAGTACTATGTCTGATACTCAATCTTTTTCACCTCCCTCTCATATTAATTTTCGTCTAGTAGATTGGTTAAAATATAGAGAAAATGCAGAAATGTTGTTACAATGTCTTCATATTGATCAGTTGAATCCAATAAAATGTTATTCAGATTTCTTAGAGTTGATTCATCTTGCTTTGCAGCTATCTATCCCTGTCATGCGAAGACATTCTAACAAACATTATCATTCTGTATCTAATTCTAATGTTAAATCTCAAAAGAAACATGTGCCACTGCCATGGTGGAACAGTAAATGTGTAAAGGCTGTAGAAGACTGTAAAAAAGCCTATATCCAATTTAAATGTGATTTGTCAGAAGAAACTTTTTTGAAGTTTAAACAGCTACAGGCTCTTAAAAAACTTATTTTGAAGAGGGAAAGAAATTTAAGTTGGATTACATTGTGTGAATCACTTAATCGTTGCACTCCCATTTCTAAAGTTTGGAGGATAGTCAGAAGGTTTAGTAAATGTTCTTTGCCATATAAACTTGTATACACTGATTGGATTTTTGAGTTTCTTAAAAAATATACACCTGATACTGTAGAGGCCCCGTTAGATAAGGTCGATACTAATGCTGTTATACATAACAGTGACTATTTAGTTTCACCATTTAATTTACAAGAGTTTATTTCCGCAATTTCTACTCGTAGAGATACAGCTTATGGTCTTGATGGATTACCCTACAAAATTTTACAAAACACCACAGTTAAAACCAAGGAAATCATTCTGCAAGTATATAATTTGCTTTGGTCTAGATCAGTTATACCAATAGAATGGAAAAAAGATTGTTTGATACCTATTTTAAAGCCAAATAAGGATAAAGCCAAAGCAAATTCATATCGGCCAATAGCCCTTACATCCTGTATGGGCAAAATTTTTGAACAGCTCTTAAAACAAAGACTTGAATTTTTCATAGAGAGCAACTACCTTCTACCTTCTAATCAATATGGCTTCCGTAAAGGCAGATCTTGTAGAGAAAGTATAGCGCATCTTCAGCTTGATATCTTTGATTCCCTTAAGAGGAATGATGTAATGGTTGGTGTTTTCCTTGATGTTGTTGGTGCTTTTAATAATATTAATCATCACATTCTTGCTCGCGAACTTACTTCCCTTGGTGTTCCTGAAAAAATTGTAAACTGGATATTTAAATTTTTACATGATCGTCAAGTTTATGTTAAATTAAATAATTTTTTAGTAGGACCTCGTTTTTCTTACAAAGGAGTATGTCAAGGGGGAATTTTGTCTCCGTTATTATATATTTTGTATATACATAAATTAAACTACATTCTGGGTTCACATGTTAGCAATCTTCAATTTGCAGATGATCTAGTAATTTACTACTCTGGATCTGATTTACAGCAAGTATCTATTGTAATTAATAGTGCTCTCTCAAAATTGAATAACTATTTTACTTATTTGAATCTTGATATAAGTCCAGAAAAATCTAAAGTTGTTATTTTTGGTGAATCTGATTCTGTTGTAGATATTGTGTATAATAATATGTATTTACCAATTCATAATGAAGTAAAGTTTCTTGGGGTTATTTTTACTAATAACCTCAGTTGGAATGTTTATGTAGATTATCTGTTGGGTAGAGCTTTTAAAGCTTATAATGTCATTAAATGTTTATCAAGCATTGATCCTAAGATCTTGCTTATGTTGTACAAGTCAATAGTCAGAAGCCATTTTGAATATGGCTTCATTACTTTTGGGTCTGATCCAAGATTAATACGTAAGTTAGAAATTTTACAAAATCACAATATGAGATGTATTACAGGAGCCATGAAAACCTCTCCTATTAATTCACTACAAGTGGAATGCAACTTGCCTCCTCTTATATGTAGATTTAAATTTTTAAAGTTCAAGTTTTTAGTTAAATTTTTATCATTGTCCTCTCATTCTTTAATTCGCAAATTAGAATATTTTCACAGGATTTACAGGCCGTCAGGTCTTTCCAGAGTCCCTTATTTGCTTCATGACTTCTCAGAGATTATTGAGCTTGATCACCAGAATGTAATACACAAAACAGGAAATAAATGGATATGCTACACAGGGTCTTATAATGTCAATTTTTGTGACATTGAAATTTACATTTTTCCTAATCTAAAAATCAAAGAGCAAGTCTATGAAAAGTTGACTGCATTTCCTAATTATCGTCAAATTTATACAGATGGTTCTAAGAATGGAGATAATGTGTCCATGGCTATATATTTACCTCATATAAAATCTGGTCATGGTATCAAACTTCCCGATCAGATGAGCATATTTTCTGCAGAGTGTCTTGCTATTCTTGCTGCGCTTCAGTATATTCAGGAGAACATTAATGTGTGTAAACAGTGGCTTATTTTAACGGACAGCATGAGCTGCCTCCACTCTTTGAAAAATAATAGATCAAATTCTGGCTGCAACTACATAATTCATGAAGTTAAACAACTATACTCCAAGCTGTGTTACTCAAGCGGTAATAAGATAATTCTGTTGTGGATTCCATCACATATTGGTGTGGTTGGAAACGAAAACGCAGATACGTTAGCCAGAGCTATTACAAATCAAAATATTGCTTCATCTGTCACAAGGAATGTTGCAATACCGTATTCAGACTTGCTACCAAAATTTAAAATTCAGCTAAATCAAGATTGGTTTAATGACTGGCAAGAAACGCTTGCATTTAAAGGAAAATGGTATGCCAAGATTAATAATATTATTGGTAAACAACCATGGTTTACTAAATCGAGTGGATTTTATAGTAGAAAGTTTTATACTACTATTACACGCTTGCGACTTGGACATTGCCGATTTAATTCTCATCTTTGTAGAATGCGTATTATTACATCACCGACTTGTACAAACTGCAATACCGGTGACGATCAGACCCTGAATCATTTATTTTTTGATTGCTCCGCTTATAGAATTCCACGTTTATTATTAGCTAACGCTTTATTGGAAGTTTACAAAATAAGAGATCGCATCCCGCGCGATATTCAAGACGTATTGAAAAATCAAGCAACTTATAAGGCATTATACATGTTTGCTATCACATCTGGACTTGACATATAGTTTACTGGATTAAACCCATACCTTGGATATGTAAAATGCAAAATGATTTGAAATAATTTTACACTGGATTTGAACATAAATGAAATGGATATACTGAATAATGAGTTGAAAATATTTACAGAAGAAATGGAAGAAAAAAAAACAAAAGAAGTGGCTTCGGCCTTAACTTAACGGAAATGGAAGAAAGAAACAAAAGAAGTGGCTTCGGCCTTACATATATTTGAATCATAAGTATATTTAAAAAATGACAATGGCTGCATGGCTTCTGCCTTTGCCTTTCTCTATGTGAGAAAAATGAAAAAAAAAAAAAAAAAAAAAAAATTGACATAGACAGTTATTTTCTACTCTTTTTTGCCAGACTATAACTGCCGTACTCAGGAACGTCAATTAATATTAAAGTGCGATTAAAGTTGCTGCTGTCACTTTCTTTGCCATAGAAATAGAATAAGGCAACACGTCATTTAAAAAGCATTAAATTTAATTGACATCTCTGAGAGCGGCCGTTAAAAAACATAACATTCGTTAGTTCGAAACTAACGTAGGTTGGTCAACGGCGCAGTAGACGCTAAATCGCCAATGTACAAAATGTTCTCAGCTTATGTATGACCACGTCACGTATGACGTCATGTTTGCTGTTTCAGCGTAAGTATTGTGCATTAATGTAAATCAAACTTTTTATTAACCTCTCATGAATATTGCATCCAATTTGACAGCTCGTTGATGCAACAGCTTCATTGTTTCGGATCAGGGCCTTCCTAATGATCGAAGGTTTTTTTGCAGTTTAAAGTTGAACTCCGTTTCGATTCTTTACATAAGGCTTGGTAACCAACAGGAAATCGAACACACCCACCCATTTGTTACTCGTACATCTACACAAATGACTTGATTTACACACAAGTTTTTAAAGGAGTATGTATGTTTATGCCGCGTTTTTTCTGCAGGCACTTTCCTTAAATCACATTTTTAGGGTTCCGTAGTCAAACTTATAGTTTCGCAATGTCCGTCCGTCGTAGCCTAGCGCAGAGACCCTTAGTACTAGAAAGCTGTAATTTGGCATGAAATTAGTCACGTCAACAAAGTGTTACCAACAAAATTAAATGTAATAAAAAAATAAAAAATGCTTCGTAACGTGGGGATGTATTTTTTTGTCATCTACCCTGTAGTGTGGGGTGTCGTTGGATAGGTCTTTTAAAAATAGTACGGATTTGTTAAACAGTTTTTCGATTAAGTAATCCGTTTATGAAATATTAAGCTTTCAAGCTCAATTTTTCGTTAACCTTAAGTTATATCCGCCCGGTTTCTTATGCCCATTGATGTCTTTTATTTGCAAAACTTTAAACATGTAAAACAAGAACAATCATTTAAAATCTGACTTCAATGTATTAAACGGTCATTAAGCCTGTTTTTTAAAATGGTTGTCGAATCTTTTTTGTTATTTTATTACAAAGTATACTTAAAACAAAGTCGCTTTTCACGTGTGCTATCTGCATGTCTGCCTATACTATCCCGTAACTCCTAAACCACGCATCAGGTTTGATGCGGTTTTCACCATCAGCTAGATATTTTTTTACAGAAGGTTTTTATGCAATACTACATTCTGGTTTAAGTACGGGTGTTACAAAAAACCTACATAGACCGAAGCGAAGCGAGGGCGGGTCGCTGGTGATCATTAAATTGTAAAAGTATTATGTAAATAATTAAGTTAAGTACATACATACTCGTAGGGTCAAGTGGGGTAAATTTGAGACAAAAATAACAGCTTTTGGGATTACATGCTTCTAATAATTTGGTAATATTTAATGTTTGGACTTATGGGATTGTAGCTACTATCTTGGACTATCTTTCGCACAATATTAATAATTAAACACACAAACTATGTGTCTCATCTTGAGGGTTCCGTAGTTAAACTAGGAACCCTTATAGTTTCGCCATGTCCGTCCGTCCGCAGCCTAGCTCAGAGACTCCAGTACTAGAAAGCTGTTATTTGGCATGAATACATATTTATGTATTCTTCGATTGTACAAAAATGAAACAGCCGGAGCGAAGCAGGGGCGGGTCGCAATATAATATTATATATGTGAAAGTAACTCTGTCTGTCTGTTTGTTACGCTTTCACGGATAAACAGATTTAAATGAAATTTGATATGGAGATAGTTGAGTCCCAGAAAAGGACATGGTACTATCGCTAGGTATTCCCTAAAAATTGGACGGCTCCTAAGGGAATAGCGATAAACGACTTCATAGCGGACGGAGTCGCGGGAAACAGCTAGTAGAGAAGTAAATACTTGAAAACATGATACTTGGTTGTTTGGGAACAAATACTCGTGCTCATCACAAACGTCAGCCCTTACCGGGATATGAACCCGGGACCAGTATTTTCGAAGGCAGGGTCATAACCAACTAGGCCAACGTTTCGTTTTTAAACACGTACTTAAACGTTAAAGGCAATATAAAATTGCACCAATTATAAGTAGGTAGGCGTGTTATTGCACAAATGTAAGTACTTTTTGAACCAATTATCTTTTTCTACCAATTTTTAAAATGTACCTACGCGTCGATTAATTCAAAGTGTTATTTAAATGCCACATACAGACAGGCGGACATCCCTAACAGCATTATTTAAAAATCGGGCAAGAGCATGTCGGACCATGCTCAGTGTAGGGCTCCGAAGCCGTTAAGTACCTACTACAAACATAAAAATCAACAAGTAACAACTAGTTTTTAATTTAAAGTCATTTGGTGACGTCTTACAGGATTTTAGTACTTATAAATAATCTCCTCTTAGTCGTGATAGTTTTCCTTTTAAATTCTTTATATATAACATTAGACACTACAGCACAACACATTATGTCCCGGTGACCAGCTAAACTAAAAGGAAAGGTCTGTAACGGCATAAAAATCACCTTTAGTTGTAGGTATTGTATGGGAGCTCCCCTTAAACATTAATTTTATTTAAATCTAATTATTAAATTTAAAGTGAATATACAACTAAATATTCTGAGTAAGTATGTGTACAAAAAAAAGTAATTATTTTTTATAGTTATTGGAAATGGGGGTTAAAAATGAAAGTAAAACTGTTACAGCAAATGGGCTTGATTTTTCACATTTTAAAACAATATTTTCCTTTTTTAGTCGTCTAGTTTCGTATTTATGACCGTTAACGTACAAAACATGACTCCCTTTCCTGATTTCTACGTTTACGGGCCAATAAATCTGAAATAAGCCAGACTAATATACATTCATCAATATTTTACAGGAAAAGCATAGCGAAGTAATGAATAATTAACAATCTCTGAGATATTAACAAAATCAGCTAGTTCCGGCTACTTGACGATAGATGGCGTAAGCAGTATAGGTACTCATTTACGATATGGGATTAAGATATTTTTTAAGAAAATCAGTTTGGCTAGCGCCATATACAAGACGAACAAAAGTTCAATTTCATTCTGGCGCGATATATGACAACAATAAATAATAATAAATAAATATCAGAGGACATTCTCACACAAATTGACCTAGTCCCAAACTAAGCTCTAGGCTTATAAACATACTCTTATATAGAGAAGTACATACTTAAAGACTCAGAAACAAATATCTGCTCTTACCGGGATTTGAACCCAGGACCGCAGGCTTCGGAGGCAGGGTCACTCCCAACTAGGCCACCGTGTCGTGTGTGTTGTATGAATCAAAACAATGATTATTGTCGAATATAATTTATCTATTTGACGACAGATGGCGATCTCATTACCAAACACTCAAAATTGGGAAGCAGTTCTAATGCGAACCATATTAAGGACCTAAAATACGGAAACTTCGGTGCGCGTGTCCGACTCGCACTTGACGGTCTTATTTAGATATTTCTTTATATTTCTGAAGGGTAGCTTTTTTACAATAAATATTCAAACATAAAAGTAAAATAACAATAATCATATTAAAAATTGTTGTTGTTATTGTTGTTATTGTTAAAAACCTATCCTACGGGTGCCGCCGGCAGCGGGGCAGGGCTCAAGCTACCGGTGGTTAGGGCTGCAGAGAGAGGAACCTCCTCACAATACGCGCCGTGTTGAGGATTACTGCTGTCTGTATCTGGCCCTTGATCCACCTATCTAGCGAGAATCTCTTAAGGTGTTGGTCGAGACTCTTCGCTATTAGACCATTCGACGAAACAACTATCCGGACAGTGATCGTCGAATCAACATCCCACATAGCGGTCACATAGCGGTCACCGTGGGCCAAGTCAAGGTACTTCCTGAGCTTGTTCTATTATTATTTATATATGTCTTTACCAAACAAGGGACTATGGGAGTCCCGGACTTTTGGAAGGCGTAGGTACATTACGCCGACGTCAACACGCAGAGGCCCTTTAGACATCATTAATTTAGTAAAGTGGTGAGAAACCAACCGGCGATTGCCCTGGGCTCATACTAAAGAAGTATGCTCCCACGGACAACCCCCAATTAGTGTAAGACTATTTAAGAAAGATGGGAATATTAATAATTAATGGAATGATATAGATTGGGGAGCTAGGCTATTGATGAAACTATGGCGTCTGCCTGGCCAATGGAATGACTTTGGTTGAAATGGTGGACGGTGACTCGTCAACTTATTGGAATGGGCCTCCCAAAATAGCCGCAAATACAAAGCAGCAGAGAGGAAACAGTTCCAGAGGGGCTTAGGCTGGGGAGATGCTTCTGGACTTTAAACGACCGTAAGGTGCTCACTCGCCACTTATGCCACACATCTGCCCTTCGAGCATATAGCTTTTGCGACTCCGGCCTCTGAACGGACAATAACGTGAGGGTCTGTTCCTCGTCATCGTACACTCCAGCCGGTCGGTGAAGGCAAGCGTGAGGTGAGGAACAGGACCTTCCCTCGGGAGCACTCAGGTCCGTGGTGTCGCTACTCACCAACAGCTCGCCACTAGCTGCCCTGCGGCGTTATCATTATTATTTGCAGCTAGTTATTACGGTTCAAGAGATACAGCGATTGTTAAGGTCGGACCCTGCGCAAGGTCCTTTGGAAGTAGTAACTATTCCTTATCCAAACTGAGTAGGTTGTAAGGTTTTCTAAATCGCAACAAGCGGAAAGATGCGTGTGCTAAATTGAAACTTAATTAATTGCTTGCCTGATTAGTAGTAATTAAGGATAAGCGAGGCCAATTAGCATAGAAATTCGTTTCGAAGGATAAACACCAATATTTTTGGTGCGACACATGGTAGGTACGCTAAACGAGTTATTAAAAATAAAACAAAACTAATTCAGTAATGGCATCTAAACTTTAGCTGAGAAAACTTTAGTTCCATTAAACTCGGCGAATTAATACCTATAAGGAACCTAAATTGTAAAATTATTATTGTTTTGACATTTATTCATTTCTGAAGGTAGACTGATGGGTAGCGGCCGTTGTGACAGACGCGTGCGATCAGTTCTTAATATTTTTATATCTAAGATTTCGTTTTATTTAAGCTTACTTTAAGTTATAATTTTCAGTTAGGTATTGTTTTACCTTCACGTACTGTTTTATGTTGTTTGTCAAACAAATATTTAATAAATTATTTCCTGTGTGATAACTATGTTGGATTCGTGAAATAACCTTTTTAAAGACCAATTTTCCATTTTATTTTTGATTTTAGGGCGTCATCATTGTTATCGACGCTTTCGAGATAATCCTACATTTTCTAAAACATTACTAGGCAACAAAAGTTGCTCGAATGATAAGAGGCTATAAGCCCTCCTATCTTTTATGTTTGTAATTTTTAATTTTACTATAAATACTATTATTATAAATGCGGAAGTTTGGACGGATGGATGTTTGTTACTCAATCACGCCAGAACGGCTGAACAGATCTAGATGAAATTTGGCATAGAGATAGATTAGGTATAGTCTAGGATAGCACATAAGCTTCTTTTACCCCGACAAGTTGGACGATTCTTGAAGGAATAGCGATAAACGACTTCCACGCGCCCGAAGTCGCGGCAACAACTAGTAATTAATAAGTTTTTCATCAGCCTCCCCAAAACTGGTGTTGCCTAACACATGCGCGTGCGCAGCAGTAATAGAGTGCGCACCGCGACGGGCGGTCACGCGCAATGGACAACACGCCGATTTCGCGCGGGTTAAGGTGAGTGACTACCATAACACATAATTATTATTAATTAATAGACAAACACTCCAAAATGCCAGCCCTTCTTTCTAACTTCCGTCCCAACCGAATTTCACCAAACCTAGGTAACCAGTAACTAGTGATCATACTAGCTTTGTTTAAAAAACTGCGTCAGAATCAGTCCATCCATTTGGGAGCTACGATGCCACAGACAAACACACAGACACACACACATACTGACACACGTGTAAACTTATAATTCACCTTTTTTCGTTGCTAAAGGTAATTATTTTTACACGACTGCCCCAAAATAGGAGTGTAATGTTTTCAGGATTCAGTTTGTGTGTGTTTTTGTGATTTATGAGTTTCTTTTTCATAAGTCTGTTGGTGTAGGCTTTTACCCTCCACTCGTAGGCGCAGGCGCAAGGCCTCTTTTTATTCAACTTCTGAAAGACGGAGGGTAATGTTTTTGATCTGTCTGTCTGTATTCTATTGTATTGTATTGTTGTTTAGTGGTGGTAGGACCCTGTGCAGGGTCCGTCCGGATCGCTACCACCATCTTATCCATTAACAACCCGCCAAGCAACAGTGTTCGCATTGTTGTGTTCCGGTGTGGGGATAGGACAGCCGGTGAAATTACTAGCATAGAGGCATTCCATCTTACTCCTCAGGGTTGGCAACGCATTTGAGGTCTTGGGGTTATAGTCTTGAGAATTTAAATGTCTATGGGTCTCAGATTCCACTTACCATCAGGTGGCCTGAGTGCTCGTGTGCCTTCTCCTTAACATAAAAAAAAAAAAAACCATCGTAGTCCTCAGGGTTGGCAACGTATTTGAGGTCTTAGGATTATCTTGAGAACTCAAATGTCTATGGGTCTCAGATTCCACTTACTATCATTTAGGTTTGTATGTGGGTATTGTGACTATGTGTGTATGGTTCCTTGTCCCTCGAGAGACTATCCGAATGGCCTGATTTTGATAGCGACGTGTCGTCAGATTCGTCGCCCATTCCCTCATTCCCTTAGTCGCCTCTTACGACACCCACGGGATGACATGGGCCCGGCAACTACACGGGCCAAAATAAATGAGAAATATTTGTGCTAATATTCTAATTCTTGTTATTAATTACTTATATTAGAGACAATTGTTTTTAATTTAAATTTCTAATTTTTACTTCGTTTAAGGAAAATACGGGTGTAAAGGACGGGCACTTATCATCTCATCTTAAATAAAACGAAGTGTAGCATTCAATTTTTTATAGAGTATTTGTAATATATTTTGACGAGGTGGTTTAGTTGTAAGTGACTGCCTAAGAAGCTAGCAGTGCCATATTCGATTCCCAGTAAAATCAAATATTAATGTGATGAGCATTAGGGATCTCAGGCAAAGAATGGCACGGTCAAGGACTTTAATTGTTATGCCACTATGGAACCCTGTTATAATGACAGCGTTAATCATTAATTTTAGCTTTCTTACATGTGGTTTGACGCTCTCATAATGACAGGGTTCCATAGTGGCATAACACGGGAATTAAAGTTCTAGACTGTTCCAGCGATCAGTAATAAATAATGTAACATATATTTTTTTGTACGAACTCATTATAGACATGCTACTAGTCAACGGGAAGAACAATAAGGAACTAAGTGATCCTGTTACATTATTACCAATACAATTATTTTAGTTCTCTGGAAGTACTGAACGGGTCATACACAGATTTACGTTACCGTCTTTCCTGTGGACACACCGAAAGTTAACGTTTTAAGGCCTAATTTTCTGGCTAACCCCATTCCCGCAAAAACGCCGTCAGGACTGCTTTAGACCTATCATATAAAAACATAACTTATATGCACACAAGCTCTTAACTATTGACCACAGGTGAGACCACTTTTGTTTTTAGGAGTATGTATGACCCGAACATTACAGAAAATTTCTAATTTTTCTGTTATCTTTGTCGACGATCCGTTACTCTCTACTTCTCTATAGGTAAAAAACTAAAGTAAAGGACCTGTTGAATGTAGTTTTGTACAAAACTAATATGAAATTTACGTCAATATCAAATATAGATAAAAAAAAGGTGCCAAAGTTTGCAGTTAGTTATAAGGCCACCAACTTACTAGTAATTTGTTTTTGTGCAAAGAGTTTACATAAATAACCAAGTAATGATTAATAAGGATTTCCCGTTAATTCTACCATAAAAACCTGTATACATTACAATCGGATATCATATCATTCTTCATTAGGTTTGAACACCGTTTAACCGAATTTAAACTTACCGGATTACGGAATATTAACCAGTTTTCGGTATCATTTCGTAAAGGAGGATACATCCAAGGGATACGTTTTGTTACCTTAATAGTTACTTCGTAGATACGGCTTTAGTTTGTAGCTGGCTGTTGTCACATTCAGACGAATATTGCGACAGAAACGGCGCGGTTGTGCGAAAGTGCTAGTTAGTGGAGTTAATACAAGCGTGTTGATATGCCACTTATCTATATAAGGTAATGTTTTCGTTATGTCAGTTAGTATTTGTTTTAGTAATTTGTGAGCCGGAAGGAACATTATGAAACTTGGTTTTACTCTTACTGACAATTTCGTAATTCAATTTGTCATATCATAATCTATATATAAAAATGAATCCCTGTTTCGCTTGGTCACCTCGCATGAACGGCTGGAACGATTTCGCTAATTCTTTTTTTGTTGTGTTCGTTATCATCCGGAGAAGGTTCTTATGAGAGAAAAAAAATGTAAAATCCATCGGGAAAGTCAAAAACTTGCAGCGGGGCAAAGCCGCTGACCGGTAGTTAGTATAATAATAATATAATGTTGACGATTCCAGTTATGAGTTTTTTTTTAAATTATATATTATGTAACGTTAAGTCTTGGCAGGTTTTCAATGCCGGTTTACACCTGTAGTCTGTCTTTAGATCAGTTGTTCACTGACCTAGATCAATAAAACATCTTCGCACTTCATTATTAAACTGCATGCATCCTAAAGTTTTTAGTCAATTAAACCGTGCTAAAACGGCTAAGTACTTTCTAGATTAATATAGACTTACGCCCTTTCAAACTACTCTCGTTTTCAATCTTAATGTATGTAATTAGCGTGGTTCCGAAAAAAACTAGAGCGTATTTATTACAGTTAAAGTTATCTTAGTTTTAAAGTGAAGTTCCATACGTATACGATTGACTTGCGAGGCTGCAATCACGAGTACGGTAAAAAGGGGTTTAGAAACACGAGGCGACTTTGTAATTTTTTTGAATTTCGCGACATTTCTTTTATATTTTCAAGAAGATTGTGAAGCGATGCTTAAATTTCGTAGCTGTAAAAACTAATCCATACAATTTTAGCTCCGGGCGATAACGTTCCTCACCCCCTAAATCTAATCCGACTTCCACGATTTTTTAATATGTCGTAGATATTATGAAAAACCAGGTCTGTACGTTTCTTTTATTCGTTTTAGTTATTTTCTTTTCAATAAATATTTTCTTGGAAAGGAAAACGTGCAGACCTAGATTTTCATAATATCTACAACATATTAAAAAAGTGATTTAATTAAGAGGAAATTAACAAAAAATAAATAGCTTTTATTTCTTGCAACCAATATTGCTTGAAAATGGCCAGCTGAAAGTCTGAAAAACTGATTTCTAATCACGTCTTTGATGTCACCCTGTATAATGGTCGGTGGCGTTGTAGGCAGCAGCTTATGACCACTTTAGGGGTCGCTGGCGTTCAAAGGGTAATGCATACTACATACATTGCATGATAATAGAGCTTGTAAAATAGTACAACGCAGCCAGGAAACGCCAAATGTGTATTATAGGTGCAAATAGCTCAAATCCTTCTTAAATGTGAATTCTAAAAACTGCCAAATATCCTGTGGCCAAAATACATTCATGAAGGCCTTCCTTTTGGGTATCCGCAGTTTATTAAGATGGTGATGCAACCTTAGTCCTCAGGATTGGTAACGCATTTGAAGTCTTAGGATTGCAGTCTTGAGATTGAAGACTTAAAAATAAAAATGTCCATGGGTCTTAGATCCTATTAACCGTAAGGGACGCCTGTGTTTCTTCTTACCATCAAATATCTTGCAATTATTTGACTGTGCTAAGCCTGATTATTGTAGCGTTTGCATTTATTTCTGTTTTTTTATGTGTTGGAGAAGACAAACTATCTTTCTGAAATTACCTGATGCTATCTTCAACCCTATGGGGTCTTTTATGTAATTACCCCTCAAGACCTGATGGTAAGTGAACTCTATAACCCATCTAAAGAGAGAAACAAAGGAAGGAAGAAAGAAATTGTTTATTCGTAGCAAACATTAAATACTTATTTAAATTTAACAAGAAAGGAATTTCGAATATAATTTATCACGAAATGGTCTCCATTCAGCGCAGCGTGATGCTAGCAGAACCAGCGCTGTTCTTCCGTTTTGACCGAAAGATAAGACTTAGATGGAATGCCCCTATGCTAGTAATTTCACTCATTGTTTTACCACCACACCAAAGCACATCACGCTGTTTAGCGGCAGATGAGATGGTGGTACTTGTAGCGATCCGGATAAACCTTGCACAAGGCCATGGCAAACAATGGACAGGTTGCGTATAATTGCACTTCTGTTTACTGTGAATTTTCCGGTAGTTCTTATTTTCGTCAATCTTACTGAATCAATAGTAAAGAAAGAAAGAAAGAAAAAGTTTATTCGTGACAAACAAGTACAAAAAATAAACTATAATGGTTATTTAAACGTAATTTGTCACGAAGTGGGCACAACTCAGCGTGATGCTGGCAGGGCCAGCGCTGTTTTTCCGTAGTGACCATACTGACAGCAGGGCAGGTTCTGGTGTGCTAAGTCAACAGCAGCATCAACTAAAACTCCTGTGGGGCTTCTTCTTATTCTTATTTTATATTAATGGCGGTCCACTGCGATATTCCGCAGTGATTTCGCCAATGTCCAGTGTAGTATAAATAAATCAGTCAAGATAATAAATCAAAAGTAAAAGCCGGACATCTTTCAATCGGCCATCTTCCGAAGGTTACCGGAAGCCTCCTGAGGGGCAAACACGCTGTACCGGAAACAAGTGTCAAATACGTCAAATGGGATTTAGTGTCATACGAAAAGTAGCTATCATTATTAACCTTTTCAAACGCCTTACGTCAAATACAAAAAAAATACTTAATCCATACGAAATAACGTCTCTTAAACTTTAGGTGAGTATTTTTTAGGAAATTGTATCTAATTAAGGACTGAAATTAAGTTAAACGCTAAATCAATTATGACGATTAAACTCAAGGAAGAACTCAAGAAGTAGAGACTGAAGCAGCTAAGAGTGGACAGGGATTGTAGGAAAGAGACGGGTTCCAGGATAACAGACCTTCAATAGTTAAATAATAAATAAATATCATAGGACAATGTCACACAAATTAACCTCGTCCCAAACTAAGGTCTAGGCTTGTACTATGGGTACTAGGCAACGATAAACTTACTTATAGAGAAATATATACTTAAAACAGAAAGCATCCAAGATTCAGGAACAAATAGTGCTCATCACACAAATATCTGCCCTTACCGGGTTTTGAACCCAGGACCCCTAGCTTCGAGGGCAGGGTCACTACCATCTAGGCTAGCGTGACGTCAAGTTGAAAACGTACTTGAAGAAGTTCTAAAGTGACACAATTCTCAAGCACCTAGCACAGTAAGTCCCTAGTCCAACCGATGCAATTGATCAAACAGCAAACTAGAGCGACATGAGGAATGCAATGAACTTTACGGCCGAATGCGTAGGCGCATAGAAATAGCGGCGCTGCACGACAAACGCAGACATAAGTGGCTGGTTAGTCAATGCGGTGCAATACCGTTTTAGGGATGCGTTGGATGAACCCTATGGGCTTTTCATGGTACGTATGGAACACGCATGTATATAGGCCACCTGGTGGTAGCACTCGGCCTAGAAGAGTTATTCCTTTAAAAATAATAATATTAAAAAAAAAGTAAAACCCGTCTTCAAAAAGCAAGAAATAACGTCTTTCAAAATGATAGGTCAGTCCAACTGAATTCGGCTTTTGGTTAAAATATAGTGGGACGCCAACTTCACTTGGACTGACGTTCTTAACTATCATTTTAAAAGAATTAATTTCTTGCTTTTTTAATATGGTTTAATTTATTTCATACCTTTTCATGACATTTCTTAACATAATCATGTTACGTCGTCCACGTATTCTTATTCCTATTTTATTTTAGGAGTTACCTCGATCTCTCCAAGGTCCCATCATCAAATCTCAAAATCAAATCGAACAAAAAAAATATTGAAATCTGTCCAAGTGTCTTTCTGTAATCGGGGAGCATACATAAAACAAATCCCGAAGAATTATCCACGAGAAGAAACTTCTCCTTTTTTTTGATTTTCGTAGATATTTCGTTTAAAAATGGCTGCAAAATTTCTAAATAATTTCTTATAATAAACCGCCTTAATAAGTAAGGCAGTCAGCGTAAAAAGCTTTATTTGCTAAAAGGTGATTATTATGTAATTTGTTTGGGTTGTCTGTATTGCCATCTCAAAGGGTATACGCGAGCAGCTCGTGTAGATTATTCTCTGCTTCTTGATTATCTGCCTACTTTATATATTGACTAAATTGTACTCATTATGACAGGTGTCAGGAATTGAATTTTTAACTTCCTTTTACTGTAGTAAAATGAATAAAGATAAAATGATAAGTGTTTCTGGCGCTAACACCGTTATGCAAAACCGCACTTCATATCCGCAATTTGTCTTCCTGCAGAAGCTGGAGATTATGACGTCGCTGTAAGAAGTAAAAATAATTTTAATAGAAAGTTCTTAGCTATCTTTTCTTTTTCTTATTAATTGATTTCAGAATAATATGGTTTTTTAAGGTTTGTCCTTATCACTTACCATAAAACAAAAAAGCAAAAAAAATATTCATAATTCTTTAACCCAGTGTCCGGCGTAAATATTTCGAAACGACGTGTTGCGACGCGGAAATATTAAACTTACGATTGGTGAAAAAGTACCGTAAAACGGGGTGAATAGGGACACATTAAAATAAGGCATAACTTTAAACAAAATAACGTTACTTATTATATTGGAAATTATTTCAATCTTATAATTAGTAACGAACCTATGCTTCATTTTAGGTTGTGTCTCTTTTCACCCCTTAGTTAGGCACTTTTTTTTCACCGCGTGTTACGGTAGGTACTACCAAAATTTCATATCGACAGGTTGAGGTTTTGAGCCGTAAATAGAGAACAACAAACATACACTTTCACTGTTATCCCTTAATAGGGACCCGTAGAAGTAAAAAATCTAGACCAAAATCAAATACAGTGATGGAATCGCAAGTCTCTAAAGAGTAATAATAGATGATGTTATATTTGAGTAAAATACAATTGAAATTGCATCATAAAACGTAGGTAGTAAAGTTTAATTTCAGCTTATTGTAATGTGGTAAATATATGGCCACTGCCCTATTAAGGGTTAACATACATTATCAGTAAGGATATGCCTACTTAAGTAAAGAAGAATTATGTTTATCTTTTCTAAAGATCAATTCGACATTGTCCTAATTATGCAGAAGGCCGAACCGTAGCGGAAATTTAGTTCATGTTATTTTTCATACACAGGAAATTGGAAAATCGATACCTACATTGCCTACTATATGGTACCGTCCGTTCCGGCTATAAACATATTTTATAGCGTAAGGATATGTGTTAAATATTGTAAAGTTATTAAGAACCTTATAATTGCCGCTGTGAAAAACTTTCTGCAACAAAAACTGCAAAATATAAATTAATACATCTTTTGCGTCAAATTGATAACATCCATTTTTTTATCGCTGAAGTTAAAAACGTTACCCTTCCGGACTTTAACAAGATTATTATCATGTGTTCTCCTTTATTAAGATTTCTATTTAACAAATTTTTTATGGCTTCTATTGTATAAATGCTTGGTCCTTCGGACCGGATGTTTTTAAAAGATTAGCAAAAATTGGGTTAAAAAACGGGTTAAGCGCAAAATTTAAATTGAGAAATAATATAAAAACAATTCAGTGCCTCAAGCTCGATTTAGAGTTAATTTTAAACGGACATGACGAATCAGTCAATTAAAAAGATACGGAACCAACTCTCACGAGTTGCGCGCATTGCGTACGCGCCGCATCCACTGAAACGATTAGCACCAAAACGGGCGTATTATGCAATCGTTCGCTATCCAGGCAATTAATTCGTTATTAATACCAAACACACCTAATATTATGCACTCATGCTAAAAGAGCTCGGGTGGCCTAGGGACTTATGGGCAACATCGACTAACAGGCTGATTTTAGCCTGACAGTTCATCTTGTCAGACAGACTCGGAATCAGGTTTCATACATTTTTTGTCAGACTTGAGCGTGCTTGAGCGTGCGTGTTGTGCGTGGTGAGTAGCGACACCACAGACCTGAGTGCTCCTGAGGGAAGATCCTGTCCTGTTCCTCACATTACGCTTGCCTTCACCGGCCGGCTGGAGTGTGCGATGATGAGGAACAGACCCTCACCTCTTGCCTACCATTATTAACGGTCAGAGACGAGTCGCCAGAGCTATATGCTCGAAGGGCCGATGTCTTGCATAAGTGGCGAGTGACCATCTTACGGCCGTTTAAAGTCTAGAAGCACCTCTCCACAGTCTCTCTTAGCCCCTCTGGAACTGTTGCCTCTCTGCTGCTATTTTGGGAGGCCAATCCCATTGATTTGGTGAATCACCGACATTGGGCAGGCAGGCGCCGTAGTTTTATCAATAGCCTAGTTCATCAATCCATATCATTTCATTCATAAATCCTATTATTTATGTTCACATCCTTCTTAAATAGTCCTACACTAACCGGTGGTTGTCCGTGGGAGCTTACTTCTATAGTGTGAACTTAGAAACAATCGCCGGTTGGTGTCCCATCAGCATCACTAAGTTGTCTAAAGGGCCTCTGCGTGGCTTCAGCTCTATGTACGCCTTCCAAAGGTCCAAACTCCCATAGTCCTCTGTTTGGTAAAGACATACAAACGATCTTAGAACCTTAATATAATCTCAAAGGCATGCAATCACAAATAACTAATTCTGCAGATAATTTTTAACCGGCATTAAAAAGGAGTTTCTATGTTCGATTATTTGTTTTATTTTTTATATATTTTCATCGATTTCTCCGTCAAAAGAGGACCGATTTAGTAAATATTTTTTTTGTTTGATAGTTTACACTTTTGAGGTGGTATTTGATTGAGGTACTTGATTAGGGAACCCTTGCGGAATTGAGGGAACCCCTCAAATAGTATAGGCATAATATAATACATATTTTATATCGATTTTAGTATTTTCAGCAACAAGTCTAGCATTTGTATTCAAAAAGTATTATTTTGTGAAGTGGAACTGATGATGAAGACCACAGACGGCCACCGGAACTCCTCAATGGTGCTTATTACAAGAGTGGCGATAAGATATCTCGATTAAGATAGTTAAACGACTATGACGAACCCATTTAAATGGTTTAAATTATGACAATGACTTTCCCGCGCCGTTGCTTGCGGCGGGCTTAAAATATCCTATTGTTTTTTGTTAATTGAGATGTGGAACTACATAAAGCATGTTACGATTGCTAAAAACATCAAATAAAACAAATGTTTTAAAAACAAAAAACACCTCAATGACGCCAATATAATATTTTTTTTTAAAGAAGAAGAGAAGAAGAAGAAAAACGTTTATTTTGTGCCTATAATAACTACAAAGCAAAGTGCAAACAACTTATATAACTATTTTTATCTAAAGACACTAAAAGGGCGATCAGCTCAGCATTAATGCTGGAGCATGTAGCCACAGCGCTGATTTACAGCTGTAGACGGTAGTAAGTACATACATAGATACATAACACCACGCCTTCATTCCCAGAGTGGGGTAGGCACAGCTATAGAAATACCGACAACTATTAAAATACTTGTTTATAATTCTGTAACCACATTTTGCAAAGTCAGGCTAAGAAGTTAACTAGTGTATTAGTGACAAGTAGCAAGCCCATCACCTAACAGTTCTACAAGCCCTTATTCCTTAGGTAGCTAAGTTACTAATTACTGTTCCCTCGTAAAGGCTGGACGAAAGGCCTGGCCCCTATTTCACCATCCTGTCGGTGAAAAGTGATAGGTGACAATTCGGTATACATTACACTGTTAACAAGTTCCTACATGAATGGGATTCATATAAGACACGCAATGTACACTAAAATGTCACCTGTCACGTGACATTTAATTATCAGGGTTGTGAAATAGGGGGGGGGGGATTACCCAGTAAGTTTGAGTTGTCACAACTTTACTAACATTACTTGTGCATTCTCAATTTGGTAGAAGGATTAGGACAAACGAACCAAAACACTAACATTTATAACATTAGTAGGGATTTGTTAAGTCTATTAGTTTCATGGTATCTCGAAGCGCCGGTAAGTTAGCTAGATGAACGGATGGTTGTATAATTTAAAGCGATAATTGTTACAACTTACTTCGTTCCTGTATTGCGTAATAGAAGTAATATTCACACGCAATTTAATGATTTTAATCTATTCTAAAACCAACAATCAGATGTTATCACTCGACTGAATATGATTTGCATGTATTTATGTCCCAATAGAGCAATTTCGAAGGTTATTTAGTAATATAATGCAATAAAATCTGTCTAGATTTGGTTGCATTATATTCATAAAAATTAAGCCACGAAGTTGAAATCATGTTCAACTGGCGCGACGATTCCGCGATAGAAGTCGTTTATAGCTGCTCCCTTCGGAAACTTCACAATTTTCCAGAATAAAAAACGTCCTATGTAGGTCCTTCTCCGGGACTCACACTATTTCCAAACCGAATTTCATCTATATTGGTTCTCCGTGACAAACAGACTTATTAAATAAAAGTGGCGACATGATCTTTTTTTTTTATGCTAATGATAAGGCACACGAGCACTCAGGCCACCTGATGGTAAGTGGAATCTGAGACCCATAGACATTTGAATTCTCAAGACTGTAATCCTAAGACCTCAAATGCGTTGCCAACCCTGAGGACTAAGATGGAATGCCTCTATGCTAGTAATTTCTTATCCCCACACCGGTACACAACAATACGAACACTGTCGCTTGGCGGGTGGTTAATAGATAAGATGGTGGTAGCGATCCGGACGGGCCACCATTTCTTTCCATGTACCCTTCATAATTATGTTAAAGTTACTTGGTAATCAATGATATATTTTCATTAACACTTTCTGTTATGAACAAGCGACCAAGTTACGTAAACAGACCATTCATTGCCATTCAACAGTTTTGTTTACGGTTAAAACTGTCTTTGTGACTTGGATTATGGAAACGACGAATTTTGGTAAGACACGTTACGCACAATATCGACATAAATACTATAATTAATTGAAAACGTCCAAAATTCTAATCTGAAAATAAAACAACGCATGCTCTCAAAAACAGGCATAATTTGATGTTTTCGTCGATATACGAGTAAGTTAAATTCTCTAAAAGTTTGGGTATTTTTATTTTAGGTGATTAGTCACTGGTATAAGTGGTGGTGGTGGTGGTGGTGGTAGTGGTGGTTGGTGGTGGTTTCTAGATATATATTTAAAATTAAAAAAAAACATTAATCTTAAGTGCAACGACTCGAAACTTAAATCTTTAATATCTCGGCTTCGTTTTTAACTACCCATTAATTATTTATATTAATGAGTATTTGGTCCTCTTTTTTATGCACAGGAGAAGGCCACACGAGCACTCAGGCCACCTGATGGTAAGTGGAATCTGAGACCCATAGACATTTGAATTCTCAAGACTATATAATCTTATGATTGCAATCCTAAGACCTCAAATGGGCTGCCAACCCTGCGGACTAAGATGGAATGCTTCTATGATAGTAATTTCACCGGTTGTCTTATCCCCACACCGGAATACAAAAATGCGAACACTGTTGGTAACGATCCGGACCACCCATAAGCCATGATAATATCATCCAAGGCCACTGAAAAAAAGATACCTACTTAATGTTCATAAAACGTACCTAATGCCTCTGAACCCCCTTAAATATTATCTGGTATACAAATATAATACTAGTACTTTATTAGCTTTTTATTATGAATGGTTTTTCCACTCGTAATAATGGCAGTTAATAAGCATAGTGTTTAAATTAGAGTTGCTTACCCAGAGATACTCGCGATGCTAAGACGAGGTTAAAGACTTCGTTTGTCGAAATCGGGCCATCTGTGGTGGTGTAGTGGTGGTAGGACCCTGTGCAGGGCCCGTCCGGATCGCTACCACCATCTTATCCATTAACCACCCGCCAAGCAACAGTGTTCGCATTGTTGTGTTCCGGTGTGGGGATAAGACAACCGGTGAAATTACTAGCATAGAGGCATTCCATCTTAGTCCTTAGGGTTGGCAACGCATTTGAGGTCTTAGGATTATAGTCTTGAGAATTCAAATGTCTATGGGTCTCAGATTCCACTTACCATCAGGTGGCCTAAGTGCTCGGGTCCCTTCTTCATAACATAAAAAAAAAAAAAAACTGTTCAGCATCTACGAGGAAACAAAGAACCCATACATACAGCTCTATTCTAATAGGATAATTCTTTTGAGGTGCTACAGTATTTAAGTCGGCAGCGATTACTGTCAAGTAAATAAATGCTACCGTAACGTTGACTATACAACAACATGAGGGCAATATGGTTTTAAAAGGAATTGACTGCAGCATCACTCAAACTTTGTAGATAGGTAAAAAACTCAAGATAAGCCCACTTATTTAATTATGTAGTTGTATCTCTGTCCCTTCCACTCATCCTAAACTGACTTGTCATGGTAACCCCCAGATGTGTTCTAACTGCATGGAAGAGGAACTTTACTTAGATTTTTTACACGTTTGATACTTGATCTATATGTATTTACTGTGTGAAAGCACTTTAAAGATCCATCGGCTTTGTATTTAATAATTATAAGGCTACAAGGCAACTAGAGGCAAGCTGTTAGTGAGTAGCGACACCACGGACCTGAGTGCTCCCGAAAAAGGTTCTGTTCTTCAACTCACGCTTGAATTCAACGACCGGCTGGAGTGAACAATGACGAGAAACAGACTCACCTCTGACTTGCCTTTATTGGCTGGACAGATTAGAGTCACAAGAGCTATACGCTCGAAGGGCGGATGTGTTATTTCATTTCAATTATATACGAGTAGCCTATTGTCATTGTTCCCACCCTTGTTAAATAGTCCAACATTAACCGGTGGTAGTCCATGGGAACATACTTCTATAGTGTGAACCCAGGGACAATCGCCGGTTGTGCCCTATCACTCTACTAAATTAAACGCCTACCATAGGTAAAAATTATACTATTTGGAAGTGAGAGATTACACAACTCAATAATATGAATTAAAAATAGTGTAGGCCCTATTAAACTTCCTTGAGGCACACCGTAATGTATTGATTCTTCATCACTCACAGCCTATTGAGTACGCTATGTTAGTCTGAAAACATATCGAGCACTGAGCCTCTTATATCTATGCTTTCCATTTTTGTCATAAGGATGTACTAACTACAAACTACGAGTACTTACTACACTAAAACTTCTCGAAACTGTTTCATTACTTTTGCTGATATGTTATCCTAGACCTGTGCGCAGTCGTTTCTTAAGGACATAATTAGCGTTTTAATTTACGCTTCGTTGACTAGAATTATACACCGTGAGTTACTTAGAGTAGGTAGATGAGAATTGGAAAGCACGAGAGGAGTGGTTTTCCTCCGTTTGATTTGAGATGCCAATTTAGAATCGGTTACAATATTTACAGACTTAGTTTTATCATCTGATAACTTAAGCAGCTCAACTGGGTATTGCCTAGAGGGTTTCATTCCAGACATGAGATTGATGACCTCCAACGTAACTTACGGATTGTTATTGGAGATCTTTTCAAAAGTTACGCTATCTTTAGAATGTTGTGTAGAAAACCACTCCTTGTATAGAGTTTAATTCCGTTGCGTAGATCTTAAGCAAAAATTCGCTTAGTATTTACTTAAAACTTAGAGGAAAGTAAACTTTTTTGTTTACTTTCCTCTTGGTTGAAATGAAAAGCGGAAAGTTGCATTCTAATGAAAGTATCAATTGTACCCTCGAACATGCGCTCGTGCAGCCTTGATATTATTATCTTAGGATGCAATTGATCACTTCCGTTGGTTAACAATCCACTATACAAAGGCCTTTTAGTCTGGTAAATGGCACCATTTACCAAGTACATATCAACGGGTCCAATCAACGACAAGGTGGAAGGACCATGTGCAGGGTCCGCCCGATTAGCTATCACCAACTTGCCGTTTGACCTGCCGCCAAACACCAGTGTTCGCATTGGCGTTTTCCAGTGCGGAGGTAAGACAACCAATGAAATGAGTAGAATATAGGCATTCCATCAAAGTCCTCAGCGTTATCAACGCATTTGCAGTCTTGAGATTTTCATCGTAAGATTACAATCTAGAGGTTGATCCCAATGAAATTCAGAGTCCACTTACTATCAGGTAGCCTCCGTGCTCGTTTGCCTTCCCCATGACAGAAAGAGTCGGGCATAAAAATGTATTTCATGGTTTCACGCGCAAGCGCAACACGAGCATTTTGCGTAGTAATTGATGATATATCACGCAGCATGAATGAATATACATTTATGTGCACTACTATCTGATTGATGTATTATCTAAATGATTTCTTTACGAAGTTAGCGTGTAAGATAAACATTCTTTATAAATTATTGTTAGAGCAAACGGATTTTCTTGTGATTGTGACAATCGTGTAGTTAGATTGTTAAAGCCAAGAATCTCACGCGAATAAAGTCAATGATACCATTAATGTTTCACCTTTCATGCTATGTTTGATATCGGACAACGGCTGTTAGAGTAGCGAGACAGGGAAGCGGTCAGTTGGTAGACCACCTTAGTCACACTGCTCACATGCAGGAGACTAGCCAGCAGGAGGTGTAGGTTAAGAGGATTACCTGTTTTTTTATAGCAATGAGAAGGCACACGAGCACTCAGGCCACCATATGAGGACGCCACTGGAATAAAAGTAATTAGGACGCCACTGGACTCTCAGCGCCCTCTTAAGTGAAATCTGAGACCCATAGACATTTGAATTCTCAAGACTGCAATCCTAAGACCTCAAATTCCAACCCTAAAATTGAATGCCTCTACGCTAGTAATTTCACCAGTTGTCTTATCCCCACATGCGAACATTGCTGCTTGGCGGTGGCGGTAGGTTAATGGATTAGATGGTGGTAGCGATCCGGACGGACCCTGCACAGGGTCCTACCACCACTAAACACATTCGATACAGTATTCATTCACGTACAATGAATCCGTATAATGTAATTAGTGAATAAAATGCATTCCTACTGCAAGGCCGCTTATCTGGCGCAGAGGAGATTGGCCACAGCGACATTAAAGACAATAGACCCACCTTGTAGGCGGTTTCAGTAAACAATAAGTTAAATAACCGTTACGTCAGGGCCGCAAGATCATTGTATACTCACTAAACATTTTCGCTAGTCCCACGTTCCTAATTTAAGATAAAGTTTCAGAGTCAAAGTTAAAGTGTTTCAACCTGCACAGTCTCCACGTTGGCATTCATTTTAAGCCGACTCGATACGGTACGCAAGGCTCAACAATGGTTTTCACTTTAAATTGACCCATAATTAGACACGCTTGTGCGTTAAGTGATACATTTTGTCTCTCCTTAAAATTAACATTTTAATTAAAGATTTATTTTGCGCAAACAAAGTGAAAAGTAAGTAAAGTGTAACAAGTTTTTTATCGGGGGTCAAAAAATACATTGTAGACACCAGATGATAAAAACATACACTATACAATACAAATCACTTCATTGCACACCAAACAAAAATATTGTACTTGCAACCTGTCTCTAATAAACTGGTAAACATCTTAGACTGCTAGTGCAAAATGTGGTAACAGAATTGTCAACATCAACACGTCTTTTTAGAGTTGTTGGTATTTCTGTAGCTCTGCCTACCCACTCTGAGAATTAAGGATTGCACATATGTATGTAGGTACCATTTCCAAACACTCATCATCCAGGATAAACCTACTTAGCTAGCTTCTACCGTCTCACAGTAGGCATAGCGAACCATACACATCTCCTACATCCTCGTTGAACAATCTACTATTGTTTTAAGTTGTTTGTAAATATACCTACATTGAGAACTAGTTACAACGTCAAATTCTTTTTTGTTTAGCTGTGATTGTTGTCATTAGAGGCTGGGCGGGATGACCGATTTTGGAGACGGGTGAGTTACCGAAATCAGATTTGTACTGAGGCTTTAGGACAGGTACAGATGGGGCATGCACCGCACCGCGATTGAGCCACAGCCACAGTTCCTTTTTAGGGTTCCGTGACCCAAACACGGGTGCCAACGCGACAATACAATAATAGTACGAAACCCTTCGTGTGCCGGTCAAATTGGTACATTTTAAATTGAATGGTCATAATGTTGTAAATGTTTGCAACAATTTTGACCAACAAGTTCAAGGTTTCAAATTAATATTTATGACACGCAAGCTTAGGACACGAATTGCATTCGTCCTTGCAATGTTTGCAACAATTTTGAGCCAAAAAGTTCAAGGTTTCAAATTAATATTTATGACACGCAAGCTTAGGACACGAATTGCATTCGTCCTTGCAAGGAAGGCGACGTTATGAAAAGGTCTCGATATTAGATTGCAAGATTATTTTACAGTAAAACCTGAGCACGGACGCGGGTCGGCTCGTGATGTTTGTTGTT
Organism: Acleris holmiana; assembly: GCA_949316455.1. Classification (NCBI taxonomy): domain Eukaryota; kingdom Metazoa; phylum Arthropoda; class Insecta; order Lepidoptera; family Tortricidae; genus Acleris; species Acleris holmiana. Next base: position 22,185,597 of record OX438766.1, read on the forward strand.
ATGACCCTTGCTGGAACCACACACGCCGTGTATTGTCGTTCATATTAGAAATAGGCGAATAGGCACGCCGTACTCCCGACCAGACCCGCGCCCGCGTTCAGTGGCGTCTTGCTCTTTAGGTGGGTACGAATTAGAGCAGCGGGTTGAGGTACGCACGGCTCACCTATTTTGCTCAAATTCGTACGCGCTCACGCGCTGTGCGCGAGCAGCGGGAGAGCGGCTCGCGGCGAGCCGTCGAGAGTCAGTCTTTTGACCGTGCTCAAAGGCGTCTCGGTGTGCGAGCCTAATTTAAACGTGTATTCAAGCGTGCCGTGGTATAAAAAAAATATAAGAACGACAGGTTCTAACTTGTCTGTGGGCGAGGCGCGTACAAATTTAATAAAGTTGCTGATTCGTACCACTACCGAGGCAATTTCTTCTTCTTTTTGTAAATAATTCGGTGAATTACGATAAACGCAGCCGCAGCTGTCATCGTGTCCGACGCCATTTTGAAATGTCGGCTCGCGGCGAGCATGCTGCTTCACCCGCGCATGTTTATGTGCGACAATTTGGCTCACGAGCAGTTTGCCACGTGGCGAGCATGCCTCAGGCTGAGCCGCTCAGATTCGTACCCAGCTTTTAGTCACCTCTCACACTGTATCACAGCCCTTATCATCATCAGAGATGCGTCACGTTAGACGCGTAACAAAAGCAATTCTTTCAATATTTTGTAAACAGTGACCCAACTGACAAAATTGCCTATAATAATAAGGAAGGAGTTTGTTTAATAACAACCCATTGTCTACCGGTTAGTATCCGAGGAATCGTCATACTTTCCGAGTCAGTGTCAGGCAGGCTGCGCACGAGTTTGCATACAGTACAATGTGCTCAGTGTGGTAAGAAGTGTTAAAAGTGTAAATTGTGTTTAAGTTTTAAGGCTGGCAAAAAAGAGTTTGAGAGTGAGAATGGAACTTAATTTTAAGGCGATGGAAGGTAAAAATTGGATAGTGTTACCATATCACATTGAAATATCTTAACTCTTTTTTGCCAAGTTATAATTATTAAGGTTGTTGGTAGAGACCTATTTTTAACCAATAAAAGCTTTTTCAGACCAGTATAATGATGATTTTAAGAATTATTACTATTAGTAAGAACACTGTGAAGCATTTTTAGGGTTCCGTAGTCAAACTAGGAACCCTTACAGTTTCGCCATGTCCGTCCGTCTGTCCGTCCGTCCGCAGCCTAGCGCAAAGACTATTAGTACTAGAAAGCTACAATACGGCATGAATATGCATATTAGTTACTTTAACAAAGTGGTACATTAAAAAGTAAAAAAATATTTCCCTACACGTAACGTGGGGATGCATTTTTTTCTCGTCTACCCTATAGTGTGGGGTATCGTTGGATAGGCCTTTAAAAAATATTATAGGTTTGTAAAAACAGTTTTTCGATTAAGTAATCCGTTTATGAAATATTAAGCTTTAAAGCGCAAATTTTTGTTAGACTCAAGTGCCCCTCCCCCCCCACAGCCAAAACTACAAATACTAAATATCTGAACAAAATCTTAAATGAAAGAGCATATAATCAAATTTAAAGGAAAACTATCACGACTAAGTAGACATCATTGGATCTTGAGATACAGGCGATTAAAGTGTTTATACCTACTAAAATCATCTAAGACGGCACCAATAAGATATTACTTGTTCATTTTTATGTTTGTAGTACTTAACGGCTTCGGAACCCTACACTGAGCATGGTCCGACATGCTCTTGCCCGGTTTTTAATTAGATTTTATTTCGGAAGCATACATACATACATACATAAATCACGCCTGTTTCCCAGAGGGGTAGGCAGAGACCACTTCTTTCCACCTGCTACGATCCTGACAAAGCTCTTTCGCTTCTTCCACATTCATACATCGAGTCATGCATGCACGTCGGTTTCGGGTACTTAAGATTCGGCCCTTTTCCAGTATTTCCCCGATTTGATTCTAGCTATTTCGGAAGCAAAGCAATGAAAATGTCTGTCAAGATTTGTTACGACTCTTTCGCGTTCAACGAAACTTAATAACAGCACTAGCCTTTATACGCGACTTGATCCGCTCTATCTATCACTTTTGTGATAAAATCTACGAAGGAAAGAAGTTCCTATCAATATGTAAACTGACCATCACCAATTGCAATTCCTGCCTCATAATTCCCTGTTCATCTAATCTTGTCTTTTTGATGTTAATGAGAAGGCACACGAGCACTCAGGCCACCTGATGGTAAGTGGAATCTGAGACCCATAGACATTTGAATTCTCAAGACTATAATCCTAAGACCTCAAATGCGTTGCCAACCCTGAGGACTAAGATGGAATGCCTCTATGCTAGTAATTTCACCGGTTGTCTTATCCCCACACCGGAACACAACAATGCGAACACTGTTGCTTGGCAGGTGGTCAATGGATAAGATGGTGGTAGCGATCCGGACGGACCCTGCACAGGGTCCTACCACCACTAGACTTGTCTACTAGTCCTAGTCCTTAAAAAGAAGAATCAAATCAATTAGAGAAACCCTGACTAGCACATTTAACGTACGAATATAAATAGGTAAGGACCAAATAGTTGGATCATAGTTAGGCGTAGTTAACCATACAAACAACAAAAGTGAAAAAAGTTCCGTTGTGACACGAAAAGTATTCATACAAATGTATGGCTAACTTTCGTTGTGCAACGGAAAAGTTTCATAGAAAATTTAATTGTGTGATTTAGCGTGCCCAACTTTTTGGACCTTACCCAAATATATGAGAAATGAGAAGTAATTTTATCTTACCGCATCCTTTTTTTACTGTATTAACGATAAAGCTTTCTTAGGTATAACCAGATAAGATAACTTTTACAAAGACATCGAATCCGTCGCAGAACAAAATGTAGTAACGCGATCTATAATCAGTCTTCTATTGTTCCAGGTCATTAGTGATATCGTTAGCAGTCGTGTTAACGATCATCGACCTGACGCTCGGCTTCACGCTTCACAACCAACGATACTCGGACATGTTCGCTGACGAAAGCAATAAATTTGAAAAACAACATGACGTGAAAAGATCCAACGACTACGAAACAACCGAGAATACAGAAATTCCTGCAGTAGTATTGGAAGAAGAAGAAAACAGGACTATCGCTGTAAATGCTTCAGTAATTATAGCATATCCAAAAGACGCAACAGAACTTTATAAAAATAATTCAACAAAAGCAACGGATCTGTTACCAGTTACGAATGGAGGCAATATAGTTCTCAATGTTAATGCTAATAACGTAAGTAGATTGGACTGGTTTGAAGTCACTACAAGCAGTGCGGTGACAACAACATCAAAGAGTGAAAATCTAACTGAAACTAGAGCTGTTAATAGCAGTATGAGAAATATACGTAAAAATGATAATGAAACGGTTAATAATACTATGAACAATATATTTAATAATGATAACGAAACGGTTAATAACGGCACTACAAATATGCACAATGATGATAACCAAACGGTCGAACAAACTGTGCAATTCGAAAATTTCACAGCCACATTAGATCTACTGAAGACAATGAATGCAACCAGTCCGTTCCTAGTAACTGAAGATACAACTACTGTGTCTATAACAACTGAAAAATATACCTCCATACCAGTTTTTACCCCAACTGAAGAACCAAAGAGCTCTGAACAAACAGCAACGAGCCCCTCTCAAATTGATCTTGTTAGTATTATACCAAGTTCTACAGCAGCAAATATAGTAGATTCAACAACAGAAAATAACCAGATCACATCGATACCGAGGAAAAAATATTCTGTTATAAAAAGGAATGGTACTGCTAATGTAACTGATTTTAAGAGTACTTCAACTAAAAGAGTTGGGGACTCGATCAACTCGCATACAATTGAATCACGCGTTACTTTAAAAAGTGATAATGTAAGTACTAAAATGGGAGAAGGCAAAAGCATCAAAATTACGATTACGACTGAAAGTCCAACGAAGCCGATGGTATCGTCTACAAATGGCCAGACCAATGAAATCGTTATTTCTCCACCAACAGCAATTTCAGGGAATCAATTAGAGATGGTGTCCAAACGGGCAGGTTATTTGAATCATACGAAGCCCATGGCAGAGATTATCACACCAGTAACAGAACCAGAATCGGACTCATCGGCGTATGAAATTGACCTCCTGGGAAATGATCGAGTTGATAAAAGGACGTCTCAAAGCCAACTGGTACGTCATTTTGATAAATTGTACGTAACATACGATGATACGAAGCTTGCGGGTTTGATTCCCGTTAAGGGAAAAATTGAGGATTTGTTCCTGAGTCTTGGCTATTACATTTGTATTTAAGTATGTATTTTTCTATATTAGTAAAGTATGTTATTGCTGTTTAGTAGTGCAAGCCTAGGTCCTTTTAGTTTCTGACTAGGTTCTTTTTATCGCAATTTGAATGCAGGAAGCCTAAACAGCATCTTTTTATTTGAATGTTGTATGTAAGTTAATGCAATTTATTTGTTCGTAAGTATATAATCCAACTAACTTCACATTTCTAGATACGACATCGGATGAAGTCATCCATACTCTCTCCTTGAAAAGGACTTATCACTCGATCTAAATTGTTTGCTTTTAAAGTAAACTAAGTTTTAAATTCGACGACACGTTGGCCTAGTTAGGAGTGACCCTGCCTCCGAAGTCAACGGTCCTGGGTTCAAATCCCGGTAAAAGCAGATATTTGTGTGATGAGCAACGAGTATTTGTTCCTGCTGTGCCTTGGATGTTTTCTATGTATTTTTATCTCCACCTGAGTATGTTTATCTTTGTCTAGTACCCATAGTACAAGCCTAGAGCTTATTTTGGGACTAGGTCAATTTGTGTGACATTGTCCCGTGATATTTATTTATTTATTAAAATATTATTGCAGGCAGACGACGCAATAAAGGAAGAGTTGTTAAAAGAGTCAATAAGCATGGACGAAGCGGTTAATACCTTGATGCAGAACACGCTCAGTCCCAAGTCGCTGGAGACCTTCGATGTTCTGACTCGAACACAAACTGATGTTCCTTCTTTAACAGGCTGGGAACAAAAAGTGGAAGATGAACTTAGAGTAAAACCGATTACCCAAGAGAAAAAAAACTCGATTCTGTATAACGTCAATCCAAATTATAAACCGCTTAAAAAACTTGAAATTCAACCCCTAAAACCCTTCACGCGGGACCCAGATGACAACAGCTGGAGAAATGAAAGCCTCACTTCGTTGGGAATCGTGTTCAATGCCAAAAATTCTTCAAAGGCTTTTACAGAAGTGCTTAAGAACAAGACTGAAACAGTGATGAATAATTTACCTGATCAGAACAGAACGATCGAGAAAATAGAATTGAGAGAAAGGCTCGAGAAAATAGCAGAAAAACGAAAGTCGAAGAAAAAGAAGACAGACTCATTCGGAAACATAGAATACACAGACTATGAGGAAACTAATAGCGGTAATGAGTCGCGTACATCAAAGGAAGCGCCTATGGATATCATTCCTTTAAGTCCGAAAGTTTTAGAAACGACCACCAATATCATTTCTACAATGTCACTGGTCACAAACCCGTTTGAAAACCTTTTTGCAAGCACTTCAAAAGGGAAATCTCCTTTCCGTGCCCCAGAATACTTCGAGTCGGCAGAAGATGAAGACTATGCAACTATGCCTAAAATTGATATTAAAAAGACGAAAACCACTAGTACAACTACTAGTACTACTTCTACACCGAGAGTACGAACAATGCCTGTGACGCAAGTTATGTTGGACGTAGCAGTGCCAGAGAAGTCCTTCCCGGAGAGGAAACCTACAGTCCAGTACTTCCCTCCACGGCTACGTTCGTCTAACGTAAATTACAGCGATAAATTAGGAAATAAAATTAATATTTACAACATAAATGCCCCGCCACAGTCGCCACAAATGTACACTACAACGCCAAAGATAGAAAGACCTACTGAAGAAACTTATCCAACGAAAGTCGATTTCAGAAATGATAATGTTAAATATGGTCCTAAAGGAAGCGGGCATCGGCTGCCTTTAGTTGAGGAAATCGAATACCGACCATTAGACAACGTTTATCTGACGCAACCACCAAAATTGGTATTCGAAAATTCTTATGATAACCAAGATAACGTCAAGGGTGGCCTTATCATTAGACATTATAAGGACTTCATCGACAAAGCTGTTAAGGATACTGATTACGATAGGAATGCGTATCTTTACACCGAAGCGCCTTTTACAGGTGTGACGGCCAACGATGAAAAACTGTCGGTGAAATCAGCTGAGTACGACTATGAGCAGCGGAAGGAACTGCTCGATAGATTCGTGAACAATTTCAATCAAAACCACGAACGGTTTAAAGTAGATTTTCCGGTGTTATTCAACACTAGTATCGTGCACAAGCACGGCCCTGATAGCGGGAAGGTTCTGGCGTCCTCTAGTGCGATGTTCAAGCGGTTGTATAACGATGCTACTGCGTCGAAGGCAAACGGATTTCTCCTTAACAATAAGGCGTATGATCCTAACTGTGAGAATATAACTGTGGAGCTATCTCCAGCGTACGAGCTGCACTACTACGTGCCTGATCAAGAAGAGCGCGAGGAACAACGAAAAATAACTTTGCCGCACTTATATTAACTACGCTACTTGAAGGCACACTAAAGTTTTGTGCAATCTTTTAAACTATATATTTTTCTGCTGTATTGCCGGTTGAAGCGCGGGGACACCGTGCATCAACGTAGCGCCATAGTAGAGTAAGGTAGAGGGCACCTAACCCAGTTGAATAACGAAAACTTGAATGTTGTGGCGTTTAATACGTCACCTAATTGCGACAGAGTCCCACAGTGGAACGTAAGTTTATTTCCAAGTATGTACTCATCCAATTGAAGTGTGACCAGGGGTGTTAGTCTCACACGGAGCAAAGGCGAGCTCGACCTGCTAAGTAGCTCAAGTCGACTCGTGCGCTAGAACCACGCGAAGATCAGTGACCTCGCTCTTGGCATAGCCTAGCCTCATACAAGGTCGTCAACACGTGAATTCCTAGCACGCATGAGACAAAATCAAGTAATTAGCGGAGTCAATTTGTCAGTTTAAAGATAACATAACTTAAACCTAAAAGGTTAAGCTAAAAGGTTGATGTTAAAAAAAAAAAAAAAAATATCGAGTAGTTCGATCCAATTCCTAATACAGTTTTGAGTAATTACTTCCCATGTTACAATATTTTGAGCTCAATTGGATGTAGCATACGTGACAGGATACAGAAAGAAAATCATTTATTCGTGATAAACAGATATTGACATACTGACATAGACAAAAGGCCTGTTGTCACGAAATAGTTCTGACTCAGCGTTGTGCTGGCATTTAAGCTATCATTCGTCTTCCGATGAAACCATCCAGTGAAACCACAGTGAATCACATAAGATTACATTCATTTACATTCATTAAACGGATAAAAAAATCTATACCGTGGTTATCCAAGCGATTATGCTTTCTAGCATCCGTCACTTTCGCACTTGCCCACTTGTCAGAGAGCGACAGATGTTTTATCGAAATTTATCCAGTAATAAATTCATGATCGAAATTGTATTGTGTCATACCTACAAAACAAGTGTTACCGTGTATATTTGTCATTTTCCTAGTAGAATTTGATACCACTTAGTGTCAACACTCAGTAATTTTAATAAAATGTTTACGTTTTGTATATGCCTACTTACAAGTAGGTAAAATCTACTTTTTCTGACCTGAGCTAAGTTTTAAACAAACATTACTCGATCACAAATCTCGACATTCGTTACCACAATAGATAATTCTAATTGAACACAAACGCAATAATTTCCCCTAAAAATTGCTTTAAACTATGCTAACAAAATTATTTTTTTAGTTAAAATCGTAATTTCCACAAAGCTCCTGATCACAGAATATCAAAACGAAATGTCGGTTGGTCATTTAATTATACGGATGAGGTTAAGCGAATGAATTAATGTTTTTTTTTTTTGTATATTTTTTAGTTTATTTAAGTCAAAACACCCATAAAAAATTACAGTAGGTACATTTACAAATAATTACAATTATACATTTAATACAAATTTATAAAACAATATAAGTAAAAGGCAAATAAAAATTACAATTTTAAAATAAGAATATTATGATTTGTAATGGTATAAAGGTTAACGCAAATGTAACCATTCAAGCAAAACTAAATGTACCAATTTCAATTCAAAATTAAAACAACGTATTTTTTTACGGTTTGTCAGTATAGCACCTTGACATGACATGACATGTATTTTTTCATGTACTTACATACTTACTTGAAAATTTTAAACAATTCTATTCCATAACTATTAAAAATAAATTTTGAGGACCTTATTGATTAGGGTACGGAGATTCACTGATTAAAATAATAAACCGAATATCTTTAAAATAGTGTGGATTAGAATACAGTAGTTAGTGAAATTAAATTTATTTAACCTAAGCAATGTTTCCTTATCGGAAATAAAAAAAGCAGAGTGCAGGTATAATACGATTGTTTTTTTCTTTATTAAAAAAAAAATGTTTTTTAACATTATTTTTAATAGTATTTACCATATCTCTACATATGTAATTAACTGGGTCTGCTGGACCCAGTAACGACCATAAATGTTTCAAACTAGGGCGCTTCTGTTTAAGAGTTAAAAGAACCTAGCTTTTAAATAGTGGTGTACCTAACTTATGCATAATTTCTATCGGTTACCTACCCGTACGTACCGATTTAAGAACCTAATACGTTTCACTCATTTCATTAATTCATTAATAAATACACACATTCACTCTAAGATTCCCAACCTTATGAAATGTCAAACTTTAAGCTCATGCATGTAAGAAAAAATCGACTTAGTTATATTATAATGACATTTAAATTTAAAGTAGGTAATATTTACTCATACGCAATGGTAACTTATAGAAAAAACGACCAGTGGCGCCATCTGTGGCTGAGTAGCATAAGGTTTTATATTACACTGTGTTACACAATTTATTCGTCTGTATTTTTTCTAGTATTAACTTCTGTAAAAATATGTAACTACATAACCTACTATGTAGCTAGGGCATTTGGACACTGCTAGAGGGTTGCTATACCTAATTATATTTGCTATGGTAGATATATTAATACCAGAATCCCACAGCAGCGCACACACGATTTTTTGTCATTTAGGTTAAATGGGAAATCGTCCACTTGACATGACCAATCCGAAGTAGGATCAAAAGTAAGTAAGGGAATTTAGTCAAAATGTATGTGCTTAAAAATGTTTATTGTCAAACTTATTTTCTTCATATTAATAAAAGGCCCCAATGGAATTTGGTCCATTATAAATTAGGTTCAAATTAAAATAAGCACATTGTGAATGTAGTCAATTATAGTAGTAAATAATTACGATTCGGATAAAAATGTATATAGCTTCAAAGTGCCGTTTTTATGATTGGGTGTATTTACCATTGGTCATATTACAGAGTGTACGTAAATTTAAATGGACATATTTATTTCGAGCTATATTGCATTGGTCAAAGATGGGACACGACTCCATTTTAGACGTTATTTAGGTTGGACAATAATTTTCGGTGTATTTCAAATTGTCACTTCTTTGGTTTGGCGTATTCTTTCGAGTCGGTGATTTTTCTTTTAAAACGAATGACACGCACGAAATGACGTCAGAGACACGTCTAGACCAACTTAACCAGGTGGCTCGAGTGTGTGTGTGCGTGGCGTGCGCCGCAGTAGAATTCAGGAGTTACTCAGTCTTGCGCGGAGCGCCTTGCGCTCTTAACCCTTTAACCACTAAAGCCGGCAAATCACGTCATCGGGTGTTCGTGCCGGGGACACCGGGCGCTCGGTACGCTACATTTAGTATCAGCGCGGTGGCGGCATATGACGTCGTTGGCGGTCAAAAGGTTAAATACGCAGCAAGTTGTTCGAGCAACATTTAAAAAGCTGCAAGACTGAATCCTAAATATCTGTAATGCCTTTGTATAGGTTAAGTTTAAACATATATGTGTATAGTGTTACCATCAAGTAAAAAGAGATAAGGCGACTTAACCTTAAAAAAAACGCATTTCAAATATGTAATATCATTATCCGTCCTAGGTTCGTTTTCTTCTTACGGGTATTTCAGGTAGGTAAAGTGACGAAAATAATTATTTGATACGCAATAGTATTGTATTGGATCCAGGACAAGCGAAGAATCATAACATTGAACCATGAGCGAAGCGAGTAGATATTAACTGTATGTAAAGTCACAAAAAGTGCAAATAATTAAAACCACTATGGGGTCATGATGTATTAATAATACATGCACGTATTTGTCTTTATTATCTGTAGCGGAGCGATGTATTAATTTATATTTAGTGTAAGATCTAGGTTAAGGTTTGCCAAAGTATAGTTAATTGTATGATAGAGGTTTTGTATTATGGATCTGTATATAGAACTTACTTAATAGATCATCTTTTATTGAATGCAGGGAAGTTAGGAAAATTTTATTATTAAAAATTACAAAGTACTTACCATGTTATTTTATTTCCAGCTACTTACGTTTTTTCCAAAAGTGATCCAACCTTGCCTGTAGAACACTTCAACCGCCAATGAAGAAAAAAAACCACCTCATCAGGCCACCCCCTGTTTTCTATTAGAGTTAATAACTACAAAAAAACATTATTGTCGAGGCCTGGAAAATAGGGATTGCCTGATGCGGTGCTTTTATTAAGAGTGCAAGCAAGACCAAAATGCAATTAACTTTTTTTTCAATACAATTTTTTAGCAGTTTCAATTTAAGATGGCGGCTCGTGCTTTTCTCTCACTCTAACCTAACCTTAGCAACATGATATAAAAACCTTTTATTTTCCATCTTTTGCAAAGCAAAAATGCTTACAGACTACCATAACCATCATGTAGATATGGATGAGGACCAAAAAGTTGGAAGATAGATAATCGTAGTTAACGAAGGCGGAAAACATTCCGTTGTGCGAGGAAGTGTCCTTACAATTGTATGGCTAATTTTTTGATCCTTACCCATATATTTCATGGTCGGTAGTAGTTATAAGATGAGGTTTTAGAATCCCAATGAAGTGCTTTTGTAGTGCCTTTGGTTATTATTCCTTTTGGTTATTACCCTCGGATTAATTATTCCGCATATCAAGCAGCAAGGGACGCTTAAATGAAAGTACACATTACTTTTTAAAATACCATTTTATTGACATTTCATTTTAGAATAGTATGCAAACATTACCCGATCGTTCGAACAATCACAATGGGTTATACGTCATTTTGAGCATAAACATACAGTAAGGCGGATGCTCCATAGCCTGCGGAACGATAGGCAATCGCTTCTCTCGCTCAAGATTAAACATGAAGATAGATAGCTCATAGCTTAAACTTATCCCGTATGATTCTGTCAGGTTGGCATCGTGTGAACTGTCAACTTAAAATTGTTCTGTAAAATTGTTAACAATGAACTTACTAAATTTCATGTAGATTTTAGATTGCAAAATAGGTTATAGGTAGTTTTTTTAAAAAAAGTACCTAATTAAGGACTAAAATTAAGAAACAGTAACTTTTATATGCGAGGCACGAAAATTAATCTTATAAATGTATGACTAATTTTCGTTACTCACATGTAAAAGTGACCGTTTATTAGTTTTAGTCCTTAACTAGGAACCATTATTTTGAAAACTACTGTTATCGCATTTTTAATAAGGAGTATTCAAACTGGTTTCTTGACATAAAATGCAACGAAATTCAAAGTAATTTAGTTTGAACTAGGTTGAGTGACTAGCCTTTTAAAATCACAATTCAAGGTATTATCTAATTAATTAATATACATAATATACATTACGATGACAATAAAAATATGGTTATTTCAGACTTTCCCAGAATCGTGCGGAATAAATGCTCTTAAATCAACTCGGCCACTGTCAATTCTGATAACTATTCGATTTCGATAACTAGCATAGAAAGTGAAAAACTACTCCTACCACTTAAGTAGTTTTTCATACATTGATGATAGATCTACTTTCAATGATTCATCGGTTTGTTAAAACTTTAAATCGACGACAGCGGATCCAATTTATTAATCAATCAAAAAAGCAAGTGTTGCTATAATAGCTTATCGTTCGCTAGCAATGGAACATTTGCCTATAATAACTACTATAATACATGCGCCTGCGACGCCCAGGGTCGACAAATGCAGAACTGGATGAAATAAATAATTATAATACAATTATTTCATAAAATGAAACCTTTACAACTGAACACATACCTCTTTGGATAAAACAAAAAACTGATTACAATTATATACAAAAAAAATGCCTTTTAATTACATTTTTAGTTTTATGTGTTCATTTTTGCTGTAAAACATGATTTTGTGCTGAAGTAGGAAAAGTATTTCAAAATAGTTGGAATAATTGTAAACAATCTGGGCTAACACTTCACGATAAATATACGAACTAAAACTAAAGAAGAAAAGCTATGCCATATTATTGAGCTCAAAGTTAAGACTTAAAACATGATGCTAAATTATAAAAATAAACTAAAGAATTCTTATTGACTATTATTGCCATTTTTGCTACAGTAGAATTCCCTGGTCAAGGTCAGGTAAGATAAAACTATTAGGACATAAAATTAATATAATGTTTTCCATTAATTTATTGAAGAAAACCAGGGCCTCTATTCAGGTGCGTTAAAACGATATCGTGTTTGACACGTTTAAGAATCGTTTATGTCACAGTCGCCATTATTGTAAATGACATAAGAGTTATCAAAACGTTGACAATACGGAAATAGGTCAAAAACTATATCGTTATAACGCAGTTGAATAGAGGCCCAGTAAACATACCAAGAAACAGATATTGTAACGGCCGAACGTCGTCAAATGCAAGCCCAGACTTGACACTTACAAAACAATATACAGTATATGTAATCTATGTTTAAAACAATACAGCTGACATTCCATCGTTCCAAAAATAAAATCAATGACCAATCGGAATGAAATTCGAAATTTTTAAACTAAAATATTCGAATTTCGAAATCTGCTAAAGGTTAAACAAATAAACAGAAGTATAACAGCGTGTGACTTGGGCTAGGTAAACACCGGCTTACATTTTATGGTAGGTTACTGAATACAATATAATCATTTAAATATAGCTATATTTAAATATGCTAAAAGCGTTTATTTACAAGGACACGACACTTTACCTGCTAGAGACCTGCCTCCCGTTCGTGCTATATTGTCTATGGTCTTAAAAAAACTGTTTATCTCTAGCTATTTCTACCACGTTATCGCGTAGCTGTCAAAAAAAATCGATAAAAATTTAGCTCCCGGCGATAAAGTCTCTCACCTCTTAAAAGATTAATTTAAACAATTTTTTAATATGTTGTATTTATTATGAAAAACTAGGCTGCTACGTTCCCAATTTTTTTCTTTAAAAAGAAAAACGCACAGACCTAGTTTTTCATAATATTTTTGTAGATATATTAAAAAAAAACTTGAAAATTGTACTAGAGTTAAGAGGAGAGACACGTTACCGCAATTAGTATGGAAATTTTCGGCTTCACAATAAACACAATCCTCATAAAATTATCTTTATAATCTTAAAGACTTTTTATGGAGCTCCGTTATTTAATCATAATTGGCCATAATTAAGCCATACATAAAAAATATAAACACTTATATTCTTTAATATAACAGTTTACGACTTACATTACAAGACGACTGTTGTTTTAAGGCCATAGACAACTGCACTGTACACTCAAATTCGAACCTACATCGTTACATTAGCCAGTCTTTCGTTTATTACGCTACACTAACTACGCCGCTACCTCTCCACAACCTCGCGCGGAACTTACTCACTTTTATAACGGTTTTTTATCCAAGTTTTATAGGAAGTTGAAACGTGCTTTCTTTGCCTCGACCCGCGTTTTCCTTTTACCTAAGTGTTTGTCATAATCAAACACCGGATTGACGGGGCAAAATGTACCAATGCTAGTGATTCATTAAATATCGAATAAGTTTATCGACATCGATAACAAGCAATTTTTAATTATCATTACTGATGGCCAAGTTTGAGTATCTTTTAATTATGTATATACCTCTTTTATTCATACTTATCGCAACTATAAATAACTGGTATCAGACATTGACACTGGACTAGAGTCACTTTTGACAGCATTGAAATTACATTGAATAACAATTCATTCAGTACAATAATATTCTTTAGCATTCCGACGAATCGAGAACCTTTTTGTTTTTTAAGTCGGTTAAAAATGCCTCGCAAGAAAAAAAAATCGTTTATCTTTATAGAAAGCTGATCATTAATATATAAAGGTACGACTATACATATGTTATGAAAACAGTTGTCGATAAACTAGTCAATATTTAATGAATCACTAGCACTGGTACATTTTTGCGCCCGTCAATCCGATGTGTGGTCATAATGCTGCTAATAGGGAGTTTTTTCGACTGCCACATTCACTCAAACTCAAACTTTAATTGATCATTACAAATGTTTTGTAGTAATACATATAATGGCGTATAAGAGCACATGTCATTTCTTTTCAGATTAAGCGAGATTGGGGACTAATTTTTGCTTTATTTTTTAATTCGTATGAAGCAACAGATATATTTTAGGTAGGGCATGCAAAATCAACCCTAAAGCTCTCCACACACAGAGGGCGGAGGCGGGCGTATTGCCGTTACAATGCTCATAACGTAACGCATTCTCCGAAAGGCCTTCTTACAGAGTGCAATGTATAAGCAATATGCCCATCTCCGCGCCGTTTCCGCCCTCCATGTGTGGACAACTTAAGACAAAAAAATACCTCTCTATAAAACTTGGATAAAATCTTTTTTAATGTTTCATTTAACAGTATATATTTAAAAAACAAAGTTACGTATGTCAAGGAAAAATAGTTAAGGCATATCTTCTATTGCAATAATTAGTCTAAGCCACAAGTTTACATATTTTCAAACAAGAGGGCGCCGTTCGATTAATCGTTTACCGAACAGCACCATCTAGTTATCACTCATAAAGCAATGGAAGTCCGTTTAGATTTAAAAACAAAACTGGTTGGATTAGAAAGGAGTCTCGTTGGCACCGATACTTTTTGGCACCACTAGCAAATTCAAAAATAAACAATATAATAAGCACCAAATCATAAGTTATTAGGAACAAGATGGCGAAGTTTAGTAATGTTTTTAAATATACGGCAAGTGAATAAGACTTTACTAAGGTACTTAAACTCGGCAAATGTTTTACTTGGTGGAATTTCCATAGTGCCAAAAGGTTACAAGCTTCGCACTTTTAAAATTATTCATTTTGCTGTGGGCGCAGGGTACCATGGTCGTGTTTATCGATTTGGACAAACGTGGATAAAGCATCTGTCACTTTCTGAGCAGTGTGTAATTGCGAGAGTGACGGATGCTTTATCCACCGCGATAAATGCGACCATAGTATGGGCCCAGGTCTATAATTAAATAACTAAATCTACATAATAAGATTTTTAAATAACATCTTTTTGAATCTGATGGCAAATCGGTCAGGATTTTATACCAGAATGACAATGACGATGGTTTCTTATGACAATGGTAGTGTTTCTTTTGAGTTAAGCACATATTATATTAGAAATATTCACTTGCCGATATTATCAACGTTAAAAACGGTGTATACAGATCTAGCACCACTAATAAAACAATAAAAAAGTAATAAAAGCGAATCTAATTGATATAAATGCAACATCACATAATTCGAATTGACACGTGACTTATAACTTCGTAATGTTGGCAATACTGTTCCGCTAGAAACAAGGCGAAAGCAGTGTTGCCAACCTAAACAGACAGCGTGGGGTGACTTGCGTCTCGTGATATGTCAACAAATTAACAAGAGCTGCTTAAAAAAATACAAATTTAACCCTTACGACGATAGTGAGTATGTTCAATTTTCCGTATACTTACAAAACCACATCCATAAAGCTCTAGAGGAAGCCTCACTATACAAATATTATAATAATTAATGTAATGGTTTATTTAAATATTTTTTAAATATCATTTACACGTTCATACAAATACTACGCTAGAGCATTCTCGATGTCCAAACTAATCACTATGAACCTTTCCGAGTCACCGCTAAAATTTACAAATTCGCTAAATTTTTTTTTAAATTTTCAAAAGCGTACCAATTGGAAACTATGTTTTGTTGTCGCTTTGCAAGGATATACACATTACAAAATAATTGTTCAAAGGCCTCATCTTTGTTAATAATCTTTTGCCAATGGTCAACGACTGACCGTGACAAATCGAACAGTATTTAGTTATTTCAAATTTGGAACTGTTTGTAACGTAACGGTATATCCTGACATAGTGGCTCAGCTATTTAATAAATTAATTTAATTCGTATCGGAATAAGATTCACAATCGACTAGCAATGGGGTTAATGCACGGTTTGATCACGATACTTAGCCGTTATATCACACTAATGCATTTGAACCAACGTTGGACCAACATTGGCAAGCTGACTAGCTTAGGCTACAGGAATCGAGGCTTAACCTCCTGAGGGCAAACGTAATAGAAAAAAAAAATCCTTTTGTTACTGGAATTTGAATAGGCCATGCTACAAGGTCAACTTTCTATTTAAAAAAAATGTAAGTTTCAATGGTTTTGATTGTTAAAAGGATCTTTATTACCATTGAAAAAACATATTGTACATGCTGCCACAGGAGGTTAAATTAGCAAAGAGTCAACAAGGGCGATCTATACAGCCATTGCATCAAATATATGTATGCATGGACCTTATTGCCAGTGGCATAAAGGTGTATAGATATTTTTGACGTCTTGGGAGCGTATAATTTATGCCCTTGACTGTACAATCCCTTTAAGGCGACATAAAAGAGCTCCTTTGCAGCAAAATAGCAGTATTATTTCCTTGAAGTAGTAATTACACCTAAGTATCAATTTTGTGTAGTAACACAAGTTAGTAAAAAAAAACAGCAAACGTCTTGGTTTTTCTTAAAGAAAAAGTAATTTTTCGGTCAAGGTACTAGATGCTATTTGTTACTTTAAATGATCTCTATGCCCCTTAAAAGGTGTATTTTACATTGACCAATCACCCAGTATAATTTTAAGACAAAAAGTATCCTTAACCTTTTATGGATATGAAAAACAATTCGCTTTAAACCTATATGAACTGTAAATTATCTTGGACGCTTATTTTTTTTATCAAACAGGGCACATACTTTACAAATATTTGTCTAGAAATGATCTATTACAAATAGCCCCCTTTACGCCCTGATACCTCAAGTAATCACGTATTAACGGTTTCTCCTAATGTTTTGTACCCATCTTTAAATTCTGCTAGCATATTTAGAATATGACGAAGCTTGATCGGATCTTGAGTCCTAATTGTGACCAAATGCGATAACTTCATAAGAATAACAAATAAGAGTTCACATGAAATGAGCACCACTTTTCGAGTTTCTAAAAAACTAAATATTACATACTGACGTCGCTTCTACAAGGGCAAAAACGAAATGGCAGGATGAATGGGAATAAATAATATTTTGTTGTTATTTAAATAATATCTAAGCAAAAGCCGTATTTTTCAACGTGCCCATTTCACAGAACCCCTTTTTCATTCCATCTCACGACCCATTATCTAACGGTGTCAACGAATACCAATATAACACTTAGAAATATAAAGACATGACTTCAAATCACTCGTATGCAAAAATACACAATATTCGGCGATACAAAACCTCTTCACAAAAACATTAAAACCTGTAACAAACTTCTTTTGCACTGCATATTGTTAAAAATATAAAAGAGAAACAAAATTGGACTGTATATGAATGAATTTTTATTCGTATAAACTGGTCAATGCAAGCATCAAAGCCATGTTTATAATCGGAAAAACACCAAATTATTTATTGATGACTGGCGATTACACCTTGGTGACTCTAGAGCATTAAACCTGAAGTCAAATATTGGACATAGGCCTTCCAATCTTTACCATGATCGGTCCTGTGCTTCTCGCATCCTGTTTTCACCGACCTTCCCTAGATCGTCGGTCCACATTGTGCCTTCTAGTGAGTATACGCAACTAAAAACCCTTTTCTCCCCAACGTCGATCGTCAATTCATCATGATTAAACAAACAGTCCATAATTTCATCATTTCTTACCAGACGTGATAAATAAAAACGGTGAACTAGAGAAAATCACAAATATTTTTACTAGCTCCAGTGCAAAAGGCAGTTAGTCTACGGGTCTAACGCAATTCATCATCCAATATAAAGGAACTAAGCGACCACGGTTTGATCTTAACTGCGAGTAACGAAATGCAAGAAGTACGGTTAGTTTTTTCACAGATCCTACCAGATGTATTATTATCCGTATACTTACAGACAAGAAAACGAAATAATAATGTCGTTCTGTCCCTTATTGAGGCTCAGAGTCATCAACTCATCACTCTTTCAAGCGAATAATGATCCCAAGCTTCAATAAAAGACAGAGCTACATAAAAATGCGATTCGACGTCAGTTTGTGTAGTCTCTAACTCAACTACATAAGTCTGTTCATCTTAAACAAGGAGCAATTATAAGTATTAATAAGTGTACATCGATGGAATGATGACGTAGTGAGGTCATTCGATTTAGACCTAAATATTTCGGGATCTTTATAAGAAATGTTCCTGTAGCATAGGGGACAATATTACAAAACAGAACTAACGTTTTAGTATGATGTTTTTCTTCTGTTTACCCTTGTTTCATCGACACACATTTCATAGAACGAACAGGCTTTTTTAAGCGCAGGAGTTTAGATTTTGTGATAGTCACAAGTCTAACCCAACCTAACCTGGGTAATGAATCTTAAGATAATCTTAAAACAACATGGTTTCAGGGTGAATCAACTTTTAAAGTCCTCCTTTTCTACACGCTAATAAAAACTTACTAGAATATGTGAGATTGATAATCGTTTACACATGTTAAAATTAGATAATCAGATTTTCGGATTTCACTATTCATAATCATAAACCAATTCTATAATTTTGTAAAAACATGGTAACGCAGTGGAAAATGCACGTTTTTCATACAAAACCCGGGGACAACGTCGTCCCCTGCGTTACCTGATATATTTGTGTAAATCATAGAAGAATTTTTAAAATTGTCAGCTAGAAAGTAAGTTTAATTGTCTGATTTATTCAATATATTGACCACATCAAAAAAAAAATTGCATTCTACCAAATTAAGGTGACATAGTGAGACATGTCGAAAATTGGGGAGTACCTTAAAAGTTGATTCACCCTTCAGCAGAAAAAAGCATTCGATAAAACGAAATTCTGTGAAATGATACGTTGTATGAAATAAGTGTCGATGATTCAAGGAGACATCTATTTCTTCACACCTGCGTAGGATATGCGTTAAAAATCAATCATAGTTAAGATCAAACCCGTCTCTTCTTCTAACAGCACGTTAACCTAGGTGCATCGGAATTTTCAAAAATATTTAGCGCCAATGGCTGTGGCAATTGTGGCGGAAGTGATTTCTGATTTAGTGATCACCAAGATTTCCTATTTTCTCAATAGCCTCACTAAATTTGAACAACTTCTACACTCAACGACGATAAGTAAAGCTTAAAGGTGTCCGACGTTAAATAGCTAGTGATAATACCTAACGATTACAGATATATACGCACACACGCCAATCCAAAGCATCACTGGACCACTGTTTCATGTATTCACTACATTAAAAGGTCTAAGAAGCGATTTGCATTATGCCAGTGTGATACATGTTGTTATTGTACTAGTATTCTAAAAGGACCAGCCAAACTTAGACTATCTCTAAAAGTACAGATATATTTCTCGGTAGAATAGCTACAAACGTGCTCACCTGTCATAGCGCTAATCGTTTAAGCGACTAAGATATACTTTTGAAACAGGATCACATCTAAAAAGCCCGCCACTCGACGTTAAAAGTATTTCAACGTACCCTAATTTAATAATTTGGTAGGAACACCAGCCTTATACCAATCGGAACCAGCCCACTGACTTGCTTACTCACTTCGAAACTGTCAAGTGGCGAGTGATTTAGGAGGTCGACTCTCTCGTCGGGTCGTAGAGGTATCGCGCATTTAATTAAGATATGACGATTACATAGATGACGTTATTGTTGGATAACTGCTAAACATCGAAATCGGCAGCGTTTTTCCTTTTGGAGTCGCGGAGGCGCGAGTGGGCACCCCCGCTAGCGCGCACTGACCTGAGGGCGGCGCGGGGCGCGGCGCGCGGGGCGGGCGCACTAGCTGGCGAGCTGCGCGCGCGGCGCAGCGCCGAAGCTACTGCGCAGGGACTCCTCCATCAGCCGGCAGATCTTGTCGCGGTCCGCCTGCAATGTCAACCGGTACGCTACAACGACTTGTATGTTCTCGCTTGTCGCTCAGTGCGTCTCTATCATTAGTATCATTACAGACTAGATAGAAAGGGCGATCCGAGCGACAAACAAATCGCGGCCAACTTATGCTAGCCCTCCAGATTCCATGAGTGAGGGCAAAAAAAATATCATGCGAACTTGCGTAATTAAATTTTCGTCGCTGGACGAAACTTTTTTCAACGGGTGTTGTTTGTATGGCTAACTACGATTAACTGCGGTCCAACTATTTAGCCCTCTACCTAGTGGTATGCTATACTTTTCCTAAAAACAGGACAATGTTCATCGACTACCTGTTAAAAGTATGATCCACAAACTCTCCATGATCTAGGTAGACGATGGTAATGAACACAATAAATAATAGGTTTTGTAAAATTGAAAAAAACATTTTTTCGCCAATAATTTGTCATATCATGTTACATTAGTAGATACTTAAATAGACAGACGAAGAAACGAAGTCGCACTTTAAGGTTAACCTTTGAACAGAGACCGATCATAAAAGATCTAGGCAGGCTAGTTAAAGAACATAATATTTCGACCGGAATATTCACAGGAAACACAGGACAGAGAAATAGAAGGTCTTTCCCCAATAGGATACACAAAATCGCTAATGCAAAAGAATAAAACATAAAGCTCTACCTGGACTCCAGACTCCAGATCCCAAACATGTACATAACTGACCTCATGTATGAACCCCAGCTGCACAAGCTCATGCGCGAGCGCCGGCGCGGAGTCGCGGCGGGACACGCAGCACGTGAGCTGCCGGTTCATCTTGTCGTCCATGCGCAGCAAGATCGTCATCTGGCGGATGGGAAGGACATTTTACCGGCTCGCTATACATTGTTCCTTGTAAACTATGCCGTTCATAGTCCACAATATAAAAAAAATAAACAATCAAGGAAAGTACTAGCGTGTATGTTTCTCATTGTTTCGGAGCGCGTATATGTGGATGTTTGTTTGTGTGAGTGGATGTGTCTCTGTTCGTATCTATCTGTGCGTGAGTCTGTCCAACTGTCTATGTGTATGAGTCCTAGGTGAGTTCATGTCTGGGCGTGTATGTCTCTCTTGTTCTACTCGCGCGTGCGTGTGTGCTTCTTCTTTGCAATGATGGTATTGTGCGAAACGCTAGTAGATTCACTTCCTATTACCGATGTGTAAAAGAGCCGTTTTGTGGCCTTTTTACTGAATAAACATTTTAAATTTTGTGTGTGTGCACATGTGTAACTTGGTGTGTCAGCGAGGGTGTGAATCTGTGTGTGCGAGTGTGTGTGTGTGTGTGTGTATGCCTCACCAGCAGGTCGTGGTGCGCGCGCTCGGGCGGCGGCGCGTGCGGCTTGAGGCTGCACATCATGTTGACGACGCGCCGGGTCTCCAGGTCGCGCGGCTCGGGGGACGCGGCCGGCGCCGGGTCGGGCGCCAGCGGCGACGCGGCGCGCCCGTTCGTGCGCCGAGACCCGTACGCTGTTAGCGGGTAGATGCCGTACCTGACAAACATTACTTCACTTACTTTTCCGTATTGAAATGATCAGACTTGGGCGTCTGTCTATCTAACTCTGCTGATTTCCTGTTTATCTCAGCAATTACCAGTATAATTGTGGACGGTATCTAGTCTACTATTCTTGGTTCGTGTCATTTTATTTAGTTTCCACCTTTATTCTCTGTTGCCCTTGTATCTTTCCACTTCCCATTCCTGTGGACTGCACCTTTGCCTTCTGGTTTCTTAATGTCTACCCTACTCCTGGTCTTCTGGTATTTCCTCTTACCTCTCCTCTTTTGCTAACTTCTACCTTGCATTATCTACAATACACTCTGCTCTTATGGTTGCTACTGGACGAGCTGGTGCAGCTCACCTTTAGTCCCTGACGTCCTTTTAGCTCTCATTCTTCAAGCATCCACCATTGGCCTCAGGTTCATTATTGCTCACCTTTACCACGAATTCTCTGTAATCCAATGTAAATTCCCCTCCTGTAAGTTTCTCTCCTACAGGTATAGGGATCTCTTGACTACTCACTTAACGTCCTCGACGAACTTCTCGAGCTTCTCCGCGTGCGGCTGCAGGTCCTTGGCGGTGAGCTGGTGCAGCGTACCGCCGCGCGTGCACGACGCCAGCGCCTCGCCGCCCGCGCCCATGACCTCGTCCGTTATCGTCTCGGAGATGTTTGCTGCAACAAACATTCTTGTTTGGAAGGTAGCTCGATGTTGTTTAAGGTTAAATACACTGATATACGAGTATGTGTCGAAAGGCTAGCCGTACATTGTCTGGTATTTTAACGCCCATTGAACCCATCAGGGGACTTAGTTTGAACATTTAAGTTCGTAGTTACGGTAGCTCCATTCGCTTCTTTCGATTTGGTCAAAATTTGGTTGTAACAGCCAAATTTGGTTGTTTGGTTTGGTTTGGTTGTATTCGTAGATTAAAATGTAAAAAACTCGGAACTCGTCAGAATTAAAATTATTAAGAAAACCCCATTTCAACAATATTCACTAGTAATATTAGTCTAGTTAATCGTTTTGTAAAGTTCTCAGACCCTAACAGATAAAATTACAAAATTGTAAAAGTTCGCAAAAAAAAATATGCTTACACTAGCTATCAGTTGCATCTAACAGTACTTACCGGTAGTGTTGACTAGCGTGTGCGCAGCAAGTAGTTTGAGAGAGTGTACTTCGAACAGTAACGGGTGGAATAACAATTCTCTCGCTGTTGGCCGCAGCGCTGGGTCTTTGTTTATACATCTGAAAGCACGATCAAGTCACAATAAATGATAGTTTGGCTCGTATACCGTTTACCGCAGAAACTATGCTTCAACAGATCAGCCATGTCTACAAACAGCTAGTCTAGCCATATGAAAAATTAAGGTTTAATCCGTTTCAAGGATTAGATCTCCTACTTTAGAACAGCAAAATTACGAGTGTCATTTGACTAGGCTCCTTCAGTCCAAGAGTTTGCACAACTCCTCACCGGTATATAAAGTCCTTTTGCCGCGACTCCTCGAGCGACTCAACCGTCCGCGCCACGTGCTCGTCCGTGACATGGGAGCCCGAGTCGCCGTTACCCTGGATCTCCAAGGCCGCCGTTTCTAAAGCACACATTCCGAAGGAATATATGTCCATGGCGGGGGTAACCATTTGTGATGCTGTGGAAGAACGTACATTTTATTTTCTTCGCAAAACACAACTTCCATTTTTAGAATGAGAACAAGACTATTTTTGTGGAGACATGATTATCATCATTACATTAACTAACACACGTGTACTGCTGAACATGGCCCTTCCCTAAGGATCAGTCTCAAGTTTGTTTAGATAAAATCACAGGAGACAGACACAAAAATGAAAATTTGCAAGATTACGTAATTACGTAACGTACGTACTAATTAGTGACAAACAAATCACCGACAAGTTGTGTTAGCATCTTAAGTTTTATCGACAGTTTAATGGACATTCTGTGGCACATTAAAACTTTAAAGAACAAACTTCATTAAAAACAATTCTAAACGACATCAGCAAATTCTACTCACAACCATACTCCGGTGCGATCAAGTGCATGTTGCGCATGTTCTCCCGGCAGGTCTTCACGTGGTGGTGGATGGCATCCGGAGCCACGGAGCCGATCTTCACCAAACCGTTGTGTTGGATGAAGATTGTGTCGCACGTCAGATTTCCGTGGACTATTGGTGGGACACACCCGTGGAGGTAACTGGAATTTCAAATCAAAATGGAAGAATATAAACGCAAATTGGTAAAAACTAGCGCTTTCCAAAAAGTTCCTAAAAAGTTCCTTAAAAACTCACAGCAAAAGTAATTCAGTTAAGTCAGTCACTATCAACTTATAAGCATTCTTTAAACCAATTAAAGCACTAGAACTAAGGAGAAGTCTTTAAAGTACTTTGGAAAATTTTGGCTATCTACGCCGTGGTATTTAACGTCGGCATGACCGACGCGATTTGGAAGTTTAAAGTTTGCATCTCTTTAGTATGAATGAATGAATGCTTGTTTTCAGCGTCTTAATTATAAATTTATCTAGCTTATGCTCTAGCGTGGACAAGTTTTTTTTATATAAAAGAGGGAGGCAAACGTGCATGTATGTTACATGATGGGAAGTAATCACCACCGCCTATGACACCGGCAACTAAAGTTGAGCTGTCGGCCCGTTGCCGGCCTTTAAAGTTGGATTTTAAGTTGAATATAACATAACTGAACTTCATAATCAATTTGTCCAAAAGACATAATCTTATTTGGCCCATAGGTGACTTTTCGCATGCAAAATAATTTCATCACTATGTGATCTTTGATCACCTACATCATGTCTCAAGCCTTCGACATCCCATGTATTCTATAGCTTCTTCAACAATTTCCTTATAGTTGGAGGGTTGCAACATACCTGAGTGCGGATAAAATCTGCGTGCACCACCGTTTCCACGCCTGTAGGGGAAGCCTCTTGACATTTCGTTTCGTCCTCTTTAGAAACTGTTTGAGGGAACCGCACGACATATATTCAGTTATGAATATTACCTGAAAATAGGTTAAACATTTTGTAAACTTAAGTAAGAATAAAATGTATATTAAACAGAACCTACGTTATCTCTGATGGGCATGTAGAATGATCGCATAGCGTTTCTGGGTAGATGACTGAATCAAGGGCCGGATTCAGGAACTACCAATATCATAAGTTTTGCTCTGTAACCGGAATAAGAATAATAACACGTATACCCTAGTATTATTGGTATCGGAAGCCTGTCGTTCTTTGGCTTAAATATTTTGTCCAACATTATTTTAATATTTTTGTTTTAGATACCAAAACCACTTATAACGTCGGTCGGTCTTGTGAATACAAAAAAAGCTGCAACGAAAAATAGCTTTATATCAAAATTTGTGAAATGATAAATGTGGATGAAAATATGTCGCCTAAACGGAAGGGACCCATATCGGTACTAGACTAGAATGATACCGTGTTTTTTTTTTTATATTGAGGAGAAGGCACACGAGCACTCAGGCCACCTGATGGTAAGTGGAATCTGAGACCCATACACATTTGCATTCTCAAGACTATAATCCTAAGACCTCAAATGCGTTGCCAACCCTGAGGACTAAGATGGAAGGCCTCTATGCTAGTAATTTCACCGGTTGTCTTATCCCCACACCGGAACACAACAATGCGAACACTGTTGCTTGGCGATAGGTTAATGGATAAGATGGTGATAGAGATCCGGACGGACCCAGCACAGGGACCTACCACCACTAAAAAATTTACAATTGACATTTGTCGAGCAAAATCTTGCGTTGAGATAGTAAAACAAGTTTCGGTAATCGCAAATCGCCATGTACACATCAGTGTAAGCATGTGTAATGAAATGAGGTAACTACACGTATCTACCACCTCGGTTTGTTGATGTGTACATTGTAAAATTTCATTATAATTGCTTATGCTGATCACGTAAATTTTTAAGTAAACTGTAAATGTAAACACGTAACTTACCCTGGGTTTATCATTGTGTGTGTCTGTCCAATACCGATGAAACTTGACTATGTTGGGGTGCTCCAGCCTGGTTAGGTTGTCGAACACCATCTGTATCTTGTCCTCCTGCGCTTTGAAGTTCTTCCTCTCTGAGAACTGAACCTCATTCCAGACCACCTCGACTCCTTCCTCTGTGTCCATGGCTAGGTGCGCACAGTCAATTCCAGGCACATCGCGCTGTTCGACCTAGAATAAAAAATATAGACGTGCTCAAGTAATGTTTTTTTTGTAACAGAACCAAAAGTTTTTTTTTTTTATTAAAATGCGGTGTCGACGGGCGGCGGTTCATTGTGAGTAAAATCTTAATTGCTCTTTAACCGGAAGGTTTCTTGCAGGATTACTTTTTACAAGGCGGTAACACATTTTGTTGTTATTTCAATAGATTTTAAATACAGTTCTCTTTTTATTTATGGCAGTTTCGTAGTGATTTCGTCACTGTGAAGTTAATGAGAGTATCATCATTAAATAAAACATATCATATAAAAAAGCCAAGAAAAAAAAACATTTATCAATCGGCCATCTTCCCTCCATCGCGGTTTCTAAAATCCTCAACACTACAGTTATTGTCAGTAAAACTTTTGACGAAATTCCACTAGCCGATCACAAATCTAATCCTCCGCAAGGTATTTTTCAAAATCCGTTCCATCAAGCGGCATTACGGCCGGGCATGCGAGGACCAAGGCAGTCGTCGCAAATTGCCGATCGGGGCGGGCAATCATTCAATTGCACTTATTAACCGCTTGGGATATGCAGATGATTGAACAAATTGGTTGTTTTCGTGGGGTGCGGTGGTCGGATCTTGTAATCTTGTCATCGGATTAATATTCCCTATCGGCCTCCACAAATGGAAAGATAGGCGGAACAGAGGATAAGCCTTTGTCCAGCAGTGGGACAGTAATACAAGCTAAAAAAGCACTACAAAAGTAGGTAACTTCTGATAATAACAGAAAAGGCAGTAACCAAAGCTAATTAAATTATTTATTGCGCTCCATACCACACAGGAAAATCAGGTTATGAAGCCTAAAACATGTTTTCATTCCGTTTCAGGCAACCCTCTATCAGATTACGCCATAACCTGAAAACCCATTTTCATAAATATTCCAGGCCCGTGAAACAAGGACATGGCCATTGTAAACAAGTTCGATCATGTTCAATCATGTTCAAGGTCAAGATAATCGACATTGTAAAAAAAGGTCGCTATGTGTAGAATCTTCCTCTCTAGATAGTTCTTGGCGGTCAAAATTCATCGGTCATTCTAGAAGGCATTCTGGAATAGTCTGGGATTAGGAGTACAAAAGGCGGAGCGATTGCGGCTACGAGACCTTATTTACTTGGAGAGCGAAGTGCGAACAAGAGCAAGCAAGCGATCATCTAAGTCGAAGCTTCTGCGATAGTTGTTTGTGTCGGTTAAGTGAGTGCGTTAATAAAGCCCAGGCTTTCAATTATCGGTGTAATTTGTGAATTTCTATCTGTTACCTACCCCCCTCTGTCACTATGGACTATGTAAAAATGACTGTGTCAACCAAAACGTAAGAGTTAATTTACTTTGGTTTACAAAAGTCAGGTTAACATAGTCCATAGTGGCCGAGGAATCGAATTGGTTGACTGTACGTAACAATATCAATCTCGGAAGCTTATATTTACGGGATTGTTCATAACTGGAACACTGTTCATAATAAAGCTCTTTTATTCTTCTGACATTATAAGATTGACAAACCTAACCTGTATAGATTCTCTCAAAACAACCAGGGAATCCTATAGTTGGGTCAATTTATGGTGATCCGGGATCTCTGTGACAGCTCATATACGTTACACGGATTACACTTGTTTCTTTGACGTTTCATAAGTAAAAAAATAATACCTAATCATTGTAACGTTGTTTAGTGACTTAAATAATGAATTAACAAAATACAGCTATCTGTGAGTCTGCTGTAGGTATTTATCAAACAATGTTAATCATATAAATAAAGTTGCCTTGTAAGAGATTTATAAACAACTATATCCTAAATCTTGGATATATCTAGCAGTCACTTAATTTGATTAGATCTATTGATTACAACAGCGGGTAACCACACAGCGTGATTGCGACCATTTGCGACGAATGTAGGATTTTAGGCGTATACGCAAAGTCATTTCACTACAATGACTATATATTATGGCAAGAAGAAGGTACACGAGCAAGGCCCACTGATGTTCAGTGCGGTTTGAGACCCGTAGACAATTAGCATTCTCAAGACTGAAATTGCGTCGCCAACCCTGGGGTCTAAAATAAAATGCACATACACACAACAATTTTGCTGGTGGTAGATTGCGGACATTAGATGGTGGACATTATTTTTCATCTTCTTGTCGTGTTGTAATAAGTTGTGCTGATCAATGAAGAGTGTTTTACCATAGAGTAGAACAGGCTGCCGCATGAACACTGAAGCCCATTGACATCTTTCGATGACAATTACAAGACTGCAAATGAATTATATTGATTGTATAATCAGTATTTTTAAATGCTAGCTGAGTTTAAAACTAGCGGGTTACATGATAGTGACATTGATGACACAATAGCGACTTGTATGTGATGTGTAATGCTTTTCGGTAACAATTAGGAAATATGAGAACACATCACATGATTGTAATAACACGCGATACGGTTAATTCAAGTTAATACGAAAACTTTCACTCAAGATGATCATGATCCCGCCAGCATTAAATCATCGATGAGTAATGATAGCGTGTAGAGAGCGCACTTTCTTGGTTAATACTAACTAGGTAATTCATTTTACTTATCTATCTAGACACTAAACAATTCTAGATGAAAATAAAAGAGATATTAAAGTACGAAGAAAACTTAGTAAATTGGAGTTTGAAGCTAGGATAGCTCCCTATTTTTTTTTCCTTTTTACATATGAAGAGGGAGGGAAAATGGTATCCGGCGTTTAAGGCAGAGTACCAGGGTACCAAAAGCTCTAAGGATGAAGAAGAACACTTGAAGAGGCCATACATCCCTAAAACTGAACTGAACTACTCGCCTCAGTAGAAAGGATGTGCAAGAATAAATCAACAAAAGCCTTACTAGACTAATAGTGTTTAATGTCTATGTGGGTGGTCTATAAATAAAACAAAAGCTATTCAATAAATGTATTAATAGTAAGGTTATCATAATTATTACCCACGAGCAGCGACCAATAGTGATACTGAAAATAAACATCTGTGCTGTAAAGGCGTGTTCACTCTTAGGTTCACGCTTCTTTAGTAGTATCTGATCTGTAGCAGCCGGGGCTTTATGATTCATCATCATAAACATCAGAAATATTATCATCATTATCATTATTCATTACTATCATCATCAGGATTTTGTCCACTACGGAAAGTAAGGCACCTCTAAGGATTGCCACAATTACCAACAAGTCCTGGTGCCAACCGGTGCAATCCAGTTTTTTATTTGCTTATACGTCTAAAGCGATCTCAACACGGCTAATTCGACCAACGAGCTTGAATAACAAAGAATCTTGCGCGCATAAGGATCGTGCGGAGATACGTGTTCATGTATGGCATTGGATCGCCCGACGCTAAGCTTTATTTATAATAATAATTAAATAAATACTTATTCAGAATAATAATGCTTTATAGAAATGTTTATTGTACAATATTCAATACAGAATTGGTGTAGTTACAGTTATGTTAAGGATATTACATTTGATGAAGTGGATTAGTGGAATTTTCCGATCTCTAAACTAGGTAAAACCTTTGTATTAAGGGTTAGTTTCAATTAATTACAGGAAGGTCTTAAAAGCTGGTAAAGAGAGCTTGAAAAAATAAAGGGCTCTTCGAAATCGATGACGAGTTATCAAAATGGAGTGTTTTTAATTAAAACAGAGCATTTTTATGCCGGTCTTTTAAGCTGCATTTCCGCTTATAAAGCACAATTCCTGCATTAGCTCTACAAAAAACACAAAATAAATCCTCATTAAAAACTAAGGCGAGTATTACCGTCTCATTACTAATAGACAAAGGAGAACGAGCGAGGGAAAAGGATTCTGAATCCTTTCGCGTGGTCATTAAATATAATTTACTGGACAACATTAGCGGTAATTAAACAAATTATTTGTGTGAAACGGGTTAATTAACGAGCTGAGATATAATTAATTTGCTTTTATTATCTTACACGGCTTCATTTATAATTTAATGGCTATGTTCAAGTGTGGTTGCCGGGTTAGAATAGTGCCACTCCATGTCTTCCCGTGGATGTCGTAAGAGGCGACTAAGGGAATAAGGGCTTGTAGTACTGTTAGTCGATGGGCTTGCAACCTAATAATACACTAGTAAACATCTTAGCCTGATTGTGCAAAATGTGGTTACAGAATTATCAACAAGTTTTTTTACAGTAGTTGGTATTTCTGTAGCTCTGCCTACCCCAGTCTGGGATTTAAGGCGTGATGTCATGTGAAATAATGTGACCACGGCATTTTGCACTCGTTTAGTTTCAAGAGTGTCTGATCTGACCTGACATTGAGTTTCTTACACTCTGTCTAAGCAGTGGTTCTGGGAAGCGCTGAGCGCGATAAACAACTTTATCTTTACCAAGTGCATCTCCATTAAAAAATTCCAAAAATGGAGTGTCAAAGCATAGGTGAGCCATAAAGGTGGATTATCTTTACCAGATAAGTTTAGTTTCAAGAGTGTCTGATCTGACCTGACATTGAGTTTCTTACACTCTGTCTAAGCAGTGGTTCTGGGAAGCGCTGAGCGCGATAAACAACTTTATCTTTACCAAGTGCATCTCCATTAAAAAATTCCAAAAATGGAGTGTCAAAGCATAGGTGAGCCATAAAGGTGGATTATCTGGTAAAGGTCGCCGGAATGCATTGGATGCTAAAAGCATGGGATCAATCATTGTGGCAATTATTGGGGATGGCTGATAGGTGTTAGAATTGTATTTGTCCAATACTCACAAAAGATATCCTGTGTAACGGAGTTGGAAAGCGGCCGTTGGCCCTTTTTTCTAAATAGGTTGTCTAGAATTATATAGCAAACCATATCGCCTGCCACCGACTCCCTGGTAACTGTATATACATACATGATGTCGCTTGCGGTCAGTGGTCGCGGTTTTG
This sequence comes from Acleris holmiana, assembly GCA_949316455.1. Classification (NCBI taxonomy): domain Eukaryota; kingdom Metazoa; phylum Arthropoda; class Insecta; order Lepidoptera; family Tortricidae; genus Acleris; species Acleris holmiana. The sequence continues at coordinate 22,216,660 of OX438766.1, forward strand.
CAGGTAAAAACCGTACGCTAACGCTGTTCAGAGAACTAAGAATTGAAATTGTTTTTCAATTGAACTTAGTCGTTTATGCGTTGTAGTAAACGCAAGAGCAAGAACATTTATACTTGGTTGAGCTAGTTGCAGAACACAAAATCGATGTATGCAAAGCTTGGTCTAGACAGATGTCAAGTTTGAAATTTGGTTAGAACCTATTCCGATATTAGATTTGATTGAAGATATGCTTTATCACTTTATGTGCAGCGTGATACAGGATTTTTCCAAATATAATATTTCATTAATAAATAAATTCTCAACAAATATCGGGGACAATATCAAATTCACCTAGTCCCAAAATAAGCTCAAAGTCAAGGCCTGACTATGGGAACTACAAACGATAAACATACTAACATAGAGAAATACGTACGTAAATACATAGAAAACATCCAAGATTCCGGAATAAATATTCGCGTTCATCACACAATGAAACGCAACGTTACGTTAGAAATGGCAATATCTAACAACAGTACATACGAGCCCTTACATCCTTTAGGACTGATTAAAAGCTATTTATAACCACAAAGGAACTTCTGCTGATGTTACAATGTTTACATTCACTCATTTTGTCTAGTATCTTTGCAAACAAGACTCAATAAACTTAAGTACAGCTGTTGCCCACTCTTCCCCTACTTTTGGAATTAAGTGTTATGACCAGACTCGTACATAGATCGTAGAGAACTTCCTTTTTAGCAAACCTTAACGTAACTAAAACAGTAAAAAACATTATTAACGTCACTTAATTAGGAAAGTGCTATAAGCATACATTTCGATATACCCAACTAACTATATTTACCCGAGTTTAAACATGAATCTAACATGTAATATGAATTCGCGTGGTATAAATAAATACACGACACGCGATACTTTCAAAGAGATCTCTCGAGATACAAATTGCTACACGACAATGCTTTATGATTGCCGGCGGAGTATTTATATGACAGGCTTTCTATTACAAGTTTCCTTTCACACTCGTTAAAATGAATACGTATTTGAGAAAAACTAAGACAAATTAGTACCTACTACATATGACTTTACCTGATGGTATCCATGTTATTAATGACTGTTACAATTCAGCATGATAATTTGCATCAGTATTCCTCGACACGGCATTGACGTAGACATCAACTAGCTCGACTAACCGATATCTGTTATTTTGATTTCTGATCTCTAATTTTAGATCAGAAAACAAAATACTTGACAGATAGCTGTTAGTCGAAGCAGCTTAAGAATCACACCTACCTACCGTAGAGAAACGAACAGATATACAATACTATACTATACCTACAATAGTTTAATAAGAGACTTGTAAAAGCAAAAGGATTGAGTAAAGGTCGGAACACCTACATCCAAATACGTCTGCACCTATCAGATGTTCGTCATCACAATTATCATTAAGTAAGAAAAAGAGGCAACAGACGTCTAATGCGATTTAATAGAGTAGAGAAGGATTGACTAGTCAGTCAGTAGGAAATAGTCTCTTTTCTAAGAGTCCAAAATGTAGGAACGGCGAGTTTTAAACATTATGTTCGAGAATAATTTGGTTTTGATAACCAAGTCTCAGTGTACATTACTCATGCCGCAAAGTTGGGAAAGCTGCGCAAACTAATTTTAACTTACGAATGCTTAACCGGCTTTGAAGTCTGGTAAATTAGACGACATAACATATAATATAATATTCTTACGTGTACCTTCATAAAGGAAGTGTAATGTTATACTTATGTTGAAAATTCGTACAGTGACCGTATGTTATAGTACGATGAGAGGTTATATTTCGAGATAGTAGGTGTCAAATGCGTAAGTATATGAAATTTACATAAACCATATCTTAAAAGAGATGAAGACAGACATATAGCAAAACTTTATTGATTACAAAATTTTCAAACCTCAAAATACCCATTGACAGATTTGGCCAAATAGCCGAAAGTAGTTTATCAAGTATTCAAAGAAAACAATACGAGCTTCCAAGACTTGACGTTCATTGTTGCATGATTCAATCATTAATTAAAAAGTTATATTTGAGCCGTTCGCTTTCAAGGCCTCAATTTCAAATCACAGAGACTCAAATTCGGACACCGTGCCAATTCCCAAAATGAAATGCGTGAGTCTTCGGCGTTTTAACTGCCGTCATTATTTTCGTTGCATATTATTTCAGATATAATTAACACGACGTCTTTAATTAATTTACAAGAATTATAAACTATCCCTGGTACTGCTTCTAGTTATATCAAAATTTGCTCGTAGTTATCATTATTTTGGTCAATATATTGAAGACAATGACGGGCGGTTGAAACGCCAAAGAATTGCCCAAATATGAACATTCGGTACTAGAAATAAAAAGCCTCGATCAACCACTTAACTCTGAACTACGCTACTTGCTACGGTTTCATCTCCTTTGCACGGTTAAGGGACAACTTAAGAAATAAAGAAGTTATTGTTACAGGACTAGTTTTCGTTGTTCAAAACTTGGCACGAGTTTCTCTAAAACGAAGAACATGAATATAAAGTCTCTAACAACCGCACTCAATGAAAGCTTGCTACATAGCTTATATTTGTGAATTACTAACCTTTGCGTTTTATGTCTGAGAAAACGGTAGCAACTTGTTATGTTAGCGTTTAGTTTAGAACTTAACTCAAGTGTTAATGTTTGACCTGAAACTAGGCAGCACAATAATACATTTAAGGACTGAGAGGTTAGAAAGAAAGGTGTATTATTGACCATATTTCAACGAAATCCATTACTGTAATTGAAAAATGAATAATGGACTATCCTCAACAGAACGATACATGCCATAGTTTGACGAAGTATTAGAGCAGTCGGCGTATAATGACTCGACTGCCTAAAAAGCTCTCAAAGGGATCGTATTCTCTCGATTTTTCAAGGGTTGGTTTTGTAGTCCAGTATCGAAAAACCTGCAATTTTTGAGACGATCGAAACTGCAAACCGTAATTTAAAACGAGACATTCGTCATAATATAGCGCCGAGTAGCATCAGTTGATGCAGAAACTACCCTCGTTCTCTAGTGTACACGCGCTCGGCTGATTCACATTGCTGGCACGTTAAGCATTTTTGGCGTATTATATCATTACGTTACGTACTATTCTTTCACGGGCCTGTGAGCAATTCATCCTAAAAATAGTGCTATTGGCGAAGTTATTTTGAGTAGGCACCTAATTCATAGTTGATCCTGATGATGCAGCAAATCGTCGGATCTAATTCCAGAATAACAAAGGATTGAACTACAGTAAAGAACGCATCTGGTCATACTCATACGTCTCTGTCGTACACTATAAGGATATAGAAACCTTTCCACTTCGCTGCGTTATGACACTTTTGACATAGGGTTCTGGACAAAGCGCTGATAACGACGCCTACATTAAAAAAGGTCATAAGTGGCAGTAAAAACGTCAGCCAGATTGACGAATCTTTTTCAGTAAAAACAACACTCCACTGACCATATTTTCAACGTTATATTTCACGTGATTAGTAATCAACAAAAAAAAATTTCAGTCCGAGACGAACAACAATCGTTGCACAACTGGCGCCACAGACTTTGGCAGAAGTTATAACAATGCGACACTGCCAACAATCATGCTACGTTTAATTAAAATACAGACAACTCGCATTTTACGAGCAGACATTTTTAGTGTATCCAGATTAATATTAACCTGCAATAGCATTGACTATCTATTTTAGACATAATATGATTTGATTCTAAAGACTCTTTATTAGTTATAAGACTTATAAGATATGTCCAAATGAAGACTACTAGCTGGCAGCAACCGAACAGTCAGACTACAATATTCGATTGTTTTTAGCAAATCGAATGTTACATAATTAGGAAAAGCTTTATATAAGATTTGCTTGACGAAGAAAATGAGATTAACGATTTCCGATTGTATATGTGTGACGATCTGACAATTTGACAGCTTCCGTTCTAGCTAAATATATAATTTGCCTTGCATGTTCTGTTTACGTTCGTTAATAAGTAATGAATAAATAAAGATCTGGGGACACTTACACAAATTAACCTAATCCCAAACTAAGCTCTAGGCATGTACCAAGAATAGAAATTGTTGATTCATAGGTCAGTAAGAATATATCCATCAAACGCTAATCCAGTGCCAAAGAGGAATGCATATAAGGTAAGGGTATTGAAAATTTTGATCTTTTTAAAGCTCAGGGTCGCGGCATTGAACCTCAATTCGCGATCAGATAGTACCCAGAACACGCACCGCACCCTAAAGCAATTCAATGTCAAGAACGAATCTATTTTGGTGCATTGCTGGCGTCAAACACCACCGTCACAAAGCATCATATTAAGTAGTAGATGTAGCGCGCCCACGTGGCCGACGTTTTTATTGGAGTATTAATTCTATGACGTCAGGATGCACGTCCGTGATGATGATGATTAATAGTTGGCTATTTATGATCTGGAAAACTTTAGTGGAAGTTTACTTTCGCTATATAAGTATAGCTATGGTTTATAGATATGCCTGAAAAGGCATGGCATGGCTTTTAATTTAAGGAACTCAGGTTCCTTAAATTAAAAGTCGTTGTTTTAAACATGCCCTTACAAGAAATTCAGATCATCATTTTTTATCTACCTTGATCTATTTGCGTCTGTTGCATGTAATGGTCCTTCGTTCCAGATTGGTTACGAAAAATACGCAATTTGGACACTACAGGAAAAAAGTTGTCACGGGAAAACGTAATGGTTTAGTTGGGCTAGTCTCCCATAGACGTGTCCGGTGTCGTCGACCTGTTGTACTATTCGCGACAACGCTGGCGACTGTCCAAACTCCGTATTAAACACAGTGTGCACATGCACCAATGTCTAAATCTGACTCATCACAAAAGATCTTTTGAATTTCAACTTTATCGCGAAGGTGATTAGGCTGGCGTTTTCCAATATATTTTGGTGGATTGTAAATTTAATTTAGTCAGCAGTGAATTCGCGAAGCGCTTGCGACGTAAACTGTGTCCTTTGATGTTAGGGGCGGTTGTAACGGATGTGGTAATGTTACTGAGCGCGACCACTAATATATTGTAGTTACTTATTGACGAGGATGCTTTACACATTTGCAAATGAAACACGTTACGTGTCGAGAATACATTGCGGGTTCTCGGAGTTCTCGTAAAGTCTCTATTTAAGGGTTATCGAGGAAACGAGGTGGATTTATAAACGATGCCGCGGTGGAGAAGTTTTGAGAGGATCGTTGGATTTTTATGTATGGCCGGCCTGCGCACTTTAGTGCTTTGTCACTTCAACGTCATGTTGGAACTGCTTTACTAATGTGACAAAGACGTGAAAGCGACAAAGTGTGGATCTATCTATAAGGCCAACTTTAGGTACTTATTTATTTCTCTATGTATTTTATCGTTGCCTAGTACCCAAAGTAAAAGCCTAGAGCGTTGTTTGGGACTAGGGCGATTTGTGTGGGATTTTCCCCTGATGTTTACGAATGTCGTCATAAGTCATAACATAACCTACGTTTACGTCATTAACGAACACGAACTTCATGACCACTTTTTCTGATTAGCTTTTTGCCCTTAGTTTTTTATGCTGCCCATGTTAGTACTTATTTGTATCTTTTGGATTTTTTAATGATAAATGACACAATAAATCTATCTAGTTGACTCGAGAAGAAATATATTGGCATTGTGAATTTGGTTCGGCTTTTGGCACATGCGAGCCAAGTGTGTCAGGCAGGACAGGAATCAACACAAAGGTCTACGTGTAAGGTAATTTCATTAGTTTTGGCAGCTCTGCAAGTTCAGGACGGAGTGTTGCCAACTTTTAGAAGAGAAGGCGCCGCGTCTGCATTCTGCAACGCGTCATTTAGTGAGCCTTTAGTTTTCTTGCTTCATTACTCAGTGTCGGATGTGTCATTGTTACAGAGTGTATCAAATACATTATTCACTTACGCATAATTAATGTGGATTCATCAAGGAGATAGCACTTGTGTTGATTGTGACACGAGCTTTTGTTCAAGTCTTGACATGCATTGTAATAAAACGTAACAGCACCGACCGAAGAAACGATTGACTACTAAAATGAAACCAATACATGGGTTTCTTAAAGATTTCTTTCAAGTTTCAATCAATTTTAAATTGATTTTTCAAATTGTTAGTATCAGACTGCCAGACCGAGAGGGTCACAGCTATATATTAGCATGAAGAAGTTATACAGGTACGTCTCTGTTCTAATACAATGAAAAGAAAGGCCAGGCTTAGCCTGGGGTCGATTACTAAACAGCCTAAATCCTAACTGGCTTCATCTAATACGCCTAGTCACTTGTTTCCACGACACGCATCTCAAATTTCTCATTATCCGTGAAATTTAGGTCTCGACACGACGGCACTAAATTGGCAAAGTCTTCCAAGCAAAAATAGATCTGTAATAGAACACCTATCAGCAAAATGACGCTACCTTGTATCAAGTTGCGATAACTTTCAAGTAACAAAAGACGGTTGACTCAATTACGATTCAATTTACTTGGATAACATTCCCTTTGCGATGACGCCGATGACGTCTTTAAATACACTGACAGTCACTTAGTCATCCATTCCAATTTGAAGTTCGGTTATCACTGTCGGCTTCTCACGAATGAGTGTAAAAGGGATGGGGCATCAGAAGTTTCGAGTGATTCAGAGTAACGAAGCTGGAGTCGGAGGGTTTCTTAAGGGTGAATCATTTGAAGACGAATTTCGAATAATTTTCTCGATTATCTTGGGATTAGAATTGGAATTCATAATACTAACTTTATACGACTAAGTTTTTCGTATTATATAGACATGAACAGAACATATATTTTAAAAATAGAAAAAAAATATAAATACCACGGGACAATCTCACACAAATTGAATTAGTCCCAAACTAAGCTCTGCTTGTACTATGGGTACTAGACAACGATAAGCTTACTTATATAGAGAAACATAATTATTCCGGGATTTCAACCCGGTACCGCTAGCTTCGAAGGCAGGGTCACAAGGCGAACGTGACGTCAAACCGCAGAAATAAGACTTACTAGCAGTAGGTACACTAACAACTTTTTTGATACGTAGTGCCTTCTCTCAGAATTAATAAAATAATAGATGAAATTATACATCCAGCAGTAAAGTTGATTTTACAGCTAGGTTGGCAACGTTTGCGTAAATCCTCGTGAATTTATATTCATTTGTGTTTCCGGTGGATTTACTGGTATTTGTGTTGTAAGACGAACTATAAAACAAAGTTGGTATACAATATTTGAATATTATTCGGCGGATTTACGTTTACTTGGACGTCACGCGAGTTTAATACAATTATTCGTGGACATTTTACACGAGTATCAGTCAGATGCTGCATCGGTAAAAATGGCAGCTGCTTGGCTTTATTGATGCAATAATAGAGAAAAAAAAACTGTATCATAGACAACAGAATCAATATATATCATGTTAAGAAGAACGCTGACTATGCGTTAAAGTCATCACTGAAAATCCATTTGAGGAATAAGTAATTATAGCTGATGCGATGACTGTTAATAAAATCTTTATAACTCTCAAAATCTGGTAAAAAACCAAGTCAATCTCACATTCAGAGCCAGTATTACTGAATAAATATTTGATTTACATACATTTGTTTATTGGAACTGGACAACGGCCAGTGCGCATGTGCGTGCAAACAGCGCATTAGATCATTTTACGATCCACGTGTTTACTATACTATTGTTTATCGTGCGCTAGAAATGCTATTATTTTATCTTTATCAGTCTAGGATCGGGTTTGTCGCGCGTTCAAAAAGATTAAAAAATGCAATTCCCTGAGCTCATAACTTACAATCTATTTAATTATGTTTTTGGTTTGATCATCATGGATATGAGGGAAAATTGCAGCCAAAATTGCGACTGGAATACTTGTAATAACCAACGATTCAATGCTTTATAAAGGGTATCTTTCATACAGTTAAAATAGTAGCTATAATATATTTCGGCATGTTCAAATCAGACATCCATTATGAAATCAGTGTCTAATACACTGTAGATAATATTACAAATACTCTTTTTTTACAAACAGTTTTATTATTCCAATTTAACAATAAAAGTTTGAATTAGCTAAATAAAATATTTCAAATAGGAAAGGCAACACATTAAATTCATAAACATTCGGCTAATACCTGTCACTATGTTTGTTCCAACATATCACATCTACGCCGAACTTCCACGAAACTTGATTGCGATAATAACAAGGAAGCGACCTTGAGACTTGCCAATTGACATTATTGACAACTCGAGGACCTCTTCCAACGTCAAATATTGTGCACAACTGTCACCTAAGCTGAAGTATGAGCAAAGTTGATAATTGACAGTGATTCACACGATTGCACTGATATGAAGAGTATTTGACAGGATCTTGACCATCACTGATCAGGGTTTGTTGTTGGCAAACAACAAAGATCAAAAACCAACGGATACTGTGATGTTTAATGGTCCTAATACGAATTCCTTGCATTTAGAGCACTTAATTACCATCGACAGAGTAAAGAGACAAATTATGAGTTGTTGACCTTACATAAGAAATGACGCCTTTAGGTTGATTGAATGATGTTGCAAAATACTAATATTGTTAAGGAATGCAGAAATCACCAAAATCTTGCTTAGGCTTAAGATATTTCATATCTTATCATTTATCAACAGGATTGAATTGATAAGATAAAAATAAAAGATACATATGATGTCACTGATGATGATAGATGAACCGGTTAGAATAACAGAACATGCCAAATTAATTAATTCAATATGCCTATTTAGGAATTCAAACCAGAGAAGGAAAATAACAAAGTCAAAACATTATGTAAATAAATACCCGAAGTCAATGGCTTTTTGAGGATATTTAAGCAACAGTAATAAACCCATATTTATATCAAACCTTGTAACAATATGGGCAGGGATTAATTATTGAAAATCAAACCCATCTATCTAAGTATAAAGTTGTATTGTTTTGTCTATCAGTCACAACTCACAAGGATTTGGTTGATAATGTAAGAATCATGCCTCAAAATGTGACAATTCAATTAATTACAAGAATTGTTACGCAAGTACCGTGTCTCTTGATGGTCCTTTTAATGTAGAGGAAAATGTATCTTCAACTTTTGTTAAGCACGGTTTGATCTTTATTGTTGAACAAGAAAAAGCAATAAAGCTTAATTTGCTCAATTGCACGGATGTTACCTGTCCGGTGCTCACCGCACTCAAATGTCTTTGGCTTCACCCTCTTCCCGTTTACCAATCGATTTTATTTCCACACACGTAGAGATTATATGGCAATCCAGAAATTAACTTAAGTAAAAAGGTTTCCTTACGCATAAAGTTATTATTGAAGTTAATGGTTAATTTATTATTATGTTTTTTTTTGCACGAACCCAACACAAATTCATTATTATTTTATGACCGTAACGGATGGGAAAATGTGGAAATAAAAGTCTTTAACTTTCGTAAGGCGATGATGACCTTAATGGTTTTTCACAGGACAAATAGAAAAACCTAAAGAGCGGGAATGACTGAACACAATTCGATACTATTGCTAGGAGCAAATTAGTTTGAATAACGTTTTTCAAGAGAAACTACAACCATGAAATTTTTCTATATTATCAACATTATCACTCCCAACGCTCGCTATAACTAAAGCCCTATACTGACAGACAAAACACATTTAGATTACGCTAATCAATATGTAAATTACACACAATTGATTAATCGAGCGTGGAATACGTTCTGTGAACACGCGAACACACATTGGCAAACATTCAGGTTCTAAATGGATGATAATTCGATAGTAATATTTACCAACTTGAGGAAACCTCATTTTTTTAACTTGAAAAAATGTGATTTAGATTTAATGTCACGGTTTATGACGTCATTTTGGAGATCATTTTAGCCTGATAATGGTTTAATATAAATTATAACCGCTTCTATTTTATTCATTGCGGTTTCACCGTGATTTCGCCACTGTCAAGTAAATTGATCACTTCACACATCATAATATAAGGGAGCATTCAAGTATTACGTAACGCAATTTGGGGGGGGAGGGGGGTCTCGTAAACGTTACGATGCGTTACAGGGGCGGGAGGGGGTCTTTCTTACAAGACGTTACGTAACATTGTTTCTTTTTTTAATAAATATTTAGGGAATTAAAACTCCCAAATTGGCAACCCTTTTCGTTTACGTTTTACGGGGAATCCCTCGATTGTATTATAGTCTGGTCGTCATTTTTCATTTGTTCTCGCAAGTTGGCAAACCTTTTCGTTTATATTTCACCGGGAATCCCTAGATTGTATTGAACGTCATTTAATGTTGTTTTCGTTGTCAGTATTCGTTTCAGTTTATGCAGAAGCACATTGCTCTAGTCGGTATTATTAAAGTAAGTTCATAGTGTTCATACTGCAATGTCCTCAAAAGAGGGAGATTTGTATAATCAGCTGTTCTTGGCCTATAAAGGCTCTCATGCTGACTTACCAGCGCAAGTGTGTCAAAAAAATGCCAACGAAATTTGGAAAACGACTAAAGAAAAGGAGGGAAGAAGGCACGTACGTACCGTACCGGTAAAGTTAGCAAGACCACAGACCGAGATGCACAAAAGCACGAGGACGGGGAATTTTGCACTGCTACAATCAGGTCATTGGAATCTCTCGTGTCGCTTCTGGGACCGCAGCAAGTATTCGTTCTCTCACAAGACGATAAGGCACGTGTACCAATAGGTTTACCGGCAGTGATAAGTCAGAGCCCTCTTTTAATGCATATGGAATACAGAATACTTTTACCTGATCATGACTGGGTCGTGGCAGAGCGGCACAACTTATTCCTCCTGTATACGCCGGCGTCAACGTGGAACGTGGAAAGATACTTGGTTAATAGTTGATTATTTTTAAATTTTGTTAAGAATACGATTTTACTTCGAGTAAAATGTTTAATTTCAGTTGGGTTTCTGTTTATAATTGCATTCCCAAAGTTAAAATAAACATGTTATGTATTTTAAGAGTTTATTAGTAAAAATAGCTAAAATAGGATAGGAATGACGGAGAAAAACAATTGTGTGTGTAAAGCCAAAAATTTATAGAAAAATAAACAAAATACGCAGGTGTCGCCGATTAAAAATCTCTTGTTTTATTTAGTATGATTACCGCAAAAGCAATTAAAACTATACCAAGGACAAAAACTATAACATAACTTTTAGCGCCTTTGGGGTAAAAATGGTCTCTTGAGTGTTACGTAACGTTTAGAGAGGGGGAGGGGGGGGTACAGAAAAACGTTACGGTGCGTTACAAGGGGGGGAGGGGGAGTCTAAAATCTTCAAAAATTGCGTTACGTAATACTTGAATGCTCCCTAAGCATAAAGTCCGCCATTTGTACTTTTTACATTTATTTGTATTGTGCAAAGAAGATTCAATAAATAAAATAAATAATATGAATAAAATAGCTTAATATCATTTAATCGAATCAACTACGCCTAAACAGGTTTTATCAAAAGATTTTTCTGTCTATTCGTTACAATACAACCTGATACAAATATTTGAATGAACTCATTTAACCATTACAATAACGTTGCAATAAATTATCATTTGGTGATTTCAGAATCCTTGAATAAGTATAGATGTGAATGAATCCAAACAATAATATTATTGATACTTATCAATTCTCCGGATGATGCCGTGGAAATATATTGTGTAACATCAATTTTAATACATTGTGTAACATGATCGTAAAGTTGTAGTCTTGATGTGTGACATCAACATTCATTTAGTCTTCGCTAAAAACAAAGGAGCTTAAAATAATGAGCCACTATTTTACAAACCGCTCGAAAAAATATATTACAAAAATGACGATGATAAAGAAAAAATAGAAAGCCATAAGACAAGCTTGGATAGAGCGTAAGGTTTACAAGATTACCTACAACAATGAAGAGCAAATCAGAAGTATTGAACACTCAAGGGAATTAGAGACAGCAGGAAATAAAATTTAAAATATCCACGACACAGAAAACTTTCCTTGAAAAGGTAGTACTGCAGAAAAATTCAGTCTGTCCCTGAACGAAGTTACTATAAAAATCTAGTTTGTTCAACTCAATACCCGAAGCATAACAAGTAATAAATGTGCAATCTGCAAGAAAATCATTGTGTGGCGGAAACTAAGAAACTAGGACGACGCGATAAGAGTTTTATTGCGTTGATAATTGCACTTTGTCTAACTGTTTATGGTCGGTGCGCAGTATTTCGACTATTTCAGTCTCGATCATGTAAACAAATAGTGTTTTTACACACAAAGTAGTATCGCACTACTACTGCTGATATTATAAAATCTGATAACAGGTAAAACGTTTTGATAAAATTAGTGTTTATAAGAATATTTTATTTTGGCGACTATGGTCTATAAGGAAGATTTACTAGGTATAAAAATGACTAGAAAGAAAATTAGAGAGAAGTATTTATTGACTAAAGATAAAGATGCCGACATTTCAATACGTAGGTAGGTTTAGGTTATGTTAGTTTTGCAGCAGGTTCTGAGGGCCAACCGCCCAGAAATAGAAGCTCTGCGGCAGAGGAGCTCCGTCGACACTACCTAATTTCAAATAATTACGTATTTGAATGTTGGCATTTTTATACTTAGTCAATAAACCTTCTCTCCAATTTTCTTTCTAGTCATTTTTACTTATAGACCTTAGTCGCCAAAAGGGAATATTGATAATTTTTCAGGCTTCTACCCGCGACTTCTTTCGTGTAGAATTAGTAATTCAGAAATCCCATGTTGCTCTTTTAATTTTTCCAGGATGAAAAGTAGCCAGGCTCTGTCCAGCCATTGAAGCGTGAAGGAGTAACAAACGAACACAAAAAAACGCAACTATAATATTTGTACGAAAGCTATGCTACTTTACATATCTGTGATTACCTCAACAATAACAATGACTGACTACGGTACGAAGTAAGGTATAAACTCGTCTCAGACTGAACACCAAATTTTATTTCAAGTCATTTTGTTGTTCAGCATTCACGATATCACCAATATTTCAACGTTTATTCTGATCATGAATGGAAGCGGCGTAGAAACGTTGAAATATTGGAATACGCAGAATGCCGCAAAACCAATAAATAAAAGGTGGGTTACACAACATCAACCGAAAGCTGAAAATAATGCGAACTAGACATATTTCATCAGCCCGCAAGAATGCTGTCTAGTGTCTAGAAAATCATGAATATTTAAGCTGTGATAAAATAGGAAACGCTATTCTTATTGATCAGCTACTAGCAGCTTTGGGTACTAGACAGCGATAAACATACTTATATAGAGACATCCATACCTAAATACATACAAAACATCCAAGACTCGGAAACAAATATTCGCGCTCATCACACACATATCTGCCCTGACCGGAATTTGAACCCAGTACCGCTGGCTTCAGAGGCAGGGTCACTCCCAACTAGGCCAACGTGTCGTCAAAAGAAAAAAGTGGACACAATTATTTAGAACCATAAAGAATTTTAATTGCGTTCTCAATTTAATAAAGCAACAATGTAAGAAAATTACAATAATCAGTTTACCGTAACCACAGGGAATGTTCTTTGAAAAGGCCATAACACGACTCATCAAGTCAATGGTGAAATTATAGCGCACCCACCCCATTACCATCTGCTGTCGTGCTGGGAAAATATAGGTCACCTCTGAATCCCGCCGACTATACACCCCAAGATTTCGAGACTTACCTGAAACAAAAGGTTTAAAGATTAACAAAAACGAAAGCACGGAAAAAGAAGTTTCGCGGCATTGTTTATAAAAACGATACTTTACACGAGGCCTTACACAAGTACAATAAAACAATAACACGTTTTTTCATTCATGAAGATTAAGGTTACACGTAACGTAACTATTTCAATGCAACGATGGTAAAACCATCCATCCATTAGGAAGATTTCGAGTTATAAACATTTCCTTTTTTATTTTCCCTCCCTACTGCGAACAACTTTCTCGACTTTTGTTGAACTTGAGCTTTGATTAAGTCTCGTTTATGTAAGACGAAAATAACTCATTGAAATAATAAATTTAGGAAGAATTTTCCAACAGGTGTGCAGGACAGTATTACACACGAATCAATATTTACAAGGCTCTTTATGTAGATTTTGCAAAAGAATTCGCTATACAAACCAATCCATAAACCATTATTCAACGGATCATTCATAACATAACATTGAGGTCATTCTTAATTTTGTTAAATAATCTCGCTGAGATAAATTCTAATAAACTTTGGGTAGGAATCAAAAAGAAGGTATAAATATGAATATAGTGCAAAAATGAGTAATGTAACAAACGTTGTAAATTATGATTTTCCGTTGTTTAAATAACGGAAAATTCTGAAAGAGTAATTTTAAAGTGCTAAATTACTAATCCAAAAGTACAAATATTCCTAACTTCATTCAACAGATTTCGTTTTGCAAGGAAGAGACGGGTTTTGACTTTTATACAATCTGAACTACAAAATAGATATCCTACCGTAGACCAAAGCACCATCTTTTTATCAATAGAGTACAAGTTTTTGGCCGCACTGTCGACTAAATTAACACTCACGTAACAGAAAAGTGACCGACGGTTGTTGCTGTAGGTCTGTCTCCTTAAAAGGAGACAGACCTACGTTTGCTAAAGCAAACCATATCACTCTGACACCGCGATCCCTGAGGAAATTAGTGAGGAGGAAATCACGCGTGACTTGGGAAAACGTATGTACTGTTTGTATTAGGAAAAGTTTGGAATATCATTGATAGCAAAACCTGATCGTGTCGATTTTAACGTAGATACAAAATTTATTATTGCATTTGTGGAGGAACACGAGTCATCTTGATATATAGCTAAGTAAAGACTGATGTTCTGTGATTTGAGTAATCTTGAGAATTTTTCATAATTATAATGTTTACTAGCCAAAAACGACAGGTGAATTACTGGCAGCTCTATCATAGTGATGCTGCATGACAACACTGTTATTTGGCGTAGATTAATAGTCATTATTTATATCGCGTTTTTGTCACCTGTTTCACTCAATAAAGATTGCAATCCTGATGATGTAATTAAAATGGATGTATTTTCGTCCGAAATATATAAACGAGTCAGTAGCAACCGTCACCGTTGTAAGCGCAAAGGATGCAATGATGCATTTAGATGGTACATATCATTAGTATAATACGACGTAACAAAGTGGCAGACTAACTTGTATGGTTTTGTCCGCTGTTCAAGTTAATTTTAAGTTTTTTTTTTTTTATAAAAGAACAACGTTGGTTAAAATTCATTTCATGCCTTTTGGCAAATTAAATTCTCAATATCAGTGCTTTTTACGTGCTCTACTTTAATATTGCTTATTGATATACTCAAGTGACACATGATACCACTTAGTCTTGTCTTTGAAATCATTTTAGCTGTCTTGACTTTTCGATCAAGGAAAATCTACAAAAATAATCTTTGTCTCAAAAGAAATCACATTATTCAATTCTTGAAGCACAAAATCCACAATGCATATACTTACTAAGAATGTAGCGTGCGGTGTGAGCCTCGGGATCGAATGTCCGACGCAATGAATGCAATCTGTGCAGTGATATTGATCCTTGATAGGATGATACGTAAGTGGTTTTAGATAGGGCATTTGAGACTGTTGTTTTGCTTGTTGTTACTGAATGGTTTATTAGGGTAGACTAGAAGAAGGAATATAACGGTATAAGGGTAAAGGCAGAATTGGGGACACACCAATTGTAATTGAGGAAAACAAAAGTATGACTAAGATAAAAATTATCACAAGACCGCTCGTCGATACATTTGATCTAAAGTAGAAGGGATCCTATCATTTTATAACCAATGTATCACAAATGATTCATTTGACAACACGCATTTTTATCCGAAACTGTAAATAATTCTGGATTTATTTCAGGACCATCGTCTAGAACCCTATAGGTTAGGTTAGGTTAGTGTTATAAAAATCCTGAAATATTTGTAGTTACAGAAAAAAAGCGGGTTGCCAAATGATTACGGTGTGCAACGATGCATTTGTCAAAGATTTGTCGGCGCAAAAGGCAGATAACCTAAGTAGAAAAATAACAATGTTTTTTGACAGTAGGTATAATAATTGATTCTTCTTTTTTCAGTAAGAGAGGCTTTTAGTAAGGTGTATACTTTAAGTATAAGAAAGGATACCCCGTTGCGAACTGGACTGTTAGGTAAGTTGATATACTAGAAAATGAATGCCTAGTTTTGAACGCTTTATTCTTAAGTAAAGTTAATAAATAACAAACAATGAAAATGAGCAAAAATAAATCTGAACGTAAGATCGATAACTTATCACTTTTAATCAATATTATCATTAAAGATAAGACTGATTGCAAAAACCAAGTTATGATTACTATCGATAACGACCACAACAAAGAGAATTGTTCCAGTTTCAATATACCAATACTTTAATCATCCAATATACCAGACGCAGAGCAGGTTAACATATTCGTACATAGAAAAACCTACGCATTAGAATTTTCCGTTAAATCTTCCATCGCTAATTAAAATATAATTTTAATCCGTCAGCCGGGTCTATTCTGCGGGTAATTTGAAAACCACTTGCCTATGAACTGTTTTTCATATGCTTTCTATATACAATATTACTATGATAAGTATAGACTACTGTAAATCCAGCAGATAGCAGATCTAAACCCCAAATAGATTAAAAAGGCATATGTTTAATGTGTCACTAGATTATGTAATTTACAACGCACAATAAATAACTTTCATTACTATAATCATCACCAAAAATATAAACCATTTTAATTTAAAATGATATCCAAAAACCATCCATTTTCTTACTCCAATGAAGAAAATAAATTCACAACTAGTATTAAACGACTAACAAAATGTTTAAAGTACATTAACCCAAAAAATAGTAAAACACACACAACATCACGCCTACATTCCCAGAGCGGGGTAGGCTGAGCCACAGAAATACCAAAAACTGTAAAAAGACTTGTTGATTCTGTAACCACATTTTGCAGAAGTAGGCTAAGATGTTTACCAGTGTATTAGTGATAGGTTGCAAGCCCATCGCCTAACAGTACTACAAGCCCTTAATCCCTCAGAAAATAGTAAAAGACCACCAAAATAAGTCGGCTCCCACCAGAACTCTCATTCTTTGGTCTTTCGCATCACTCGCACACTCGGCTCTTGCTTCTGACGGGAGGTTCCCACGACTCGAGCCTCGTGGGCTCTTATGCTCAGTGTATACTCATGAGCAGACATAAAAGTTTTTGTGGCAAAAACGTCAATTGACTAGGGACTTCCTTCCGATATTAAATTTATCGATAACTGTTTCAAATACTTTTAATAAAGTGTCATATGCTAATCACTAACCATGCATGCAATTCAATCGGTTTTCATACAAAATAAACTTAACCAAAAGTGCCTTGCAACAAAGCCATATTTAGGTAAATTCTATGACATTGTGTAGCATAATAGTATACTCTAATATATTACCTGCTCAGTTTTAGAAAAATGCATGGAAAAGACTCAAAGTTAAAAATATTATTTATTTATTTCACAGATTTAGTCTTAGGGCGAATTGTAGGTTACCACATGTTATACACTTACATACATATTAAGAGCAGAAGAACAGTTCACAACGTTAGTGTGCAGTTGTGTTATAAATAGACAATCATTTATTTTTATCGTTATGCTCATGCAACTTTTAAGTTTTGAGTTACGGTGTATGGAAATTGCATGTTCATATTATACGTTATCTCATAGTCATACATAATTAACTGTCATAAGAAGGTACAATTTATCGATAAATTATTATCGTTCGGAAGTCCCTAGGACAATTTTATTCGTGCCACAGAAACTTCTATCTCTGCTCATGAGCTTCTGGCGCCGCGTTTTGCATAAACAGGAAGTGGGGTTCTCTGATTAGATTTTTGGTACATTTAACCGCTTAAAGCAAGCATCCAAGCGCAGGCACTACCACACGACTCACGTGAGTGATTGATTGGAGACCGGTGTCAAGGAGCGGAGCTGGTACTAGTATTAAACCGCTAGCCTAACAAAATTTGGCGCTATTAATTAGACTTTATTTGGTAATATGCCAACATTTTATAGCAATCAGTATTTTATTTAGGTAGTAATAGCGACTACATTTTATTGCTTAGCTTTAATATGAAATTTTGTCCGTTAGTATAGAAGTACACAAACCACTTAATAGTTACATAGGAATATTACAAATAAAAACATTCATAGCTCGTAATATTGCTCGCTAAGATTTTAGAGGCAATTAAATTTACTGGTCGATTTCTGAATTTGGGTCTCAAACATAATTTTGGTACTCATTATGTTTGTTTATGGTACCTTAAAAAAGCATAATTAATTGAGAAAAATAAAAGTAAAGCAAAATTAAAAATAGAAATAAGTTTATCAATCAACTCGGTCATTTGACCGAGTATGATGTGAATGGTGTGATAAATTGATTTCAATTTATCACACCATTCACACCATACTTGATAAATATTTGAATGCCACAATACCACCCAAATGATTGTGCCATCGATCATTGCTATCAGAAAACGATAAGGTGCGAAATATTTTGCAAGATACACTAAAACAATCACTCATAATATATTACTAACCAAAATTTATTACTAACAAGCTACACGCCAGCGGCTTCGCCCCGTTGCAAATTTTGACGTTCCCGGTGGATTTTTTTTTCTTTCGTAAGAACCTTCTACTGACGATAACAAACCAAAAAAAAAAAGTATTAGCGAAATCGGTTCAGCTGTTCTCGAGATTTGCGCTTAGCAACACATTCAGCAATTCATTTTTATTATATAGATAACACTAAAACCAGATTAGCAAACCAATAGAAGCTATTTCGTGGAAATTCAACATTATGTGCAGTGCAGTGAGTCAATAAGGAAATAATAACATCGTTGCAAGCAATGCGATACCAATCACACAATTCCTAGATGACACTAAAGTGAATCATAATGTAAAGCGATCAGGTCTGAAATTTAATTCGGGAAGTTCCAGCACTTTCTAAAGACTAGTCAACAGATTTACTTGTATCTTCAAACACTGTCTAGCGTTGGGACCGGAGTTTAATTGAAATGCTTTAGATATTGCAGTTATTTATGCATCCAAGTTTCAGAGTATTCCTCTCTGATTAAGTTCTCCTCCAATGAGACAAATTCAATAATCCCAAACGGCTTTGACACTGAAAATCGTCTCTTGTTAATCACCCGTGCCGTAATAACTAATTATTTTTATTTTTATCTAATAAAATCAATGTTTACTCTACGTTCTCCTAGAGCAGAAATTTACACTGTACCCACTCGGTACAAATTTCAATGTTACTTGACATAATATGATATCTCAGACTAGCTTCTGGCCGCGATTTCATCCGTATAGGTTTCAAATCGTTATTCGCTTGAGAATTTTTCAATTTTCCGTGACGAAAAGTAGCCTATGTCTTAATCCAGAATTCCTGAGACAAACGAAATATTAAGGACTTACTACGAGTGCAAACGGTAGATAGATGTACCATAATCATGAAGAATAATCCCAGTGTAGATAATTGCTGAATAGTTCAAACGCTCAATATGTAAATAAATATGGAGAATGGTAGGTGTTGTTTGCCCACATTGCACATGCTCAGGGCAATAAAAACAAAGTGCGCAACGCGCGGAGAAGCACGTAGGTGACGGGAAGCTACATGTTGAGGGCTATTTATCAACTTTGTAGCTTTAAAAGCAGAAAAAATAAGTACTTGTTTTCCGGCTTGCGGACTGCATCATTAATTACAAAATGTAGGAATGGATGTTCATAGCAAGGTGGTGAAAGAACAAGCGAGCCTAATGATGGTACTAATGTCTTTGAATACCAGAAGAACTGTATGTGCGTTGTTGCTAAACTTCGAGGAATGAGAAGATAAGAGAAATACAAAGAAAGAATATCAGAGGAAACCTAAGCATCTGTCATCAATCTCTTTTTGCCAGTTCAGTATTTCCTTATCCCAATCATCAGGGGTCGGCACAGCATATCTTTTCAGGGTT
Organism: Acleris holmiana; assembly: GCA_949316455.1. NCBI lineage: Eukaryota > Metazoa > Arthropoda > Insecta > Lepidoptera > Tortricidae > Acleris > Acleris holmiana. Next base: position 22,236,789 of record OX438766.1, read on the forward strand.
CACGGACTCCGTTGTCCGTCTGTCTGTTACCAGGCTGTATATCATGAACCGTGATAGCTAGCTAGACAGTAATTTTTTTTCTCATATCTCTATTAGCCGGGTTGTACGTTATTTTACAGACAGAAGTTGTTTAGAATTTCATTTCATATAATTTTTTTCTCGTATTGTCATTTCATAGAATAATCAATATGTAGAATAATTACTTTGAAGACATTTAAATCATCGTTTTTTATTTCAAATAAAAATCAATGTTTCTTTTTTCATATCATAGAATAGCAAATTAAATATTCTTTGTTCTCATAATATTTATTTAAAATATAACTTAATAACAATAAAATCAACTTATAGGTTTACTTTACTTACGTATAGTTACGTTTTATGTACTATTTGAAATATATGCATATGAAACTCAAATGCACTGTAGCAATTTTATTGGTGTACCCTTATTTTGCAGACAGCAAGTTCATCTTACGTATAATATAAACGCATACAACGATTTTAATTTACAATCAAATTGTATCGCATAGCTTATTCAAGGGATATAAAAAAAAATAACCTCGAAAGCTAAGGCGGGAACTTGCTTCGCTTCGCTCCCGCCATAGCCTTCTAACCTAACCTATTCAAGTCGGTTCTGCCCAGAGAGGTCTTGGTCGCTCGCTTCGCTCGCTCGCTCACTCATATTTATATCATAATATAGTATTTATCATATAACCCTTATACTAAAAGATAATATAAGTTGTACGTTATTTTACAGACAGTAGTTTTATAGAATGTATCACTTCGCAGAATTTTCATTTCTTAGAAAGCTAATTTCTGCAGTAATCTTACTGTTTTCAGATTATTTTTTGATGGTCTTAGGTCTTAACAAACCTAACCTTCGTAACTCATGCTTAAGATAATCTGAAAACATTAAGGTTTCAGCAGAAAGTAGCTTTCTAAGAAATGAAAATTCTGCGAAGTGATACATTCTATGAAATGAGTTTCTGTAAAACAAGGGGACACCGATAATATGTATTATGTTGTATTGATTTTGTTATTATTGAAGTATCCTTATTCTCCAAACAGTAATTTCGTAGAATTTTGTATCACAAAAATTATTCACAGAATATTGAGTTTCCTACGACTTTGAATATCTACTGTTGTCGTTAAAATGGAATGCTATGAAAAAATACACTGACCAAACAATATTCGTTAAAAATAATTATATTGTTTGATAAGTTTGTGTAATGAAAAAATAAAATTACTGCATTCATTGAATTGATTTTCTGTGGAATTTGTTTCTTTCAAGTAAATAGTTTAAAAATAATAATATTCGAAGCAAAAATACTAGGACCAAATAGTATATGAAAAATTTTCTGTGAAACAAAATTCTGTAATTTTTCTGTCTGTAAAACAAGGGGACACCCTATTAGCCGTCATCGCAGCGGTCATTCTCCCTTCTTTTTTTATATCACTCTTAAAGAATCCATTAATCTCTTTAAAGGCCTGATCATTAATACTTAAAAATCATTCACCAGCTTCAATGCGGGTTTACAACAACTAACTATCTCTAAATAAGCTTTTTAAACAATACGTAAACGTGATTTTACAAGGTTTTCCAAGGCGACAAACAGGAAAGAGCATTTCATTATTAGTCGCTACGTTTGTTTGCCACTCGGAAATAAACAAGACGGCATTGAAGTATTTGCAAAGTTGACAAGGAGACCCGTTTTTTTATAACCGAGGAGAAGTTTTATGTAAAATTATTTCTCGTTCAAGGGTAATTCGTCTAACACGTCGCAAACAAGATTTCAACAAAAAGAATTGTTCCAAAACAAAATCTATCCAGCTCAAAATTGTAAATCTAAAAGTGCCTTCGTCTGTTTGTAACCGTTTCACGGCTTAACAGCTCAACCGATCTCTCTTCGACCATTTTTGTAATATACCTACGACACCAAAACACTTTATTCCATTTAATATTTATGTACAGTTAATCCAACTCAATAGTAAGATAAGTCATTTTACATTGACGGCGTAAGAATCGGAGGAAATGCGCATCACCGGAAAACTTCTTTCGGAGAAAATATATTTTCCCCGAACGATACAATTGGCTAACATGGTTCAACGAAATGATATTCGCAACATTGATTGTTGAGAAAAAATCTGTCAACAGCGGCCGATTAATCGAAATTGACATCATGGATTTTCTTTGAAAGCAACCTTCCGTTGAAGAAACTTCCCAAAGCAATAACAATACAACCAGTTTCATCGGGCACATTTTAACGAACAGTAAAATACCAACATAGATAAAAGGTAAAACAAGTAAAAAAAACATTAATTAAATAATGGTTTACATAATCACAACGTAACTCTTCATTATAAAGCTTCGGACACATGTCATTAGCATTAGAACAGACACACCCAAAGTTATAAAGAACGACGTGTCCCCAGTCACGTATCCCGTAGGATAGCCACAAAAAACAGTTATTGTGAAACGTTTGTAATCATTAATCATGATGGGATCGGGACAGGGGGGGGCTATTTGCTTTGAATAAGGATAAATAATATGAGTAGCAGTAAATGCAAATGGTTTTAGAAGCATCAGCTAAAAGGATTTTGTATGAGAAATTCAGAAATATGAATATATGCAGAAAATTTCATGACGTTCAATATAACTATAACTGGACGGATATAGACGATTAAGATGAAAATAAAGCAAAACAAATGAAAACTTTTGTCGTAATGCCAGAAATTGATAAGTAAAATCACCATACCCGAGAATAACACGAAGACAGATAAACAGCAAGTGGTGTCAATCTTCTACGCAGCAAATACTTGCCACGTGCGCGCACTAGGATTGCTTTGCGTGATCAGTATGATCAATGTTTACAGCCTTTGATTGATTGGAACTAGCTCTGATGCAGACACATTTGCAAGAAATATTGTAAGAGCATTCGGACTCGCGGCAGAAATTGAGACTTGACCATTGGTAAAACCAATTCAAAAATCTTTCCGTCTCTTGTCAGAGATGATAATTCTGACGCACCCCCGCTCATCACTTTCTTATTAGAAAGCTCGCACCAACATGTCGATGATTCAAGCGATTATAATGAGTGATGAATGACTCACGTCGACAGCTATTGGTAAGTACTCTCGTATGCGGGTTGAATGCGCGGGCGCCAGGCGCTTGCACTTTTTTGCGCGCAACGCAAAATGTTATTAAATTTACTCTTTTATGATCCTGTTAATTTAGTGGATCATATTTTATGGACAGAAATTGCTGACATTAACAATCAGGTTCAGTTTCACATTAGTATGATTAGGAAAAGGTATGGCAATACTTCAATTAAAATAGTTAATGTTTAACATCCGTTGATAGTAATTTAGACTATCTACTTTATTTCCTTTTTACCTTCTTATAATTAATCATTCGACTACCAATTAATCTTTAACCGAAAATGTAAAAGCTTTCCTTGATAAAATAAACACCCCATACAAACATAGCCCCAGATTACCAGACAAAATAAACATTGACCGGAATGCAAACAAATCTTCGGTATGGACCAAAATACCCCATATCAAAATCGAAAACAAATTTGTAGGACTGTACTCTTACTTTGAAAAAAATCCTTTCCTTTTTTGCTAAATTCATACTTCAAAATCTAGTTTGGTAGCGTCACAAGGAAAAAGACGATTGCGAACCTTACACCAAAGCATAATAAAACGTTCTAAAATTACAAGTTAATTGACGATAAAAATGACTGAAAGGAAATTACTATGCATATTTAAAATAAGACATGCCAGGCACACTAGTGATTGATTTTAACACGATGAAAAATCTACAATAAGTTTGGGTGATATTAAAATGCAAAGAATACTACATATTTACTTAAAACTTGAAACCTAGTGTGGTTGCCTTGTTAGAATAGTGCCACTCCATGTCTTCCTGTGGATGTCGTAAGAGGCGACTAAGGGAATAAAGGCTTGTAGTACTTTTAGGCGATGGGCTTGCAACCTGTCACTAATACACTAGTCATCTTCTTGGCCTGATTGTGCAAAATGTGGTTACAGAATTATCAACAAGTATTTTTAGAGATGTTGGTATTTCTGTAGCTCTACCTACCCCGCTTTGGGAATGAAGGCGTGATGTTATGTATGTATGTAGGTACTTAAAACTTGTCAGTTTTCTTAAATACTTAAACTGGCTTAAAATACATTTAATGGCACTAAATTGTACAGACTGTCAACAATCTAGTGCCCAACTTGGCACCTTTTTAGCCTTTACTACTTTTGGTAAGACATGAGGACATTTTTGCCTAAACATCATTTTAATATTACTTACGATTGATACTTTACGGGTAACTCCTCATTTTTTACCACCCACGTCTGCTACGCACTAAGTAGCCACCGTAAACAGTTAAGAGTGAATCACGCATGACTCAGACCACGACTAATGATAATCACGTCGTAGTCAATGCTCGGGTCATAATGGTTCAAAATAAAACTGTGTCACCAAGACATGATCATAGGTAAATTAAAAAAAAACTGACCGATATTGAAAATTTGGTTGGTTCCACACCAGAAGTTCCAAAGATGGCAGAAGAAAGAAGCAACTGGAATGGCGAAATCTCTATTTTTGTGGATTTCAATTACTGCGACTTTCTGAATTAAAACTATTAAGGGGTTAACAAGTTCATTCATTCAGAGATTATATAAGTGCGAGATATACTCTGCATAAGTATAATTAATTATGTACAGTCAACCAATTTGATTCCTAGGCCACTTCGGACTATGTTAAACTGACGTCCACCAAATCGTAAGAGACATCATAAGATTTGGTTTAGAACGGCACGTTGACACAGTTCAAAGAGGCCTAGAAATCAAATCGGTTGACTTTACAAACAGATACTCAAATGAAGCTAGCGGTCCTTTATTGTAGTGGTTTACCAAACAAAACCACGATGCAAAACGAATTTGACGCACACGAAGAGGTGCTTGTTTGAGATTGACTGTCGGTGTCAGTAGCGATTGTAATATTTTTGTATACGCTTACACCCACATTTGCAAACGTAAGGAAGCACCGATTATTGAAGCACATGAGGAAGTCGCAAAAATTCGCCTTTGCGCGAGTGAAGTTGTAACGAGGTTGTTACAAACCTCCTTTTTTTACGTTCCTGGCCACTTTTTCTTTACCATCTAAATCTTTCCAAATTCAAAATTATTGATTATTTTTGTAATTTCCGATCCATTAGTCAGTTGGCAAATAATTTCGATAGGCACCAGACACGAGATCTCGTGACGGTGCCCTCCTGCTTATTTTTCTGTATTTTTAAAATTTTTAATCATATTATACATCTTCATTTCTTAAAAAGTGTCTAATTTAATATCTTCACTATCGAGACGGGACAGGATACTTCTACTATACCGCTAGAAATGGCTCTCCGGCGGGGAATCGAACCCCGGTCTCCCGCGTGACAGGCGGGGATACTTACCACTATACTACCGAAGAGCGAAAAAGGATTGTTTCCTTCCGATTAAACTTGTCAGTCCATACCAAGATCCTAATGCTTCCTTATAAACCTCACCGTAACCTTTTAAGGGTTATGTTTATGTTTTCTTAATGTGTTTACATTACAGCTTTGTATCGAGGGTAACATTACTTTATAATATTAGTCAGTAAATCTAAAATGGTAAGCGAAACGATCCCTTTCATACGCCATTAAAACTGAACATCTAAGGGCGTGTTCACACTAGCAATTTTTAGGCGATGCGAGATCGCGGCGTGTACACAGCGAGCTCGCCACGTGTCGTCACGGCATCGCGGCGATTATTTTATAATATAACCGCGAGCACGCTCGCAGATTGTCTACCTCATAAACAATCGCGGCGATATCGCAGCTTGCTCGCCGCGTGCTCGCGGTTATATTATAAAATAATCGCCGCGATGCAGTGACGACCCGCGGCGAGCTCACTGCGTACACGCCGCGATCTCGCATCGCCTAAAAGTCGCCGAAAAGAATCGCTAGTGTGAATAGCACCTAAAGGTAATTGAATTTTAGGATAAAGCGTTGTAAAGTTCTGATGTATTATTTTACAGTACCCTAAATAAAGTTCAGTGATACTTTTAGAGACTAAAGATATAAGATAAAAAAAGATAAACGTTGTGTATTCAGTAAGTAGGCCGCACGGACACTTTTACACGTCAAAACTCTAATGGAGCTTCAGAGACCACTGCTGAGATGAAGCGCCACAAGAAACTCAACAGTCAGTATTTTTTTTAAATATTGCTTATGATAATGATAGAACTTAACGTAGCATTATATAAATCAATTAATAAAATTTTATATATTCAATATATCATGCGTAGTTAAGCAGAAAAAGTGTAAAAACTTCTAATAAACACAAGAGCAAATAAATAAAATAATAATATTATTTATACCCATGACGATGTTAAACTAAATGAAATAAAAAAAGTAAATAAAGCTTCGATACGTTCTCCTACAGAAACCGTGTCCCCTAACTGTGTACTAGAAATTATAGTTAATTGTGTATCTAAAATCAAATAGAAATGGAAAATGAACCAAACTTTTGTTTTAAATCACGAAGCCAGTTAATTAATCAATTAGTGAACCACAACTTTTTTTTAAGTTTTAACGATGCAACTCTGGAAATAGTTCTTGACAATCTAATTCCTTGCCCTAGTACAGCACCCGTGAAATATAGTTTTTCGTGCCAACTAGCTATAAGTATAAAGTGAGTGTCGAACACTCAATCAAATATTCTAGGCCAGACCGAGGCGAGGCCGTGGTCGTGACTAAGTACAGTCGTTGTAAATACTCATTGTCACCTGTCAATCGTGACTCAGTCGACTAACGACGTTTCCTTAATTACATTGAAAATCACTGTATAAGTAGTCAGTACAATTTTTTGATCAAGTATAATTTTAGCCAAACCCTGTAAACGCTAAGGATTTTCAATATCCTGTTAAACATAGTAATTACTCAAAAAAACATGGGTAAACTGTGAACCGCTTCAACTGACTTGTTTAATTTACGATAACTTATGGATGCAATGCGATGAAGGGGTTGGATAAATATCGAAAACAAAGTGTTAGCAGACCCCACAATGTGGACCGACGATCTGAAGAAGATCGTAGGAAAACGAAGGATGCGTGTCCGAAATGCCAAAATCGACCATCTTGAAGATCCTTGGGGAAGGCCTATGTCCAGCAGAATACTGATATATTTCGGCTGAAATGATGATGATATCATGGAAAAATGACTGAGGATTCTGGGTTCAAAGTATAAAAACAAACATGACACTGTAAATTTGGTTTAAAATAGATACCTATACTAGACGTCTTTGGAATTTCACGAAAACGCCAACGACGTGTAAAAAGGCCTTGAAGGTTCAGTTACGAGATTATTTACAGTTGGTCGAATAATCGAACGCTGATTGAATGAACATTATGATGCGGTATAATGGTGCGTGGAGATTATATTAAACACAAAAACACCACGACTAAGGAATTTCGTTATATAGAAGAATAAACACTCTATTGAGGAATATCAACGATTCAAGCAATAAGAAAAATAGTCGATGGTTAAGTTTTTGCGGCACTTCATGTCAACACTAGTATCTTCTTGAGAAGCGCTAGTATTTCTACTAACAACCATTATAAGTTTCTTCTTTGTCAAAAGCATACCATGACAACAACTTTTCCAGACACTAGCATAATAGGCCTTTATTGGACATCCTTTTGGTCACGTTCCTTCCCCCTTGTATATTCTTGGGCATGCGACGAAAGGGCGAGGTCAGTGTTAAGACGAGCTAAAAATATCCCTCGCAAAATAAATTGCGCATACAAATCGCTGTGGGTTCACCTCCTAAGTACTTCGCTCATTAAGTTAAAATGTGAGAAAGTTAGTTGAGGCAGGAGGAAATTTGTGGAAACGTTAAAATTCAACGTGTTGCTGAATTAAAACTTTCAAGATCTGTCGACGATGTTTTCTTGTAACATTTGGTATATGTAGTTCCTTTCACACCGTTATATTTACAAAACTGATGTTTTAATCATGACAAAAAGAAGTGTTTCAAGTTTTGTTTTTCTCCTTCTGATTTGGGGAAGCTTCAGCTTCTTTAAATTTTAGAATTAAAAAATATTTTATTAACTTATGTATGTCAAAGTATGTATGTATGTATGTAAACGCTTTATTGTACTAAAACCAGAAATTCAAATGCAATATTCACAGAACAGGAACATATAAAGGAGAACTTATTATTAGTATGAAATAACGAACTTTAATATTGTTTGTGAATTATGATATTATCGTCAACAAAAGGATTTACTTTTCATATAATTAAACAAACAAACGATTATTACCACTAATGTCTCATTAAAACACCTTCTGCCAACTTCTAGTTCGCCAAAGTAGAAAGTGACAGCAAGCGACTTATGGCGACATAAAATTTTATAAACATTAGTGCAACTGGGCATGAGAAAACTTCTGTCGCATTCTGCCGTATGAACGACTATTACTAACTTTGCAACTAAAATCTAGTCTATTCGTTAGTTTTAGTCTTGTTACCCGCTCTAATTGCCTGAAGCAGTGCTGAGATTAAATTAAGCCTAAGTTCGCCGAAATTCAACCGCAAACCAGTTCCGACTTGTCACAAATCAATAGATAAAATCCGCGTCAATCCTTAGAAGCCATCGCATTTAGAAGGAAAACGGTATCAGAATCAGACGTAGGGATCTGAGAATGACCTAACCTAAAGGAATGCGTTAGGAACGGGTTCGGTATAAACAATCTAAATAAGACAGCACTTCTGACAAGAACATCAAACTATAATTACCTAGAGAGGAATTTCAAATCAAGATGCACACAAAAATAGGAGTTTTCTATGGTTTGACGTTTACTTTGACGTATCTTGAGATGGGCATTTAAACCGAGAAGATTTTATTAATACGGCCATAAGAGAGCAGGTACTGAGTTCTCTGTCTCAATTTGTTTTGAATACACCTACTGCGTCTTTATTTGCAGAATAATTAACCTCCATAAGGCCCCTAAAGGGAATTCAAAATCAAACGCTTGCACCAAAAAAGTAGGCGTATCTAAATCTTTTCAAAGTTCCATAAACCATTGGCGACTGCAGAACAATAAATAACAAGATAGGGAAGATATTAAACAGCGAATGGACATGGGCGTGGGCCGGAATAGATGGGAACTTCGACTTTCGACTTGACGCGTTTCCTATAAATCAGTTATAATGAATAGGATCAATGTTGCAGGTTTCTTTTTTAAGGCATTGGGGATAAAAGCAGTTTTGTCCAAAAAGGGAGACTTGCGATTTTAGCAGTCTAACAGCGTCATAGCTATCAAACGACTAAAGGATCTCCGTAAAATTTACATAGAATATTGTTAATGTTAAATATTCAACTTAAAGTAATATTGAAAAGCAGTAAATACATAAAATAAGGGATAAAGATGAACAGTCCCGCTGTTAATTTGATTGGAGTCTTAAAATAACGAAGTCATCAAGAGGTTTCAATTAGGGTTGCTTTCACAGTTTGGCTTCAGACGATTAGCAATGTAAACTAAATGTTTCTCAAACATTTATGTTGATGCCAAGATAAAATAATTTAAAGAACATAAGTAAGGAGAAAGCTTCCATAATTTTATCCATAAAACCACAACAAAGTTACTGAAACTAACTCTCACAGTATCAACTCCTTACAAAAACAACGACCAAGCAACATATGCGCTTGGGCCGGGTTGCAGATCAAGTTGAAGGCGACATTATTTATTGCCGACTACAACGCCGCGTAAATTGTCGCGTGGGTAGTCGCTGCTGCGTCGACGAGCGATAAAACGTCAAGCTACAACACTCGAGTAAATTGGAACTGCATATACTGGACTGGCTACAAAATACCGCAAGTAAGAAATAATAAGAACTGACAGAATAAGTGAACGTTAGCGTCATAAAGTCTGCACTGAAATGTATGAGACGGAATTTTACGTAAAGGCTCTATCTTGATCGGTTCGATATATCTTTTGATTCCGTGTGAGTAATAAATAACATAAAAAAGAAAAAATCTAGGAACACCTTAAAATTCAGAAGAGTCATAATTCCGAATATTAATTTGTCCGTTGGAACTATTTTCTATAAAATGCATAATTTAGTTGCTATACGTAGTAGGTTTAGGTTAGGTTTGATTTACCTACCTATATGCGACATGAAAATTCTAAATTTTGTTCAATTCGGAATTATGACTTCGAAATTATGTAGTGTAAGATAGATTTTCAGGGTACTACATAATTCCGAAGAATCATATTATAATTCCGAATTGATCAAAATAACCTACCGTGTGACCCTAACCTATCTGTTGTGTTTGCTGTTCCATCAGATACAAAGACCGCAAGCCGCAATAGATTTAACTCTATTTGACATGCCTATGGATGCAAATTGATATTCAAGGGAGTGCTGTTCGCCTAATCCTTAGCTAATGGCATTTTCCGATTGCCAATTTGACAAGGAAGGTCAGTTAGGTTATTCGTTGACGTTATCAAATCGGTGAGCTGAAGATGCCTTAGATTTTGACTATGAACGCATATTTTTTCATGAAGTAGCTTGGTCAATGCGGTAGGTATTTAACTCTGAGTTTGGCTGTTAATGTTTCGCCAGGTTCAAATAGCTCAATACAAAAATGACTTTATATAGTTCTCGGCCTAGACGAATAAAGGTCCTAGCCGCTAAGTAAACTATAAGCAAGTACCAGCAAAAACAGGTGCTCCAGACGCCCAGCAAGAAACGTCCTAGAGGCCAATTACCGCAGCAAGAGGCGGTAAAACAAGTTATTACCTATACTTAGATCTCGAGACATTAAAATGCCTGGAATGCCTCTGTTTAGTTCCGCTGAGCGATTCTATTACAGTCACGGGCCATTGGTTGCATTCAAAGGCAATGTTGACGTATAGTGGCTGGTTGTGTGCAGAAACTGGCAAATTGTTAAACTAAGTATCAGTGTGGATTTTTTTGGGTACCATCATCCATATAACGTGTTGTTAAGGTCTTTCTAGCCAGTCATCATTATTACCTTCGTATCAGTCGATAGACGTCCTCTGCACGTAGCTCTAGAGGAAGTTCCGCGCTTGTATTTAATCCAAAAACTTCCTTACTGAATCTCTATCAGATGGCCGGCTCATGAATTTGTGTTATCGGGGAAATGTACTTCACAAATTATTGTTTTTTTTAATGGTTGGTATAGAGAAGGCCAAGGAACGGATGGTACGGTACGTGCGTGGCTTCCAAGAACCATTTGCAGCGATGCCTTCACGATGAAATGCATCTGTGCAAGATACTTGCATCAAGATCTCGGAGGCGGAGTGGAACCCACCCGGACAAACCCTACATAAAATCCTACCACCGCAAAAAAGTTTGATCTATAGAATTTAATACAATAAACGGCACAATTGCGGCCATGAACAATGACGTCAATCGTCAAGCTGAGGTAGCGAATACGAAAAATGTTGAATATTCAAGTTATTTACTTGCAAGGTCAATTTCTACACGTTTCACAAAAACAGGGTTTCGGTTCAGTAATTATTAAGAGGGATAGAAATGACGAAACCACAATAATCGTGACACGAAACGCAAGAAAATGTACATTTAAATATGTCACTGGCTAGCCTACATGAAAACGCAATGAACTAAATGGTAATACCATATTATGTTACATCTTAATTGGGGCTAAGTAAATCACAATGAGGAATGCTATCTTCGGGAGTAGTGATAAAGACAAACAGTAATGAAAGAGAAAATTGGTACGCACATGTCACAGTTTCTGCGTAGGAATAAATGTCAGTTGCGATTATCAAATATTTGAACATGCTTGAGACCAAGGAGAAGTTACGTATTTCTGGCCGTGTCGTACAGTCAGTATCAAAAGTATCTAAGCAGAATAACATGCTTAAAATAATCTAGACACTACGTGTTCTCGTGACAACAGAGTCGAGTGCAGATCATTTTGAGCTCTTCGGTTGCGTAGCTACTTCTGCTGATGACCGTAACAAAAAGTCAAACAGTTAACAGAAGACCGGCAGGTCGACGATTAATCCACCGACAAGAGCTTGGCTCTAAAATAAACTGACAGAGAGACTACATGCTTACACACGTAGGAAAGCGCAAGGTTACAACGATTTAACCTTTCCGGAAAAGGTTTTTTGTCCCCACGAAAAACGAGTTCATTAGGTATTAACCTTTTTTGAAAGGAAACATGAAATACACATAGGAAATTATTTTGCTAGGCCGATCTGAACCGATACTTACGGATAACTACAAATCATAATGCCTAACAAAGTTTACCCCATTATAATGTAAAACATTATATACGAGAGGAGGTAACACGACACGGTTAAAAAAAAGATCGATGTTTAAATGTCACCTAATAAATATTTAAACATTGATTTTATGGAAATCTGTCCTTACCACCTTAATGAATAATGAAGACACGCCTAAATAAACACAGACACAGTGAAATAATAGTCTGTTAAATGAGTTCAGGAACCCCATTATTTGAGAAAGGAAAAATAACCGGCAGTAAATAACACTATAATACTGTCGGTCAAAAACAGTATGCGCAAATGGACTTAATGTTCTTATACTGAACTGTCTTTTTTCTTTGGACGACAGACTAAGCAAGTAGTGTAAAATTTCTAAATATTGACATTTTTCATTACCAAATCGCCTCCTTTTCGTATGCTCTTCACATCATATATCATGGTATAGCATCTCACATCGCTTCGCACAGTTTTACGAATAATAATCACCAAGTTTCATTTCAATAATTCGTAAGATAACTATAGACAACTAGTATGACGCGTGATATTTCTTTTATTTTATTGCCATACGATGATGGATTTTACCGTACAATCTTATAAGAACGTAAAATTGTATTGAAGGACAATCTTGACTTTGTTTTTGAAAAACTCTTGTCTGCATACATCGACATAGGTCGCGATTAGTTTACCAACTGCAAATAAGCTTGCAATCGCAAAACACTTTTATTGGCGACGGAGCAACCTATCATCAGTTTTTGGATTTTTACCTTTACTTCTGCTGTAAGACCTTCCTTCGTGCCAAATTTCAGGATTCTAGGTCTATGGGAAGTACTCTATAAATTATGAGTCAATTGAACTTGCGGCATAAACGGCCGTATTTTTTTTAGTTAACTTAGAAGTTCGATTTTTTCACGTCTTACGTCACGTAGACCTAAGTACATGGTTTTAATTTCAACTCGATACCTCCACGCGTTCCCGAGATATCTTGGCAGACAGACAGACGGTCCGTCCATCCGGACGGACGGACAACAAAGTGATCCTATACGGGTTCCGTTTTCTCCTTTTGAGGCACGGAAGCCTAAAAAAGGTATAAACTAACAAGGTCTCCCCAGTCGTTTTCTAATATTGGTAATGCGTCACTTACAATCCACCTGCACTCTATTTCAGAGCAAACCTCTCCTCAACGCAGCTTTCGTACGATCCCGTAACGAGTGCGTTGCACCTTGGCCTTTCTCCGTCTACCGGCCGTCTGCGCCGCCGTCGATAAATATCATTTCGACGGTTACGTACATTTTAATCTTATTTCCTTATTCGTAGTTACTTTTATCATTGTAACGTTGGCGCAATTGATTAGGAAATTTTGAAAGGTGACATCTATTCATTCTCCATATTACGCGACACAACACGCTAGCCTAGTTGGTAGTGACCCTGCCTTCGCAATCCCGATAAAATATTTGTGTGATGAGCACGAGTATTTGTTCCTGAGTCTTGGATGTTTTCTATGTATTAAAGTATATATTTCTCTATATAAGTAAGTTTATCGTTGTCTAGTACTCATAGTACAAGCTTAGAGCTTAGTTTGGGACTAGCTCAATTTGTGTGACATTGTCCTGTGATATTTATTTATTTAATTTTATTTATAATTCAGATTCAATGTAGATTTTCTGATGTAATACTTAAAAGGTCATTGCAGTCTAGCCCCCTTCCTAATAAACGTTGAATAAGCTTGGAATAGTTATACGATTCTTTGTCCTTATTTGTCATTACGACATTTGAATTCGATAGATAAGGACATAGCATGGTATAACTATAGTGTCAATATACCTTTTGTAATAAAACAATATGGTGGTCAAGACAACATCAAACAATGCTCAGCAAACTGTCACTAGATCTTAAAACATTTTAGCACTGACGAATAAACTGTATTCGGCAAGCGACAACTATTTAATATCTTGTCAAAATCAATTCACGGCCTCTCCACGAAGCTATAGCAAGTATAGCAACGCAATCTACGTCACTCGAGACAATGTGACTACTGACGTCACGAGCGTAACAGCTGCTTGCCCAAATGCCAGACAGGTATCATATTGCTGATAATGCCTCGGTGATCCCAAAATGGGTTTAGATTTATGTGTATATCCACGTGTTAGTTAGAGATAGGAGATTTCATAATTTATTCTTAAGTCTGACTGTGAAGGCTGCCCTGCTAACACAAATGGCAATATCTCAGACAAAACTCCTGTAGCAAATGCAACCTTATTAGCTTATTACCAAGATGATAGGATTGAATCAGCTTTGGTAATTGAATTTGAGATACCGCTTATTGGCTTAGGAGGGTAGAAGGGCTATAGTGAAAAGGAGAAACTTAAGAAGAGGTGGATTTAATGTGTGAAGAACGATAGGAAAAACATGGAAGTGAATATTGAGATGACGGCGAATAGGTACGATTTGATTAGAATAGAATAGAATCAGAATAATCTTTATTCAAGTAGGTTTACAAATAATAAACTCTTTTGAAACGTCATAGTAGCGACTTAGCCTAAATTGACTGCAGGTTCAAATCGCGACCGATCAGAGAAGAACCTGTAAGAAACTCTGTCGGATGTCTTTTTTTTTCGACGTTCGCAACCTTTTGTCGTAAGGACTAAACATTTTATTACAAGCAATTCAGTCCCAAGCATTGTTATCATTAATATAGTCTTTAATACTATAATATGCTTTAGAAATTAGGTTACGCTTAACGTAACTCTTAAATTTATTTACTGATAGTTCAGTAACATTACTTGGGAGCTTATTATAGAACCTAATACAATTACCCATAAAAGAGTTTTTTATTTTATGGAGCCGCGTGAAGGGCACTGCGAGCTTATATTTATTTCTGGTATTAACATTATGTATGTCACAGTTCTTTCTAAATTTAGCGATGTTTTTATGAACATACATAATGTTTTCATAAATGTATTGACTGTGCATGGTCAATATGTTAATTTCTTTAAACTTATCTCTAAGCGAGTCTCTCTGGCCCATCTTGTAGACAGCACGAATAGCCCTCTTCTGCAGAACAAAGATGCTATTTACATCAGCAGCACTACCCCACAGTAAAATACCATATGACATAATACTATGGAAGTAACTAAAATAAACTAATCGAGCGGTATCTAAGTCTATTAATTGCCGAATCTTATTAACTGCAAAAACTGCAGAACTGAGTCTACCCGCCAATCCAGCAAGATGAGGACCCCATTGGAGCTTGGAGTCTAACGTTATACCAAGAAACACTGTATCATTAACTAGGTCTAGTTTGTCATTTTTAATAGTTACAGTAGTTTGACTATTTTTCACATTAGTAGTCATGAACTTTATACATTTCGTCTTTTTCTCATTCAGTAATAAATTATTAACACTAAACCAATCGACTACTTTTGATATAGCATTGTTTACATTGACATTAAACTGCTGTTGTCGTTTAACTTTGAACACAAGTGACGTAAAAGATGACGTGAGATTAAAAAGACATACTGCGCCGACTATCGATAGGGAGTTATATAAATGTTAACTACAATATGATTAATACACAAGATGAAAAACCAATTGCACCATGTAACAGATTAATCAGTTTTCTGTGACGCAATTCCGAAATAAGATATTCAGATTGATCGAGGGAAACTGATTATATTTGAAGTATTTTATAAACGTCAATTTTTAAAAGGCCGAGATACCGGCAAGGAATGAAAATTTACGATATAATAATGATTAAGACCAAAGTATCTTGAGATATAGCTAAAAACAGATATGAAGGCTTGAGATAATAATGAGTACCTCATAAATAACGAGGCGACTTTCAATAAAACAGCCAGTACTAGCGAACACCAAGTACGTCGATAATAAACCGTTTAATAAACATAAAGTACAACTAGTTCCAAGGCGGTATAATGAGCATGCCTTTATAGTCGTGTTCAAACTAAGCGAGCAGCACGCAAAGTGGTCGTAATAGGCACGTCTTTATACGTGCTTTAGCGGTGCTCACGCAGTTTGAACACGGTTATCGAATGAACTGGCTGCAATTCGTATCAAATAGCGTGGATACAACAGTATACTAAACGAGAACGACCACCTGCGTAAGAAATAAAGTGTCAATGTGCAGTGCAAAAGCCACTGTTACCACATGACGGTGCGGTTCGGTGGCTTCAGACCGCACTGAGGATCGTAAAATAAGTCACAGTTCTTAATGCCGCATCTTGCAACACTAAAGAAAGCCACGAGGACGAATGACTACAGTTAACTACAGTTAAGTTTATAATATCTAAGTCCGGATTTGTAAATATGAAATTATTATCACTGATAAATGCAGAATCACGCAATACCAAAACCACGTTTATCGACGATTTCTCTTGGGTACTCTTTATATTCATTTATATAGCTGAAAGTAACGTTTAATGAAAATATGTTTTTCTTCTTCCGAAACAACGTTTACTAGTCTAAAAAGAAACGGGGTTTAAAACAAACTTAGTAGACTATCTAGTTACTCTAAGATATTATATTACTTGGTTTACCCTTATTTCATACAACGTAGATATTATTTCATAGACAGGCTCTCCTACGCGCAGTTTAGATTTTGTTATAAGTCTAAACTACTAAATGAATCTTAAGGATACACTAAAAACAACAGGGTTTCAGCAGAAATTAGCTTTCGATGAAATGAAACTCTTCAACGATACGTTCTATGAAAAGAGTGTCGGTTAAACAAGGGGACATCATATTACCTATACAAAAGTACATTCTCCACCCTTCCTAAATCATAAGAAGAAATTTAACGCTAAATTAAGGTATTTTGTTCAACTTAATAAATACTAAAATTACTTACAATACAGTTTTCGAACTTAATTCGGAGCTCAATTGATCTCTACAGATGCTTCAGCAATCGCTTTAGGCACGGGTCTATCTCAAACAAGTTAAATCATATATTATGTGCACAGAGCAGTAAAGTTACTAAGCCGCTTACTAGCTTACTAACCGAAGTTATTTCTGGAATATTACATTTACAACAAAATATCGAAGTGTACGAAGCCGCCTGAAGATTAGACTCTTTGATGTAGGATTATATTTCACATAGAAAGTAACAAGAAGAAAAAGAAGATAATAAAGCTTTTATGGATAATGATTATAAAGCAGTCAGAGTGGAGAAGATTTATAGTAAGCGTTTTGAACTGTGCACATGAAGCTCGCAAAATATCATGATATTGTATTGAGTGCAAAACGCAAAAATCATCGATCGATTTCAATTGGAAATAAAGGATGCAAATAGTACAAACAGATCTAGTGATTGATTGCGAGCTATTATTAACCTGTAGCAATAAACAGAGTAAAATAAACTCTATTGCGACGAACGTGAGCCTTAAACGACGTGTCGTGTTAAACTAAACAGTAATAATGGGTGAAATCTGTGCGCAGTCAATAAATCTTCGTTGTGTGTTCTATTCCGGACCGACCTCTAGCAGAGGTCGCAGTGTCCAACTTTCGTCTATAGAGTAACCTAGTCGTCCAATGGCAAATACCATTAGCTGCGTAAGAATAGAAGTTATTTATGACAGGGCAATTAGCGGCTTCAAATTTTAACATGGATTCTATTTGAGACCGCAGCGACTTTGTTGCAGAGATTTAACACTTCAACAAAGAGAAAGAAGTTAGTCTTGGAAAACCATAGTCAATCCATCGGACTCTAGAAAATAATCGAGGAAAATTGTTTTTCTAAAAGTAAAAATAAATCTGTGGTTAAACTATTGTAAACGCTACAGTTAAAAATAATACAGTGAAGATAAAAGGACGATGTATAAAGGCAAACTTATCCCATTATGGAAGGAACTCTTCCAGCTAGCTCTTGAGAGATTGAGCAAAGTTAACAGCTGCGCATCGAGAAGAGCCAAGATTTAACCAAGAGAAGAAAATTAAAATGTTATTATAATTATCGTCCACATAAGTAACCTGCCTGACACATATTCAATAACAGCATCACAGAATATTTAACTGACCACCAGTGAAATTTATTGTATGATATCAAGATTCAGATTGCTTCACAAAAAGCCTCGTGCCACCCAATGTACATCATATTGTACAAAGTAACACTTGGCATAAACGCCCAGACTTAAAAAAGAAATTGAACTTATCGCCCAGTGCACATTACATTACACTGTACTCATTAGCAGTTTGGATATAAAAATGTTTCAGCTTATATGTACATTGCACACTGGGCGTTTAGCTGATCTCACGTTTTTTTTCTCGGGCGGCACGAGGATAGGCATTTAGTTGTGTTGCTGTTAGTTTCTATAAAAAACGCAGTCTTATTTAGAGCTATAAATACGCGCGCCGTCACTTTTCTCACGTCTATCACAAGGATTTACACACTTGAGACCTGACATTTATTTTCCTGTTCGGGATTAACGTATCTTTGTTTTTCTTGGTCTTCAATCTCCTCCTGACAATCCTGCATTGTAAGAACAGACAACTTCTCACGCGTCAGAAAGAAACTGCTTTATAATAAGTTTGCGATCACAATCGGTCGTTCAAAAGAGCACCTTTCTCTTCAATTTTTTATTGGTCTGAACTGAATCTAGGTAGCATTAGGTAATTTCACCCATTATGCCATTATCGTCATCTCGCGAAAGCTGAGTTACTGCACAATCTATAATAATGGCCATGGAGTGCGATGTACGGAAGAAAGCTGGCTGATTTGCATTGCTGTTTTTTGCGAACGAATTCTGGTTATGAGTGAAAGTGGAAGATTCGCATGCGCGGTGGCACTGGCGAGCGGCTTCTGAGAAGACAATCTATGTGTGATTCGTGTTGTTGATTAAGTACTTAAATTTATAAAAATATTGGAATGGAATTTGCCACCCACGGCAAGGGAGGGACTTATGGAGATAAATTGCGAAGCGTGATAGTTTTCCTTAAGTTTGGTAATTGTCTATGTAGATAGTTATTGCAGGAGCAAAAACGACGTATAGAGTAGGAGAATTGTAAGGCGACACTTAAATTGCGTAGCTGCCAAAAGTTTTCTATTCAATTTAACTCCGGGCGGTAACGTTTCTCACCCCCTAAATCTAGTCCGATTTCCACCATTTTTGAATATAATGTAATTATTATGAAAAACTTGGTTTGTACGTTCAATTTTTTTATGGAAAGGAAACGTACAGGGGTTGTTCTTTTTTTATCCGATAACGTCATGGCCCCCGCAAAATAAAGTCTGTTTAATATTGTTTTATAATACTGCTTACTTCTTATTTTTGTATTCAAATAACCATACGGGTTCAAGTTGCCATTGAATTGCGATGTTATTTATTTATATTTATTTAAGTGTAATTATTGTGAGAAATGTACACTTCTGATCACTTTGTCACAATGATTTCGCTTAAATCAATGTGTAGATACAAATATAAATAAAATTTCAAGAGATACGTTACAGAAACCCAAAATAGAATAAAATATTTAAAAAACAAATCACCGTTGTCGGTAAAAAAGGAAGAATGACCCACAAAACTAGTTTTTCATAATATATCTAAAACACATTTAATAATCCACGGTTACCACATTTGGTATGGAAATATACAACTGCACAATCCTCCTAAAATAATATAAATAAAGTTAGAAAAAGGCCGCAATGTGTGTGTTGTAAATTGTTTTTTTTACTCGCAGTTTCTATGGAAAAAGGATTTGCATAATTTTGTTTAGCAATTAGTTAGGTATCATGAATAAAGTCAGTCACTCGCTTCATCTAAGTTGTTGACAAGTTAATTAACGCACAATTCTTTTAGCACGAACAAAATGCAAGGTTTAAGCGTCTTGCTTTTTAAAAATAAACTACGCCTAGACCGGACCCATTTACTCGAATAATAAAACCCAGATTAACGATTCGTTACTTCTAAGAATGTTTAAGAATACCTAACACTTAAATAGTAGGCTTCCGTCTAGTTTTCTATTTAAACATACAACTTTATGTTTTATTTTATATACCTACAAGGCTGAGAATCCAAATATTTGGAATTCCTTGGAATTCTATTACGATAATTGTATAAATAGATGTAGACAATCAATACAGTAGGTATGACTACGAGTAGGTATACTAATGCGGATTGGATACGTTATCAATGTTTTGAATTCATTAATAGCTTTTGAGTTATAATATAATAATACAACAGTTTTATAGCATCATAAAACAGATGCGATAAGTTCGAGAAAGCGATGGAAGACGGGTTTCTGAACCGATAATGCTAACCTTCATAGACGTAATTAAAATTATTTATAGCAATAACTAATTTGAATTTAACTTCAATGTGTGATTCACACTAAATCTCGAATTCACAAATATTTGTGTTACCTATATTGAATTCATAAATTCTAAAATATTATCTTGATGTCAATATTAGGTGCTTGAATGTTAAACCTATTGGGCCGTCCAACAGTCTTGCCTAATTGACGTTCGTAAAATATAATGTGACCTTAAGTGCGTGCTATCACTTTGTTAGTATAAAACCTTAGCGAATTCGAAAGTGACAGAAGATGACCTTATGCGAAATTAAACCTAATAACGTTTATGAGTGGACACTCACGGTGGAGCAAGCTAAAATAGGGCAATGTTGGGAGTTTCTCTAAAACATCAGATCCGTAAAGAGGTGATCCGACAGTATCGACGTAGCCCACCGAATTAGGAGCTTGAAGAGGCAGTGGGCCGGTCACATGTGCCGCAAAACGGATAACTGCTGGAGTAATCGTGTTCTTGAGTGGAGAGACGGATCGGCAAATGTAGTGTAGGACGCCCTCAGACGAGGTGGAGCGACCATCTTCGAAAGGTGGCTGGATGGGAGTGGCCGCAGATCGTGCTCAGTGGCGTGCAATGGGAGAGGCCTACGTCCAGTGGACTCGTCGATGATGATGAATGTTAATGCATCAGGGTGTCTACCCTAAATCAATAATTGCTTATCGATTTCAGAGCTTCAACAAAAACTGTCCCACTACCACTTTGTCCCTAACTCCCAACATAGCACACCCTGGTCTAATAACACCTAATTCTCCACTTTCTCGCCATCGTCCCGAGACAGATCATTGACACATTGACAGATCGACCCTAAGCTAGAAAGCGACAGTGGTCTGCGCGGGCGCCGAACGCGGTCGTTGACCGGCACGGGGAAAGTGACTCTTTTAATTAGCTTACGGCCTATGCGTAAGAGTTTCAAGTTGGCGGATATGGTGAAACAAGGTCATAGTTACAGTGCGTAAATGATGAAACCAGGCTTTGTATGACACCAGACCATATACTAAAGAAGTATTCATTATGTATCCTCCTGGATCCGTCCGTTAAGTCCTTTATAAAGTACTTTACACTTGAATCCTGAACCATTCGCCGTTTGATTTAAGTATTGTTACCGTTTTACGCTACAACAAAGTTGATTTTAGCGGTAAATATTATGTACTTTATAAAGTAGGGGAGAGCGGGGCTGAAAGTGCCGGGGGTAAGTTGTCCCGATGATAATAGAAATGCAAGTAAAAAACGGAGCAATTCGTATGATGTTAGTCGCGAAACGTTATGAAATTATGCCGTTGCAGGAGCCGTTTGAGTTGCTTCCATTATGGTAGAATAGTAGTATAAAAAAAAACAATCGACGGTACAACGAACCCAACGAAATAATACCTTTTTTTCCTTTGATTTCTTTGTTAACTGAGTTGATAGTGCACACAAAATGGTAAAACACATAGGTATTTTGACGAACTACAAAATACTCCTTAAGCGTGTGTGAACTGGGAGTTTGTATTTCAAAAGGATGGAACAACCAGCAACATAGTGGGGTTAGTTGTTCCGTTCCGATCGATCTCATAAAAAATGATTATATTAGAAAACTGTTAAACGATGCACATTATTATTTTTACTCTGAAACTCCAATAATCATTCTTTTGATGTGTGTGTAAGCCACACAATATATACACTATTTTCATAACAAAATTTCGTGTTTTATGAAAATAGGCACTTTCAGCCCCACTCTCCCCTACACTCTGTTATTTCGGATGAGTTTATTTGCGTAGTATCAGGACTTAAAGTGAGCGTCCATTTCGTTCTTTATAAAGGATGCGGCGATCCAGGAGGTAGGTATGTTGAGTTTGGGGCACGTTTGAGGTTATATTTTGTACTGCGTTGACAGCTGTCAAATCGGGCCTTTTATAATGGCGCGACTACAGTATAACGGGTGGAGGATGTCTAAATGGCCTATTAAGGGAAGCATTTTTTTTTCTTAGCTTGTTCGGAAAAGGGTGGAGTTGGATTTCGAGCGGTATGAATTACCGTTCGCGAAATATTAATGAATGGGGTGACGAAGGCAATTTACTGAAAGTTTCAATAGTGTTGATTCTGGAGAGCGGGATAATATCAAGTAGTCAATTTAACTAGGTAATTCACTTTCATGGCGAAATCTTAAAAAATATATTTGTAAACACTTAGTATGTTTAATAATACCAATCGAAAAATTATGATAGGGTAAAAATAAAACTATTAACTGACATATCTATTTTTTTTTTATGTATTTTACTATTGCTTAAGAACTTGGACTTGTATGTTTTTATTTATCAAAGACAAGTCATCATCAATTATCATGCTAATTTTGCATAATTAACTAATACTTCACTAGCAATTCTAAAATTAAATAATGTGATGTGAAAGGTTGTTAAATAACATTGAACAAAGTCCAATTCCATTAAGCTACCAAGCTATCTCCTCACAAAAAATCAGAGCAACCTCGTAGCAAAGAGTACAAACACCTTAAGATGCTCTCGCTAGATGGCTGGGACGAGGGCAAGATACAGAATGCAAGTAGGTACTCCTCAACATGGCATGTATCGTGAGAAGGTACTCTCTGCAGCCCTAGCTACCAGCAGCTCGAGTAAAGCCACACTGGCAGCAGCACCCGTAGATTTAATTATTTTACTTTTATACGTAAATATTGTAAACAGCTTAATCTATAACTGTTAGGTAAACTCCGAAACTCTTACAGCACATGTAATACAAGTATTACAAAACAATGTTATAAACATTATATTCATCATTGGAGTCAAGCCTCGAAGGAAACGAGTTCGTCAAGCTGTTCTAAGTTGGCAATCATTCAGATGAGGGTGTTCGGTCACCCTATCACCAGGAGATCATTACCTGCAAGGGTCTGCTCTAAACTGGCCTTACGGTAAAACAATTAATACAATCACAATATTCATAATAGAAGGAATCATTCGTCTATTAATACTATCAATAAACATCAGTATCAAGGTTTAAATGTTTATTGAATTGAAAGTGCATCCTTGTTGTTGTAATATAACCTAAGGTCATCAAAACAAGTTGTAAGAAAGTCGTTAAATTAATTTGTAAGTCATTTAACCATTTCTGTCAATGGATAAAATAATGTTTAAAAATAAAATGCAGTTTCTATCAAGTCGTGTTTTTAAATTCAACATAAAGTCTATGTTTAGTTCAAAGCACTAGAATATTAGATCCATGATATGGCATGTTAAAGAGCCTTGGTGTTACTAAATATACTAAATAAATTATGGTTATAATCACAATTTGCAATGTCCTCTCAGTCGGATGAAATCAGAAGAAGTAATGTTAGGTTTCTGGATTTTTTCAGATGGCTACTACAGCACTATCCTGAATTTATAGAAACATTCCATCATAGTCCTCACTTCCTCAGTGTCACCAGTACAGTTGCAGCGACCTTACGATTGTAAATTTTCATGAGCCATAGACCCCTACTTAACATACCTACAGGACATGAGGTGGCATTGTACAGAATAACATATGAGGTTTTATTACAAAATAAAATATTTTTATTAATGTTACAGGTTCAGAAAAGTAAAAATTTCCTGAAACATTCTATTTATAAGCTAAAATATCCAAATGTTATCTTAACACATACTTTCTTACGTAATGTGAATTCAATCAAACCCTATTTGATTTTAAATCACCATAAAAAAATACGTAAATAGTAAAGTATTTCATACAATGCCAATTAATTTTCTCAAATGATATGTGTGCAGCAGGCTTTATCCTCTCATATTTGTAAGAGTGGATCCATGCAAGAGATACCGCTTAGTAATAATTTTGGACTATACCTTAATCTAAAGAGAACTATAACTTTGTATTTATTCCATGTCCTGTATCTGACAGGTTAATATCCATCTTTAACACATCATGCAGGCCGTCAAAAAAGTTCCAAGTAGTATCGTCTGATTACAATATAGTCCATAAAATGAAGCGTAAAAAATGCAAAAAGACATCCAAATTTTGAGCAGGGATTCGTGCCTTAGCATACAAGGGTTTGAGCGGCTGACAAAACATGAACTTTCTTGTCACTCAGTGCTTTTCTTTGGTTACCGGGGGAATACCAAGCTACAGACAATTCACACGCAAAGTCGCAAAGTGCAAGTGTAAGTATGTTTATCGTTGTCTAGTACCCATAGTACAAGCCTAGAGCTTAGTTTGAGACTAGGTCAATTTGTGTGAGATTGTCCCCTGAGATTTATTAAATAGAACTTACATAAAAATATTGATTTGTATATCTACACTATTTATACATATTTTAATAATTACCACATAACCATACATAGGCAGAAAGTGACAAAAAAATATGTGTACAAAAACATACAGTTTTTATAAAAAGTACAGTGTAGATCTACTACACCTTTATTAAAAAGGGAAGTAAACAAAAAAAAACACAAAATTATTCTGGAATTATGTTATGTAAGCGTTCATGACAGTTTTTTTTTTTTGTAAAAAACATTTCTATTTAAAGAAGTAATGCAAATGCATAGTTTAGTAAATAGAAACCAAACAAATACTTATTTAATGTATGTTAAAGACCCCAATTAAGAATGGCATGATCATTAAATTGAGGAAACAATGTCAGTTCACCTACTTTTGTTTATTATTGTTATAATAGTCTTATTGCGCGTTACAACCGAAATACCACTCCGACCTTGCAGATCAGCTGACAAGCTCAGTCTCTTTTGTTTAGTTTTTATTGACCTAAATAGCAAGCTAAAGGGTCGACTCACCTCCTCTCGTCGCTTCAGCCATCTCCCGCAAGGACTTTCCTCCAAGATTTCACTTTCATCCTCAGAGTCCTCACCACTCTCACGCGGAGATTTCCTCTCCTTTTCCAAGCTCCTTCCACCCGACATAACACAGGTTTATCAACACCACAACGTTAACAAGACCACAACACAGTTGACTTAATCACAAAAGAGTTTTCGACACGAAAACACCAGATATATTTTCAAACTATACCTTTTCTTGTAACCATAATATCCAAGGTTGCGTATCGAGACGTCACTGAATCATTGGAAACCATTATTCGTTGCACGACACTCGGGAGAAACGTTCGCTCGCTTCAATAATGACGGTACAATAGTGTCTATAACTAACAGCAGAGCGGAGCGTGTCTAGCGAGCTTGCTCATAATAATTGAAATAAATTCTTCACCGGCGTAGCACTCGACGTATTTCTGTCCGACACAAATATAATACCATCATGTCAAAATGTTTTTTTTTTACTTCCACTCCACAGACAACTTTCGGGGTTGCCAGCTTAACGGTGCAATAATAAATCAATACTACCAGTTTGTAAAATTACCACCTTTTTTCTAATGATTAATTAAACTTACCTGTGTTTTTCTTTATATGTTGGAATTAATATAAATTTTGATGATGCGAAAAAGGTAACTTTTAAATGGTTATATGCTAGTTTTTGTTTATAACAAAATAACGTTTAACGCCATCTATGCAATAGTAGCAAAGTAAAATACAAAGCTAGATTTACTTCGTAACATCATTCGTATAGTACCCACATAGTACTCACAATATCTGATAGGTGGCGCTGTAATAAATATGACTATTCTTAAAGATTCCTTTTTATAAATTATAAATAACAGACTTTTAAAAAAGGAGGAGGTAATATAAATTCGTAGGGGTATAATTTTTTTATGTATCCTCCCCGAATACTCAAAGACCGCTAGACCGATTAGTTTTTTTTTGTCTGAATGAGTACCAATTCTTTGTAGTGGGTTCATGATCTGATGATCTTGGGGAAATCGAGGGAACTCCTTAAATATTACAGGAATACATGTGGCGCTTTGAGTAGGTACAGTCAAGGTCATAAATATGTATACACTTTAGTACCTTGTCTATTTAACGTCATGTTTAAACTGCCATATGAAATTGTCACAGCGATTAAAGTGACAAGGTACTAAAGTGTATACATATTTATTACCTTGACTGTACTTTATCAATTGACATGTGGGCCGACATAACAGTATTATTATGATCACTAAATGGTATGAAATAAAGTAAATGTTTAAAAAACTAATAACCATCTTCAAAAAGCAAGAAATAACTTCTTACTGGTAAGTAATTGGTTAGTCTAACTGACGTGGCTGTAGTTCGAGTGTCATTAGGTATGGTTGTTTAGTCTCGCGTTAAACACTTTACTTTTCACTTTGAATGCGAGGAAAAAAACGACGTTCTAACCAATATTGTTTTTTAATTCAAAATACAAATAGGAAAAAAAGTTCCGCGGTTTATTTGTAAAGTGATTAAATGCTTGCATATTTAGCCAATGAATTCAAACTTGGAAACCATTTTAAAAGTAATTGGACATAAAAGAAATAATAAAAGAGTTCGGCATTAATATGATTAAATAGATTCATATTCGTAATAATTAATCGTGTCTCACGAAATTAAATCCTTTTTTTTATATATTTGCACAGTTGTCATTTTGAGGTTATTTCGACACCCAAAAATATGGTTCGTACACAATCACTGAAAATGGCGATAATCCTCCATTCACAAACACCGTGATTGGTTGTTAAGGGGTTTCCAAAGTAAATTAAAAAAAAAAACTTTAATCCCTAGAGATTAATAAGGAGCTTTACTCCCGATTCGCAGCGATTTAAGTAGCATTTTAAGAGCATGAGAAGTGAAAAAGATTTAAATAATAAATTGAAAATAACAATGTCTGTCGCTAGCAGTAGTGACGGCCTTAAAGTAAAGGAAATTTAATTCCAAGTAAGGTTCCTATCTAACGATATTGTACATTACTCGTAATGGCCATAATTCCTCCATTAACAATGATCGTCCTTAAAACTAAAATGGCCGCCGTGGCACCTAAAACTTAGTTTAATATCCGTCCGTCTGTATATCGTTAAAACTAGGGTACCATGATTGCTAGCAGTTAGTTGCAGGATCTTCGCGCTATTGTTTACGAGGGAGGGCAGAGTTTGTCATTTGGAAAGGTAATCGTGGGACTAGACGCCATAAAATACAGTGAGTCTATAATACAAAGTTATATTTGCCGACAGGCAAACTATGGAACTATTTTTTCCGCACCAAGATACAAGCGAATGTGCCATGATAGAGCCTTTTTACAGTGCTTTGATAAGTATGTAAAATATATCTACGTTTTTTCTGAAACTATAAGTTTTGGGAGGTCTAGACTGTAGTTTAAAGTTGCATTATTCATATAAATACTTCAGTACGTTATTGTTTTATAATTATCAGAAATAGTGTAACAAGCACAAAACTGCCGCTTAATAAAACAAAGTACCTACTGTAGGGCTAACACGCTGCCAAGGGATAAGATTTTGACATAGGCTAGGGACTTTAATTCGTCTATTCCATATTCCAACGTAAGAATAAAGAGTTAAGGTTTAAAAGAAATGTATGTTTTGTCTGATTCGAGTCCTTTTATTACTAAGCAACTTAAGCCTCAGGTGGCTGTCAGTGTAATTTCATAGTAATATTTAACACTAGTTCCCGTTTGACGTATTTGACACTAGTTCCCTTGGCAGCGTGCTAAACCGACTGGGCTCTATTCCACTGGGTCAAGCCATATAGCCTTTGAAATGTTATCGTATTGTTAGGGTTCCGTAGTCAAACTAGGAACCCTTATAGTTTCGCCATGTCCGTCAGTCCGTCCGCAGCCTAGCGCAGAGACTCTTAATACTAGAAAGCTGCAATTTGGCATGAATATGCATATTAGTCACACCAACAAAGTAGAACAATAAAATTTATTTAAAAAAAAAAAAAATGTACCTCCCCTACACGTAACTTGGGGATGTATTTTATTTCTCGTCTATTTATAGTGTGGGGTGTCGTTGGATAGGTCTTTCAAAAATATTACAGGGTTTGTAGTTTGTAAAACAGATTTTCGATTAAGTTATCCGTTTATGAAATATTAGGTTTTAAAGTGCAAATTTTTGTTAGACTCGAGTGTTCCCCCTCCCCCCACCCCTACAGCCAAAACTACAAATACAAAAAATCAGAAAAAAAATCTTAAATAAAAGAGCATAATAACGAGTTTTAAAGGAAAACTATCACGACTAAGTAGGCATCATTGGTTCTTGAGACACAGGCGATTAAAGTGTTTATACCTACTAAAATCATCTAAGACGGCACCAATTGACTTTAAATAGAAAATTAGTTATTACTTACTCGTTTATTTTGTGTGGCAGGATAAGCATGAAAGTCGTATAAATGCAGTAGAAATGCGCTCTTTGCGTAGTATGTGTGGTGTAAAACTGTGTGATAGAGTAAGGAATGAAAACATCAGAGAGAAGTGTGGTCTGAAAGAAGATGTAGTGACTAAAATTGAAAAGGGCATGCTTCGATGGTTCGGTCATTTGGAAAGGATGGATGAAAAAAGATTGACGAAAGAAATTTACAGTGCTAAAGTGAGTGGAAGGGTCGTAAGGGGGCGCCCTAGGCGTACTTTTTTGAATCAAATCGGGGAAATACTGGAAAAGGGCCGAATCTTAAGTACCCGAAACCGACGTGCATGCATGACTCGATGTATGAATGTGGAAGAAGCGAAAGGGTATTGTCAGGATCGTAGCAAGTGGAAAGAAGTGGTCTCTGCCTACCCCTCTGGGAAACGGGCGTGATTTATGTATGTATGTATGATTTTATGTTTGTAGTACTTAACGGCTTCGGTCGCCTACACTGAGGGTGGTCCGACATGCTCTTGCCCGGTTTTTATGACAAAGATAAGACTCATAAGAACTCAGGCCACCTGGTTCTGATGGAAAGTGGAATCTGAGACCCAAGCTATTCGAAATCTCAAGACTGCAATCCTAAAACCTCAAATGCGTTGTCAACCCTGAGGACTAAGGCCGCTTCCTGGCTAGTCGGTATGCTTGTATCTACCAGTCAATGCGCAGCGTTTGCGCCGCCTGTACGCTTTACTGCAAGCATACCGACAAGCCACGAAGCGGCCTAAGATGGAATGCCTCTATGCTAATAATTTCACCGATTGTTTGTGCGCTCTCATCAACTGAAGCCGTGATTCTGGAATACAGAAGCAATACGTAATATTATTTTGATACGTTCAAGGTGGATAAAAAGCTATTTCTGAAACAACCTTTTAGTAATACACCGAAAAAGGCACGTAAAGAACTTTTGCTGGACTAAAGTTGCGGAGGATTATATTCTATTTTGGTTCGCCCTTTAAGGAACCCTGAGTTGTTCCTTTGAAAACACTTATCAAAATAATTGACTCCTCCTTCGGTAAATCTTTCGGAGGCTTTTAAGGCTTTATAAGCCCGGGCCGGTCGTCCATACAACTTAAGAAGGATAATATTAACTATAACTACATACATAAAATCACGCCTTCATTTCCAGAGTGGGGTAGGCAGAGCTACAGATATACCATCAACACTAAACTTGTTAATAATTCTGTAACCACATTTTGCACAATCAGGCCAAGAAACAGTGTATTTAATTAGTGACAGGTTGCAAGTCCATCGCCTAACAGTACTAAAAGCTCTTATTCCCATGGTCGCCTCTTACGACATCCACGGAAAGACATGGAGTAGCACTCTTCTAACCCGGCAACCACACGGAACCTGGTAGGAAATATAATAATAAGTTATAACTATTTAAAATCTAATTAACCGTGAAAGGTGACACAAGACCTTGCGTGTTTTTACCGAGCAGTCCAAACGGAAGACCAGCGCCGGTTTCAGAGCCAGCACATGCTGAATTGGGACCGTTTCTCTTTTAATATGTATTTTACTTAAGCGAAAAAAATATACTTTCTTTCTTTTTTTACCCCAGACGCAGAAGGAGTGTTGTAAGTTTGTGTGTGTACCGCTGTGTGTGTGTGTGTGTGTCTGTCTGTGGCACCGTAGCTTAAACAAATGCTATTTTTAAACTTAAAAAAAGTCCAATATAATGGTGTCCTCTTCTTTCAAACGATAACTTTTAAACGGCTTAACCGATTTTCATGCAACCTAGCTAAAAAGCATGCCGATTAAACTAGTTTTCTTTTAATATAACTGCGACCAAATCGGTCCATCCATTTGGAAGCTGCGATATTGCGGACAAACACACTTATGCACACGTAAAACTTGTAACTCCCCACTTTTTTGTCGGGGGTTAAAGTTAATTGATAACGCGGTTAGTCTAGTTGGCAGTGACCCTGCTTACGAAAATAGCAGTCCTGGGTGCGATTCCTAGTAATGGCTTTTTGTGGGATAAACACGAGGATATTTTTTGGGGTATACTATCTTTCAAAGGTTTCAATACAGGTGGCCCAGGGGGACACCACAGCAAAAATTGTAGAAATAGATTAAGAAGAAGGGAAGATAAGTATATATATATATGTATTACTTTAATTCCTTGTTTGGTGTCCAAAAAGTATAAGCAGTACAAGCCTAGCTTTTAATTTGGGACCGTTTGGAATTGATCCAGGGCCCGTTATAGTCGCCTTTATCGCAGTGCATAAAGCATCCGTCGCTCTTGCCCTTACATATTGGTCAGAAAGTGACAGATGTTTTATCCACGTCTATCCACAACGATACACACGATCATAATAGGCACGCTGATACTAAGTTATTATAATAACCTGATATACTTTATTATAAATTGTTACAGAATGACATAGGGATTTTCTGTGTCAGCCGGCACCAAATCGGGTTCCACACAACTTGCCTCTTATATTGCTTGGACAAAGCCTTTGATCCCTGAAACTATTCGCTGCCTCGCGTTCCTTGTTACACATTGTAACAAGTCACAAGTTTGCGCTTGTGTGCTAATTGGTAAAACACACTTTGAAAATCAGTTTAACGGTGTGCAAAAAAATAACAGGTGTGGCTTCAAGTTGAGAGTCAACAGGCATATTACCTGACTGTCTAAGAAAGGTATTATTTCTCCGGGTTTATAATCCTATATGATGGAATTATTTAGCTTGAAATAACTCCGTGAAAGAACACAGGAGGATTAATTTAGGCTTGACAGCTTTTCGGAAGTTGTATCACATTTAGTCGTTCATACTGTCTTTGATCAGAGCATCCTCGCAGCTGGAACCGAGACGTGTACGTTAACAGTTAGGCTAGTCCATTAACTAGAAGTTGCTTAAAGTGGCAATTACACTGAGTCAAATTGCATGTTGCATGCGGCCACAGTGTAAAGAATATGATAGTCGGCAGCATTCGGCCAACGACAAACGCGACAACAGTACCCTGCCATGAGTTGCAATTACCATACTGGCCAGAAGTTGAATGCTCTTTCCTCACAGTATTGTTATAGAGTGGGAGGGACAGAGCATTCAACTCGCTAGCGAGTACGATAATGGCAACTTATGGTAAGGGATCTGCAATCGCCTAACTACATGAACGCAGTAAGTTTTTTTTTAAATTTATTTTATGTTAAGGAGAAGGCACACGAGCACTCAGGCCAACTGATGGTAAGTGGAATCTGATACCCATAGACATTTGAATTATCAAGATCCTAAGACCTCAAATGCGTTGCCAACCCTGAGGACTAAGATGGAATGCCTCTATGCTAGTAATTTCTTATCCCCGCACCGGAACACAACAATACGAACACTGGTGCTTGGCGGGTGGTTAATACATAAGATGGTGGTAGCGGTCCGGACGAACCCTGCACAGGGTCCTACCACCACTAAAACACAGTAGACAGACTAACGTGAAGACCACGTTCTTTGCCCGAAGTAGATTTAAACAAGTTAAGCGATCGCATCAGGTGAACGACTTGGTGTAATTGCCGCTTATGGTAAGAGCTATGATTGGAATCTCTCTTAAAGATAGAATTCAGAACAAAGCGATTCGTTAGAGAACCAAGGTGGCAGACATAGCTCTTAAAGTTGAAGTGGCAATGGGCTGGTCACATCTGTCGCAGAGTTGATTACCACTGGTACAGTCGCTGCTATGGAACCCTGTCATAATAACAGCGTCAAATCACATGACCGAAAACTAAAATTAATGATTAACGCTGTCATTATGACAGAGCTCCATAGTGGCATAACAATTAAAGTCCTTGACCGTATACTGTAATTCTATGGAACTTGCTAACTATGTAAACAAACAATATATTGAAATTGACATCTAATGTCAATTTTAGTATGGCGGCTTGTTTACATAGTTAGCAAGTTCCATAGAATGACACTTTACAAGCGAGTTCTACCAGTAGAGACCACGTTTCTAGTCTAAATCTTTTCAAGATGGCGGCAAGGTACTGGATGCGGAAAGCAAAGGACAGGGTTTTGTGGTCCGCCTTGGGAGAGGTCTATGTCCAGCACGGCTAGCAGATGACGGCGCGCGAGATAGACTACCCGTCATTGTCTAGTTAGAACGGTCAGAGAAAGACAGGTAGTCAATCTCGCGGGCGACATAACTCGCGCGCCGTCATCTGCCAGCCGTGCTGCGGTGGACTGCTATGCTAGATATAAATATTAAAATAAGTACATAGAAAACATCCAACGCTCAGTAACAAATCACACACCACACAAATATTTGCGCATACTAGCTTCGTAGGCAGAGCAACTAGGCTAAACGCGTCGAGGAAATTACTAGTATAAAGATTATTATGGGGTCTGTATTGCCTGCTATAATTATTCTTACTCATAATGTGTTTTGTTCATAATTATCACAAGTCATAACAACTAGGTATAACATAAGAAACTGTTACTTTTTTAGGATTTTTATAAAACCAACCTAACCTTATCTAGCCTTATTCTACACCTAAGATAGAAGAAATGTTTACGGTTCCAGATATATAAAAATAATGACAAAGTTATTATGACCAAAACATTATGGGAACCAACGGGCTCCCATTAGTATATCTTAGGATTGTAGTCTTGGGATTCCAAATGTTACTAAGCCTAGTCCACTCACCATCAGGTGACCTGTATACTAGTTTGTCTGATCTACGCCATAAAAAACAAACGGTAACAAAACCTCTATATTGGGTAAATCTCCCAGCAACTGACCTTAATTTTTTATTTACTGGCCGAGTTCCGCTCCTTCCTGATTTAATGCGACGGTCGACGAAAAAAGGTTGGCTGTTACATCGAATTACACAAAAAATACGAGTCGGTACCAACTTCTTTGTGAATTAATTGCCACATAAATTATTTATTGATTCCGTATCGAATTAACAAACAGAAACGAACTTGTTGTTGATATTTTGTTTTGAAATCAATAATCACTTCACTAGCTAATTGCGCATTGGCATCAGTTTGATAAAATGTTGTATGTTTCAAATCAACTATCGTTTATTGCATGACTATAGGGATATAAATTAATACAGTTATAATAAACCTTTCTTAAAATAACATGCATAAAAATCAGAATTGAGTTTCGTTGATACTATTTAGGAGATAATGTAAAAAAATGCATATAACAAACGTTGCTACGTTTATCTATAGATTAGAAACGATCCCTCAATTTATTGCTCCTATTACAGGCCACACCCGGTATTTATCTAATATTTATTGATTTTAATTTAGGTTTAATATACCTTTATTTCTTTTAGTGTTGTACTTAAATATTTGGCTATTCGCTGTCATTAATTATTTCTCAATCGCTCAAAGGTTAACTGGAAGATTTCAGATTTAATTTTAAATCTAGATTTAAGATTTAAAGTCCACATTTGACAAAACTGAACTAAACTTAAGCCTAAATTTTAATTAATATCTTGTTAAGTGGCACTAAGACCTAAAACCAAAAGGTTTTATTCATGCTTTTAATAAATTAACACTTTTCTAGAGACGTTTTTCAAACTCAACCAACTGCTAATTATTCCTATTAATAAACTGTTAAGACTGCTCAACAAAAAACAAGATTTTTAACTTAGCTAAAGGGGTTGCTAATAAGTATTAGTTAGGGTTTATTTATAACATTGTTCCGAACTTCGAAGTTAGACATTCTGCGCAGTATTTTTTCTCACTTTTTAGGTTTCCGTACTCTTTACTAGGAACCCTTATAGTTCCGCCACGTCCGTTCGTCTG
The DNA here is from genome assembly GCA_949316455.1 of Acleris holmiana. Taxonomy (NCBI): domain Eukaryota; kingdom Metazoa; phylum Arthropoda; class Insecta; order Lepidoptera; family Tortricidae; genus Acleris; species Acleris holmiana. The sequence goes on from OX438766.1 coordinate 22,271,439, forward strand.
TTCGTCCGTTCGTCCGTCCGCAGATTAGCTCAGAGACTTTTAGTACTAAAAAGAAAGTTGGTATGAACATACATAATAATCACGCTGACAAATTGATAAAATGTGTGCCTTCTCGATGCCATAAAAAAAAAAACTTAAAATAATGTTTCTTTTCAAGTAAAACACTTGAAAAGAAATATTATTTTTGGTTACTTTTTTATGGCATCGAGAAAGGCAAACAAGCACACAGGCCACCTGATGGTAAGTGGAAACTATGACACATAGACATTCGCATTCACAAGACTGCAATCCTAAGACTGCAAATGCGTTGCCAACCCTGAGGACTAAGATGAAATGCCTCTATGCTAGTTATTTCACCGATTGTCTTATCCCCAAACCAGAACACAACAATGCGAACACTGCTGTTTGGCGGTAGGTTAATGGATAAAATGGTGGTAGCGATCCGGACGGACCCGGCACAAGGTCCTACCACCCGCATAACTACCCCCCACGTGTACTTCCTCTACACGTAATTTTGTTTTTTTTTCTTTCGTCTTCTCATGCTGTGGGGTGTCGTTGGAATGGTCTTTAAAAATATTACGAGTTTCATGGTAAATCGTAGTTTAATAGACCGTTTCGTTGACCAACAAACTTTAAAAGCCCAAACATTACACCCAACAATACAGAAAACTGGCCCGCACGCTCACCTGATTTGTTCCAAATGTAATTGAAATTTAAATGCCTAGAAGAGATTAATGTATCCGAACTGAATTGACGTGTCAGCCAGTCGGAGAGCTCCGAGAAATGGATTGGACTGCAAACACAGCGCAGCGTTCGGACCCAATTTACAATTTCGAGCGGCAAAATGATTTACCGGCGATATTGAATTGAGAGGAAAATTGTGTTCCATTCGAGATATATTATTGGGTGACGTGAGGCAAATTATAATGGCGGGAAAATACGTTGGGGTCTCGACCAATTAGGGTGACAAGTGGACTTATTATTTAATGTAATAAAAACATATTTGAAACGGACGTTTTAGCAACTTTATACCTGTATGAAGGAGGAATTGAAGTTTATTTTTATTATAGTGGTATTATTTTACCAGTAACTTAACGCTTACGGAACTCTAAACAAGGGGTTTAGAATTCCGTACCTAAACCCTATTACTAAGAATAGACAGTTTTTCTGTTGCCGCTATAACAACAAATACTAAAAACTGAATAAAATAAATATTTAACTCGGGCTCCTATACAACAATGGTACGGAACCCTTCGTGGGCGAGTCCAACTCGCACTTGACCGGTTTAATCATTGGCAGACCCAATTTCTTGACTATTAGTAGGTTATACTTTCATGTCCTTCAGTCTCACCAAAGCATATAATATGTATAAACTTTCATACACTGATAGCAATATATATGTTTTGGAAGCCTGTTGCTTTTTTTGGTTAAGTTTCATTCATAAAAATCCTGAAAAGTAACACTTTGTAAAAAAATACGTTACCTATGACTTGGAATAATTATGACCTAAAATAAATTGTGACTAAAATAATTATGTCATGTGACACCACTGGCAACAGTGGCAACTAGCATCATTAAGCTTTTTGTTAAGTGCCAAATAAATATTTTTTCAATTCTTATTAAACTTGCAATTTTAAGCTAGGATTTATCCATGGTGCCTCAAGGCATAAGCTTCAAATAATTGAAACTACCTTTGACAAAGGTGCTGTCACAAAAGGGCTTAGCGTAATACCTGTGTCACGAAGGATAAAAAGGCAGGTTACCTTCTATTTACCTCTCATAACTCTCCTATCTTCACTGAAGAGTCAAAGAGAGACGCAAGACCTAGCTAAAGAGGTTGAATACCTTCCCTGTATCCAACCTCTTTAGCTAGGTCTGCTGGAGCTCAGTCAAACGTTAAAATCTAGACGTGATGGCTCTTTGTCAAAGCTAGATTACATTTTCACATTTAAGAGAAATCTTGTTCGTGAAAGTGGGAGTTCAGTGGGATTATGATCATTGAAATGGTTATAGGTCAGTCAAACTGAAGTCTTCGTCCCACAATATTTTTATCGAAAAGCCCACTTCAGTTTGACTAACCTTTTACGATTTGAAAAGTATTTTTTTTTGTAACCTTTTATTTTTCCATATCCGAATTGTTCTTTTACATTGCGGTTAGTAAACGTTATGAACTATTTTTAAATACATTCTACAATTAAAAATAATGTTGTCGTGTTCAAAAATGTTTCACAACGATCATAACATACACATTGTAACAGCTTGTAACATTTTATAATAGGGAACATGCAACGTTTTTTTTCTTCCGCTCTCTGGATAGTGCTAAGAAAGAGAAGGATAACTGGGGGGTTATTATGACATGGCTATGCATGGCTATCACATTTATGTAGCTCTGTCTTTTTCTCTGAGCTTAAACAGAATTGCATAATTATGTAATAGTTAATAACCCCCCTGTATACGCAAAACAATTGTCGGGTTATTTTTTCATAAGATATGCAAGTCATAGTTCAGATCAAAACACTCAGAATGGCGTTACAGCTGTTGTTCCGTGTTTAAAATATACGGACCTTATAAAGGCATTTATTTCAGAAATGACTACGATTAAGCCAATATCATTGAATTAAAAAGACGCCCGTGTGGTTGTCGGGTTAGAATAGTGCCACTCCATGTCTTTCCGTGGATGTCGTAAGAGTTGACTCAGGGAATAAGGGCTTGTAGTATTGTTAGGCGATGGGCTTGCAACCTGTCACTAATACACTAGTAAACTTCTTGGCCTGATCGTGCAAAATGTGGTTACAGAATTATCAACAAGTCTGTTTAGAGTTGTTGGTATTTCTGCCTACCCCACTCTAGGAATGAACGCGTGACGTTATGTATGTATGTATGTAAAATATTACGTAAATAAAATGACAATGCTGAAAAGAACAATCTGAACCATGAAAGAAGATCTAAAATTGTAACAAGTTTTGATTCTATATAAAATCTTAGTAAACAGGTCAAAAGTTAGTGTATTGCGTTTTATATGTTTTTTTAACGTTTTCTCCTAATCCGTATCAATGAAACTCAATACTGTATTTCATGCATGTCCCCTATTACAGTGTCGAAACATCCAAAGGGAAAAAAAACTGTCTATCACTTTGTATGTCACACCTATGAGTCTACGCTGATTCCAACGATGAACTAACTTTGCTCGTATTTTGTTTTATTTAGCCGAGAGTTGTAGCATCTCAAATTATGTTTAAAAGATAACTAAATCCTGAGACTTGGCGCTCAAATCTCCATAGTCTCTCCATTGCCCTTATAAGACTTACGCGAGAACAAACAGTCTCATAACGGTCATATTTCTATTTAGGCGGGGCCGTGGCGGCTTTATGATCCAATTATTGGAGCCATTTCAGCCGGTTAACGCCCTGACACACTTTCTTATTGAAACCTGCCCGACTATGAAAACGTTTTCTACAAGATTTGCGCAACAAAATGTAGCAACTACGAGTACAAACATGCATGGTTGTTATTTACGCAGTAAAACCAGATTGCTTTTGAGTTGCTATAAACGGGACCTTATTACTAAGACTCCACTGTCCGTCTGTCTGTCACCAGGCTGTATCTTAGAACCGTGATAGCTAGACAGTTGAAATTTTCGCACATGTACGATTCCTGTTGCCGCTATTTAACAAACTAAAAACAGAATAAATTTAATATTTAAGTCGGGCTCTCAAACAACAAACAAAACTGTATATATTTCAGGATTTTTGACACTATGGTCCTGACATATTTACACTTTCGGAAAAAAAGCGGTTGCATTAATGATATTTTTGGGATATGAATCAGTGCAAAATGTGGTTACAGAATTATAAACAATTATTTTTACAGTTGCTGGTATTTCTGTAGCTCTGCCTACCCAACTCTGGGAATGAAGGCGTGACGTTATGTATGTATGTATGAATCAGTTTGGGAAAAGTAGGGCGAAAAAGCAGGAAATCGTATCTGATACAACATTAACAAAACTTATAACACTACTTTTTGGTAAATAGTTGTAAAATGCGTTCGGAAAAAGGTTGATTTCAATAGCACAAGTGTTTCTGTTTTAATTGTAACAACACCAATCATTTCTGCATCCACACTATTCAGAAAACAAGCAATACTCTCTGATATTTGATCGAAACATAGTACAAAATTAATCGGAGGCAAACAATCCCGAAATCAAACAGGATTATAAAACGTTATTATATTGCGTTTGCTTTACAAGGCATAGTTAAAAAAATATGTGCTATCTGTTATAAAATGGATCGTCAAAATTATTAAAAATTATAAAGTTTACCGTATGGTTGTCGGGTTAGGATAGTGCCACTCCATGTCTTCCTGTGGATGTCGTAAGAGGCGATTAAGGGAATAAAGTCTTGTAGTACTATTAGGCGATGGGCTTGCAACCTGTCACTAATACACTCTTAAACTTCTTGGCCTGATTGTGCAAATTGGGTGGTTACGGAATTATCAACAAGTCTTTTTAGAGTTGTCTCTCTAGAGTGGGGTAGGCAGAGCTACAGAAATACCGACAGCCAAATGAAGGCGTAATGTTATGTATGTATGTAAGTTTACTCTTGCCAGGCGTAATAAAAAAGGCGCCGGAGGCGAAATTTTTTTTAAAGGACCGTCACTGTCGGTTTGTGGCTCGCATCTAGAACCAAATATGCATATACACAATACTCAACGAAGCCGTCTTCACATGGCTTTTCATATTCATTGTGAATAACAAACTTTACAAACTTCTCTTACATTTGCTAGTAGGATGCATCTGTATAGTCGGTTGTTTTGGTTATTTTATTTGCACCATCGCGTTGCCACGCCAACGTAAAGCATTTGTCAAACTGATGCCAATACAAATACGCAACGCCAAGTGTAGCGACACAATCCAGCTCCAAACAACGAGCAACTCAAACGTCGCGAGTTTGTTTAACAAGTCTGACAGTCTGACAGACTGTCAAGTTACGTCCTAGAACGCTACGACATGTACATTTTCAACGAGACGACTAAACTTGAGATAAGCTTGGTTTACCTATTAGTGCAAATTGAGCAGACGTGGTTTCGGGGTTGCTGTATGTTGCACAGTATACTCTCTCTGTAGTGAGATACTAATTAGAAGGCTCTGTCTGAATAGTTTTAACAGCTTTCTTACTATGCCAACATGTTCTACTAATTACGTACGGGTCCATATTGGCTGGTATAAAATATTTTTAAATGACTATACCTACTCACAATTTCTCCGAAAAATTTTGCTCACAATTTTTTCGTGTTTTTTTTTTATGTTATGCACATGAGCACTCAGGTCACCTGATGGTAAGTGGAATCTGAGTCCCATAGACATTTGAATTCTCAAGACTACAATCCTAAGTCCTCAAATGCGTTGCCAACCCTGAGGACTAAGATGGAATGCCTCTATGCTAGTAATTTCACCGGTTGTCTTATCCCCACACCGGAACACAACAATCCGAAAACTGTTGCTTGGCGGGTGGTTAATGGATAAGATGGTGGTAGCGATCCGGACGGACCCTGCACAGGGTCCTACCACCACTAATTCATAATCATCGCGACTCCTAAAGTGAATTTTACTGAAACCGTTCTGATTTACCAGGTGGATATTTTTATAATCCAGAAAATAACCAGTTGTATGATGAAAACCGATTATGAAGAGTGATCATTATGATGTAAAATGGCGCACCCTTTATGTACAGTCAAGGTTATAAATATTTATACACTTTAGTACCTTGTCTACTTAACGTCATGTTTCAACTGCCATATGAAATTGTCACAGCGATTAAAGTGACAAGGTACTAAAGTGTATACATATTTATGACCTTGACTGTACCTACAATTGAATCTTCGACTGACTGTGCAAGAAGTCTTTTTAGAGTTGTTAGTATTTCTGTAGCTCTGTCTACCCCACTCTGGGAATGAAGGCGTGATGTTATGTATGAATCAAAGACTTCTAATTTGAATTGAATTTTGTTTAACTCGTAGTTCAAAATGTGTAAATGTTTTTTTTTTCTTGGGTATCATTCTTTTTTTACCATTTAATCTATATTAATGTTATAAATTTTGAAGTAAATCGGTCTGTCTGTCTTCTACGCGTGGAAACATTCTAGTACACAGTACAAACATCCCTTTTTAGTATTATGTTTGCAATTATCAAGGGAAACGTCTTTGTTGTTTGCGTAGGTATTTTTTTCTTAGTTTGAGTTATAAAGTTTTTTTTAATGTGTTTTTTTTTGTAATGTCATAATTGTCATAAACAAAACATCGGGGCTCTATTGTCAAAGTTATAATAGCTATTATTCACTTGATAGTAATAGCGGCCTACGTAAAAACAATACGAATACATGTCCAAAGCAATTAGGATTTTCCGAGTACGATGTACTCTGTTGTAACCAACTCGAGTATGAATGAATCTTTTGTTTCAGACTTATTTTATCGTCTGCCGGATTTTAAACAACAGGTCTTATGAATATTCCTTACAGCTTTGATACCCTTGCCTCTGGTTGTTTGCAAGACGTAACTATAAGGTAGATAATAAGGGTTGTTTTAACCAGTTTTAAACCAACTAAAACAATTCAATTAGCAACGCAGTTTATACTCTGAAAATAAGTAACATTATGCCGTGAATATTTCCAAAACTGTTGGCACTGTTGAATTGTAAGGAGCGTACCCACTGAGAGCATTCACGTGTAATATCCGAGTGGTGTGGACGTTGAGCTGAGCGTTACTGTGGTCCACACCGCTTGAATATTCAACGCCGAATGCTCATTACACGCGAATGCTCTCAGTGCGGACGCTCCTGTGAGGGTAAAAAACCGGGCAAGAGCATGTCGGACCATTCTCAGTGTAGGGTTCCGAAGCCGTTAAGTACTACAAACATTAAAATCAACAAGTAATAAATTATTCTCTATTTAAAGTAATTTGGTGCCGTCTTATATGATTTTAGTAGGTATAAACAGTTGAATCGCCTGTATCTCAAGAACCAGTGATGTCTACTTTGTCGTGATATATTTCCTTTTAAATTCGTTACTTGCGCATTCATTTGTTATTTTTTCGGATTTTTTGTATTCGTAGTTTTGGCTGTAGGGGGCGGGGGGGACACATGACTATAACAAAAAATAGCGCTTTAAAGCCTAATATTTCATAAACGAATCCCTTAATCGAAACATAGTTTCCACAATTCCATAATATTTTTGAAAGACCTATCCAATGACACTCCACATAATAGGGTAGACGAGAAAAAAATCTACCCCCACGTTACGTGTAGGGGAGGTACACTAAAAATAAATTTTTGTCAAGATTTTATTTCACCACTTTGTTGGCGTGACAAATATGTATATCCATGGCAAATAACAGCATTTCAGTAGTCTCGGAGCTAGGCTGTGGATGGACAGACGGACATGACGAAACTATAAGGGTTCGTAGTTTGACTACGGAACCCTACAAATGTTTCATTAGACACATCATAGATTTTATGAATGGATTTTAAGAGAATGATATGATTTAACTTAATTGGTTTACTAGTAACAATTTGCTACTCAATGCTAAGTAAACTAAATGTTTTTTGACACGTTTTCCTTCTTTCCTACACTTGATTATTTTATTTTGTACTAATTATTTTTATAAAATGCTCCTATCTTATCTATCATCGTTTTTATCATTTACTTAATGCTTATCATTAAAAAAAAATCTAAATGTTCAGTTTCTTGCGGCGGTTCTTCTCAGCAGTGGTCTCCGCTTGGAAAGCGCTGGTTTTGATTTTGACGTGTAAAAGTGCCCGTGCGGCCTACTCACTAGTAAAATTCTTGACCTGATTGTGCAAAATGTTGTTGGTATTTCTGTAGCTCTGGCTACCCCACTCGGGGAATGAAGTCGTGACGTTATGTATGTAAGTAAATATATTTTTAAGCTGCAATCTAAAGATAGCAATCCTAAGACCAATAACTCCTGACGTAACATTCGACTGCTGCTTAGATATGATAACAGCACAAAAAATACTCACTCCACCTAAAAAAAATGCAGGTCGAGTTTTACTGGTATACTGAACAATAGAGATCATGCATGAAAATCAGAACTGAGTCTCATTGATATCATTTAGGAGAAAGTTTAAAAAATAAGCATTTAAAACGCAATACACTGAGTTTTGACCTGTTTATTAAGATTTTATACATACATACATACAATCACGCCTTCATTCCCAGAGTGGGGTAGGCAGAGCTACAGAAATACCAACAACTACAAAAAGAGTTGTTGGTAATTCTGTAACCACATGTTGCACAAACAGGCTAAGATGTTTACCAGTGTATTAGTGACAGGTTGCAAGCCCATCGCCTAACAGCACTACAAGCCCTTATTCCCTTAGTCGCCTCTTACGACATCCACGGGCAGACATGGAGTGGCACTATTCTAACCCGACAACCACACGGGCCAAAGATTTTATATAGAATCAAAAATTTGTTTTAATGTTTAGATTGTTTTTTTCGGTGTCCTCATTGTATTTGACGTAATAATTATATTATTATTATATATAAGCTTAAACATAGTAACTTTCGGAATAAATGCAAATTTCTATATAAGGTCCTTACACTTTAAACATTAAACAACAGGTGTGACGTCATTCCTGGGCTGGAATTCTACAAGGTAATAACGATATCGTTTTTGACCTGTTTCCGTATTGTCAACGTTTGGTAACTCTTATGTCATTTACAATAATGGCGACTGTGACAAACGATTCTTAAACGTTTCAAACACGATATCGTCTTAACGCACCTGAATAGAGGCCCAGTCATCAATTTTGTATATAGTGTTTTTGCAGGTTTCATAGTTCTGAACTATGACTGTTTGTTTAAAGCTTCATATCTTATGAAATAAATAAATCATAGGACATTGTCACACAAATTGACCTAGTCCCAAACTAAGCTCTAGGCTTGTACTATGGGTACTAGACAACGATAAACTTACTTATATATGGAAATATATACTTAAATACATAGAAAACATCCAAGACTCAGGAACAAATACTCGTGCTCATCACACAAATATCTGCCCTTACCGGGATTTGAACCCAGGACCCCTAGCTTCGAAGGCAGGGTCACTCCCAACTAGGCTAGCGTGTCGACAAGATACACTTAAATTATTTCGCGTGTACAGTTATTCCTCTCTATCAGGCCACTTTCCAGAGAACTTAAAAAAAAATGGTTGGTCAGTCAATTAGCTCTTTTAGTGCCACATCCAAGACCAGACAATAAACTAATACACGAACTCCCAACCCTAAAATTGTACATTATTTAACTACACAGAACATCGTAATCATTCTGTTAGCTTTAACAATTTGCTTTGAGCGAGTTTCAACATTCTTTCACGTGTGTGTTTTGGACAATGTAAAGGCAGCATAAAGTTTGAAAACCATATCCTTTTCACTCTACATTTATTACGCTATTGAGAGAGAAGGATAGAGTAAACGTTACCTTAAATTTCGCTTTTGGGACGACGGCGCACAGTTTGAAGGACTCTGGAATTTTAAAATTACATTTCGTAGCTGAGGAAGGTAAATAAAAGTTTGAGAAACAGTGTAGGTGTTTTGTTTCATTGGTTATTTTTACTGAGGCGTGATATGACGCATGAGTAAACTTTGAAGCATGCGGTCCAGACTCGCGAACCGAGGGTTTTATACTATACATTAGTAGTTGTATGGTAAAGATTACGATAGTCACCATAGCAGTGGTCCAACCTGCAAACAGAACATAAAGATGGGTGTAAAAAGAATTAAGTAGTGTTAATTTTATAAAGGTTTTTTGCATTTGATCGGAAATTATTTCGTGTTCAATTAAAAAAATATGAAACTATTGTTTAAAAATATGGGACTATAATATGGAGTTCTTCAAGAGAGTTCTCCTGTGCAGGGTCCGTCCGGATCGCTACCATCATCTTATCCATTAACCACCCACCAAGCAACAGTGTTCGCATTGTTGTGTTCCGGTGTGGGGATAAGACAACCGGTGCAATTACTAGCATAGAGGCATTCCATCTTAGTCCTCAGGGTTGGCAACGCATTTGAGGTCTTAGGATTATAGTCTTGAAAATTCAAATGTCTATGGGTCTCAGATTCCACTTAACATCAGGTGGCTTGAGTGCTCGTGTGCCTTCTCATTAACATTAAAAAAAACTAATATGTTTTTAAAGGGTCGGTAACGCGCATGTGATACTTCTGGTGTTGCAGGCGTCCATAGGCTACGCTAACCGTTTACCATCAGGCGGGCCGTACCCTTGTTTGCACCCGTCGTGGTACATAGAAAAAAAATGTAAACAAAAACAAATGAGCCGCCTTTTGAAAACAGGCTGTCCAAAAAATACTAACTGTTCAAGTTTTTTGCAAGAGGACTTGGGTCATACACAGATTTAGGTTACCATCTTTCCAGTGGACACACCGAAAGTTAACGTTTTTAATGCCTAATTTTCTGGCTAAGCCCATTCCCGCAAAAACGCCGTCAGGACTGCTTTAGACCTATCATATAAAAACATAACTTATATGCACACAAGCTTTTAACTATTGACCACAGGAGAGACAACGTTTGTTTTTAAGAGTGTGTATGACCCACTTCTCAAGTTTTCAGTTATTATTTTTAAACTCTAAATAGTCAAACTGAAATCTTCTAAAATTAGTAATCGCTAGAAATATGGCGGACACTTTTAACTGTCGTCACACTTAGAAAAGCTCTTTTATTACCTTACTGACATAAAAATGATCTCAAGAGTAAGTCCATCGTGTGGCAACGTTACTGGGAGTAAATTGAGCACTAACTCCCCGTTTTATTGGTCTAAGTCTAACGACCTCTCTTCCTGTCTAGTCAGTGGAATGACTCTAAAATTTATTTTTTACAGCTTCGTGAAAAATTTAAGTCGTTGACAAATTCTGTGTACTTTCCTTCCTAAGAGAGTACACGTGAATAAAATATGTATGCGTAGATCTTTGATGCTTTCATCGGTTGTCTGCCTTTTCGCCGACAAATCTTTGAATGCATTCATTTGCCAAGCCGCATTTTTTCTGTAACTAAAGATATTTCAGGATTTTTATAAAACTAACCTAACTTATACGGTTCTACATGGTCCTGAAATCCAGGATCATTTACATTTTGGAAAAAAACGCGGGTTGTCAAAAGATATGTTTGTGAAACGTTGGTTAAGAAATTATAGGTTCCCTCATTCGTCACACATAAACATATTCACGGTTACCTATCTGAAACACTAAAAACCTTTGCCAGCTGCTATGTAAGTACATCTCATTAAAAAAATTGAAAAGTTATTGGGTTCAGAATAAAATGAAAATTATGGCAAATGAAACAGCTGGCAAACGTTTTTAATGTTTGCGATAGGATACCCACATTCACGGAAAAATAATAAAAATAATTCTGGTGCCTACTCTGTTATCAATATTTATTAATTACAAGATGCTGGTTTGTAGGTATGTTCGGGTCAAATATTGTAAGCTAGATTTAAACGACTTCCTAGAGACCGATTGATCTGGGTTTACTTACATAACTTCGATGACAATTCAATAAAATGACGTTATCGAGCTGGCCTGAGGATGGAGTCGGAAGTTGATGACAGGATCTCCGCTATATTTAAAGTAGACCCACCGCGTTTGGACTCATTAGGTTGGTATAAGTAGTAAATGACTTTACAATAAAAAGTTTACTTGGCAACAAAAGTTTGTCCCAAAAGTGATTTTCTTTAAAAAAGATACAAAACCAAAGCCAATATCAAATTTACCTCATAGATACTCCGGTCTATTTTACTCTGTCAACCATGACGGAAATGTCCGTCAATGGCGTTGAAAAGGTTAAGAGCATTTGTATTTTCCAGACTGCAATTCAACTTCAAAAGCGTTGCCAACCTTTAGGACTAAAATAGAACGCTTCTAAGCTATTTCAACGATTGCCTGTTACTTGGCAGTTAAGATTTTTTCCAGCTATATTTTTGTCTATTTAATAATTGTTATCTCTTCTCTTTTCTTCGTTTTTTATAATAAAGTTTGTACAATAACATACATACAGTTAGTTGCAAAACTGAGTCAATATTAGCACCTTAGTAGAATGTAAATAAGTTGATGATAGTTAAAGGTATTTTAAAATGTTTAATATGACAAGTACTCCTTGAAATTTGCTACAAATACTCCTACCAAATGATTTACCTGTCATTTACAGTTTTTAAGTAATTTTATAGTAAAAACTGTTGATTTTAACTTTTTTTATTTGTCTATTATTTTAATTCTCTTTGTGGCTACCCAAAATTAGGACCCTGATAAAATTAAAGAAATTAAGCCTTTTTAAAATAAGTAGATAATTATTAAAATCGGACATACTTTTGGTGGCAGTTATTGGCAACATTAGTTCAGTGCACGGTTCACTTTTGCACCGAGACAAATTAGCCATACAAACTGGTTGTTAGTTCACTATGGTAGGGGATTAAAATTCTGCAATAACTAGAAAAATACGTCCCTGATTCAAGCAGTTGATACCTCATTTTAAAAAGAATGGAATTCTCTATTTTGAATCGTTTACTTATTTGGGGTTGCTATAGAGAAAACTAAATTACTAGTATAAAACATATAACGAATTTTTACAGTTTTTGGATCAAAATCTTTAAAAAAATATAATTGACAAATAAATTATTTATACAGCAGTTTTGTAGCTTACTTCAAGGATAACTATTCTGTACTAAGCATTTGAAAATGGCTTTGATTGTCATTGGCTTATTAACATTCTACTAAGGTGCTAATATTGACTCAGTTTTGCAACTAACTGTACATATTTACTAGAGGACATGCGACTTCGTATGCGTAGCATTAGTTTTCCGCTACTCTTCCCATTTGAACCCCTTAAGAGATGAATTTCCAAAACCCCTTCTTACTGCACCCCTAGGATATCCAAGGAATATTCCCTCCTAATTTCTAGTGTCTATGTCCAGTGGTTTGGACTGTGCGTTGATAAATATCAGCGCTACGTATGCACACGTGGCGCATGGGTGTAAATTCGCTTCACATACATACATACATAACATCACGCCTTCATTCCCAGAGTTGGATAGGCAGAGCTTCAGAAATACCAACAAATCTAAAAAGACTTGTATATAATTCTATATCCGCATTTTGCAAAATCAGGCCAAGAAGTTTACTAGTGTATTATTGAAAGGTTGCAAGCCCATCGCCTAACAGTACTACAAGCCCTTATTCCCTTAGTCGCCTCTTACGACATCCACGGGAAGACATGGAGTGGCACTATTCTAACCCGGCATCCACACGGGGGAAATTCACTTCGTTTCATACATAAGTATGATATTGGATATGTACGGTTTGTTCACGCTTGCAAAGACCTGTTTTCCAGTTAGTTATTTTAGTAATCGTTGCTGACGTAGAGACCTCGTCGTGTTGTTCTCCTTGTCATTATTTTTAATTTAATATTATTGATCTTACATTAACATACATTTTCGGAATAAAGGCGTGATGTTATGTATGTATGTATGATCTTACATTTGTAATTATTTTATTTGTGTTAGTATTAATAATTATTATTTATTACTTTACTTTACTACTTTGTAATGTAACTTACTTTTAAGTACTATTGTATTTTATAATATAATTGAAAAAATGACTTTCTGCTGGAGTTTCTGTTGGAGCCGAAGCGCTAGTACATTCAGTGCATTACCGACGTGTAAACAGACCTCATGTGGCTAATTTACTGAATAAATGATTTGAATTGTTTGGATTAGACTCCTATAAAGGCACACGCACAACATGACGTCAAAGACACGTCTCAAACAATTCATCCAGGTGGCTTGCATGTGTAGCGTGTGCGTGCGTAGCGTGCGTAGCATACGCCGCAGTAGAATTCTAATCTAATTTAATTTAGTGTACCTCCCCTACACGTAGCGTTGTGATGTATTTTTCTACGTTATAGTGTAGGGTGTTGTTGGATAGGTTTTTAAACAACGAACAATTTTTCGAGTAAGGTTCCGTTTATGAAATATTAAGCTTTAAAGCGCTATTTTTGTTAAAGTCATGTGTCCCCCCGCCCCGTAGAGCCAAAACTGAAAATGCTAAAAAATAGAAAAATCATTATTGAAAGCGCAAATAATGAATTTAAAACGAAATATATCACGACTAAGTAGGCATCACTGGTTCTTGAGAAACAGGCGATTAAAGTGTTTATATGTACTAAAATCATCTAAGACGGCACCAAATGACTTTAAATAGAAAATTAGTTATTACTCGTTGATTTTATGTTTGTAGTACTTAACGGCTTCGGAACCCTACACTGAGCATGGTCCGACATGCTCTTACCCAGTTTTTATTACGTTATCTGCCTCAAAAGCTATGAAATATGATGAATTATACTTGATTGAATTGAACTTACACAATACGAATCATTTCAGCATTTTCCCCAACCCTTAAACAATTTTCCATCCCACTTGAGCGGTATAATAAAAGAATCTAGCGAGAGTTTTCAGGTTGTTTCATAAAAAATGTCTTATAATATTTGCTGTAGCCACAAAAAAAGGTATTAGTGCTGGACATTCACGGTCAGTTCATATGCCGTACCCTGAGGTAGTGGGATAAATAACGACCAACTATTGTAATCGATACCCATTACAAGACCAGTTTTTTCAATAACTAGTGGTTACCCGCGACTCCGTTCAGATAGACGGCGTTTATCGCTATTATTTCATGAACCGTCTATGTTTTCGGGATAAAAAGTACACTATATCCTTCCCTGAAACTCAAACTATCTCCGTAGGTACTAAATATCATCTAAATCGGTTCAGCGGTTTATCCTTGAAAGCGTAACAAATAGACAGACAGACAGATGTACTTTTACATTTAAAATATTAGTATGGGTATCTAAATTAAATAACATTTTGTAACAAGTTACGCCCTCTAGTGGCAGGTATGCGACCTATTCTCAGGAAAATATCATTGTGATATGCAAAAATTTAATATGGAAGGATTTACATAGTAGAAACCACATAAATAGACCACAAAACAATAAAATATTAACTAAAAAAGAACCGGGTATAAAACCGGGCAAGAGCATGTCGGACCATGCTCAGTGTAGGGTTCAGAAGCCGTTAAGTACTACAAATATACAAATCAACAAGCATTAACAAATTTTCTATTTAAAGTCAATTGGTGCCGTCTTAGATGAGTTGAGTAGGTATAAACACTTTAATCGCCTGTATCTCAAGAACCAATGATGTCTACTTAGTCGTGATAGTTTTTCTTTTAAATTCGTTATATGCGTTCGTTTTTTTCAGATTTTTAGTATTTGCAGTCAGTTAAACGGAACTGTATCGTATAATAAAAAATACCCTCACACTCAAGAAATAAACCGCCAAAGCAGAACTAATTACCCCGCCACGTCAGAACACGCAAAACGACTTGTCCTCTATGGCTTGAATGAGTATGAACAAGAGTCAGAACAAATACTGCTTGACCAAGTATCAAGAGTATTTTATGACATTTATAACATTGACCTAACAAACCAAATTGAAGAGGTTAGGCGAATAGGACGCAGGAGTTCTAGGCGTCCTATTGTAATAGAACTATTGAGTAGGAGAATGACAAAGTATCTAATTGAAAACGCTAGATATCTCAAAAACACAGGTCTATTCGTGTCGCAATTCTTGGACCCTGAAAGCCTTCGGAACAGAAATTTACTCAGAGGAAAACTGCACGAGGCTAGGGAGAGCGGGAAAAATGCCGTCATACGTAACAACAGATTGTTCATCGACGGGAAGGAAGTTATCGCACCACCAGTGCATATGAGCCCGGCGAAACGTACCGAAGATGTGCCACCAACTGACACGTCGATGAATCTATATCTAAGGAACGAAACTAGTGACCAATCGCTAAACAAATGTGTACAGTCAACACCGGATACCCACTTACCTCCGCTAGCGCCATCTGCAAAGACTTTTCGTGCCTAAATTACGTCAATTGGGTATTTTGTACCAAAATATTTGCAGTATTAGAAACAAGATGCACCAGCTAGAATTTGTTGTAGATGATAAGCCGTTTATTGAAGCTTTATGTATCACCGAAACATGGATCTCACCCGCACAAGCTGATCTGTTAAACCTGGAAGGCTACAACTTGGCCACAAGCTACTGCAGACCGCGCTGCGAAGGGGGAGGGGTATGTGTGTTTCTGAAAGATAATATGAAGTACGTAGTACTAACAGATATTAATAAATTATCTATAGAATGTATATTTGAAACCTGTGCAATAGAGATTCCTAAACTAGAGCTAATATTAATTGTAATATACTGGCCAAATAGCTCCCGAAGGCCCGATTTGTTTTACAAACAGTTAGACAAACTACTTCAATTTATAAACATTAAGTATAGTAAAAAAAACGTAATTGTAGGAGGTGATTTAAACATTGATATTCTCAAAGTAACCACCCAATCCCAGTATTTACTTAACCTATTTAGAACTTTTAACTTTGTTCAACAAGTAAGAGAACCTACCAGAGTTGCAGTACATTCTCAAACATGTATTGATATCCTATTCACAAACTTTAACACAAACAACCTTAGCATTGGTGTGGCGGAACTAGGTTTTTCGGACCATAAAGGTGTCTTAGCCTCATGGCAAGGCGTACCCGATAAAGCAAAGGAACAGCCACATCAGTATTCTTGTTCGAAACGATTGTATAACCTAGGGAACACTGAGGCATTTAAAAAGGAGCTTCAAAAAATTGATTGGGAATCCATAATTACCCCACAAAATATGATGAATGATAACTTTGAAAGATTTAATTCTGAAATAAAGCGTTTATTGGATAAATGCATTCCTATGAAACAGATAAAAATAAAACCTAAACTAAAACGACAGTGGTTGAGTAAAGGAATAAAAGTCTCCTGTAAACACAAACATCACCTACAAGCATTAACAGCACAATCAAACGACCCAGCCTTAAAAATACACTTAAAAACGTATAGTAAAATGTTAAAAAAATGTGTAAATATTTCAAAAAAGTTATTATATACAAAAAGAATAAGTAAATCGAATAATAAAATAAAAACAGTTTGGCAAATTATAGGAGAGCAACGAAATAAAACTAAAACTAAAAGTAAAAAAAATATAATCCTAAAAATTGACGATAAAATAACCCAAGACCCTCTTTTAGTTGCAAACACGTTTAATAACTTTTTTGTCTCCGTGGGGTTGAACACATCCAACAACGCGCCACGCGGTCGCCCCGTAATAAATCCTGCCACCAATAGTTTCTTCTTGTCGCCCGTATATCCGACTGAGACCTACAAATACATACAAAAGCTCAAAAATAAAACCAGTCATGGAATCGACGAGGTACCTCCAACACTTCTAAAACAATGTGCTGACGAGCTTACACCTCCTCTTACGGTCCTGATCAACCAATCGTTTTCTACTGGAACATTCCCTGATCTACTAAAAACTTCACTCATAAAACCAATTCCAAAAAAAGGAGACTCCACTAATCCTGCACATTATCGCCCAATTGCTCTACTAAATACGTTTTCAAAAGTTTTTGAGTCTATTATGGCCAAACGAGTAACTTCATTTTGTGACAAATTTAACATATTTGACAAATGCCAAAATGGATTCAGACGGAACAGATCTACGAATTTAACAGTTTACGAGTTTGTACAAGAAGTTCTAGGACTAATCGAAAAAAAGAAGAATGCGTTTGGATTGCTTCTTGACATGAGCAAAGCTTACGACCGAGTTCAACACGACATCCTGTTGCATAAGCTGTCCGGAAAAGGTATCCGAGGCGCTGCGCACGATTGCTTTGTGTCTTATTTAGAAAATCGCCAACAGATCGTCGAATTAGAATATACAGATAACACAACAAACAAAATAATTAAAGTTCGTTCTCATACGGCCCGCACTACATGTTCTATCCCCCAAGGGAGTGTTCTAGGATGTATTTTGTTCTTGTTATATATTAACGACCTGCCAAAAATAATAAACACGAACAATATAAAAGCCTTATTTTATGCCGATGATATTTCTATAGTATTTTCTAGCCAAAATAGTAAAGATGTTACCAATAATTTAAACACTATTTTTAATAAAGTTCTGTCCTGGCTTGAAGATCATAATTTAGGTATAAACTTGCAAAAAACGAATTTAATACAATTCAGACCGTACCAAAGACCTGCTCTTAATATTAACTACGCCTATCATAATGATAAACTACAACCAGTAAACAGCTGCCCACTACTCGGTATACATATTGACGAACATTTAAACTGGAAAGCTCACGTAGGGAAAGTAGCTGCTAAATTATCTAGTTTCGCATACGCTCTCAGAGAAATAAAAATAAACACCGACTTAAAGACCGCAATTTGTGCCTATCACGCCTTTGCCCAGGCTTGGCTACAATACGGCATAATATTATGGGGCAATAGTGATAAGATAAAAGATTTATTTTTACTGCAAAAGAGATGCATAAGAGTACTAACTGGCATAAATAATGATGAAACATGCAAACCGCACTTCATAAAATTAAAAATCCTATCTCTAACATCCTTATATATATTAGAAACTTGCAAATTCGTGCGTAAACCTCTACCAAAAATCGCGTAATTTAAGACACAAAGATAGGTTAGTTCTCTCTGCTCCATGTAAGCTGCAAATGAACAATAAAGGTCCCCATGCAATGTCCATACGAATTTATAACACGGTTCCTAAAGATATCTCTAAGGAAGAAAAATATGTAACATTTGTTAATAAATTAAAAACATATCTTATTTGTAAATGCCCGTACTCTGTGCAAGAGTTCATGGATTACTAATAAATAATATTAAGAAAATAGAATTATAATAGATACAGAATAATTAATAAGAGAACGCAATATTAGATAGTAATTCTCAAACCATTTCTTTTATAATTGTACTTAGTTTTTAAACAATTTGCGATGCCCTAGTAGGGTCCATGTATGTACTTTTATTTTTTAAGACCACCTTGTAATACCATGGTTATGCAAATAAATGAATATGAATATGAATATGAATAAAACTTTCCCACGTTACGTATTTTTTTTTAAACATTTTAATGTACCACTTTGTTGGCGTGACTAATATGTATATTGATGCGAAATTACAGCTTTATAGTACTAAAAGTCTCTGCGCTAGGCTGCAGACGGACGGACGGACGGACTGACATGGCGAAACCATAAGGGTTTCTAGTTTGACTACGGAACCCTAAAAATCGATGAGTAGTTAGTTATCAATTCAAAATTGTGATATTCATGATTAAATTTGATCCCAAGTAAATGGGATAAGGGCAAGAAAATGTTGATCATTAAATTTGGATGCTGCGCCAACTGAAGCGATGGACTGACCGTAACATGTCAAGGTTAAAAGCACGTATTAGAGACTTTACGTGTTACATACCGACTAGTTCGTGCGCGACCGTCCTGTGGGGTGGGAGACGTTGGGGGGAGCCACTTGTTATTTTGCCATAGGCAGTCTCCCTATTAAATATAACTTTATGCTTTCTAATAATAATAATGATTTAACCGCCAGGCTCAAGTGGGATTGGGCGAGGACCGTAACGTGTCCACCAAGTGGGTGCCGCAAAAAAGGCGACGTAAGGAGATGGCGGGACGACTTGGACGCCTTCCTCGGTAACTGGCCGGAACAGGCACCATTTACGGACTCATGGAGACCGAGGGAAGAGGTTTTTTGCCAGCAGTGAGACACTCAAACAGGCTAGTGTTTTTTTAAATTCTTATTCGATTTTTATTTAAAAAAAAAAACGTATTAATCTAGAAATTGTATTAAGAGGGCGCCAAGCGTCAAGCGTCATTACTTTTATTGTGTTTTCTAATAAACTAAAGTATTATCTTAAAATCTAAGAGTGCTTTACTGTTGTGCCAATCAATACACAAATTATAGAGAATATGACGTAACTTAACAATAATTGAACTATGAGTGAGCAACTTAACGGAAAAGTGGCCACTTTTATCCGTTAAGTTGACTACACGAAGGTTAAAGGTTATTAAACTGTGTCATGTATGCTTCATATTGCGTATTCATTTGTATAGGGTCTCTATTGACTGCCATAAAGTTAAAGTTTCGATTATTGTTGTCCAAACCGTTTTACATTATACATATTATTTGTCATAATGTTTTGAGTCATAATAGTGAAGAGTATACATCGGAATGACAATTATTGCGGGTCATACTGGTTGGAAGTCATACAATTCGTAGTCATACCAATTTTTTTTTTTTTTTTTTTTTTTTTTTTTTTTTTTTTTTTTTCATAATAACTATACTTCATAATGTCTAAGGTAATAATAGTACTTGTATTACATGTTATTAGGTCAAAACTTGTTAGTCATTACAGTATAACACATACAACTTGAAGTAACTAACGTTAATAAGGGCGACAGTTACAGAGTATAAACTGTGCCTGCATACTAATATAATACGATAAATAAAGTGGGTAGGATGCATTGCCGCGTGAACGTACCTGCAGCATTTAGTGTTTCGTTTTTTGTTTAATTTATCCACACATTTTATTTGTTAATAAAAAATTCCTACAAAGTCCATACATACTATTGTCTCTAGGTTTGAACAAAATATAGACATGTATGATGCACTCTTAGATTTTAAGATAATACTTTAGTTTATTGGAAAACACAATACGAATAACGTGGTGGTCGAATAGTAGTGGTGGTAGGACCCTGTGCAGGGTCCGTCCGGATCGATCGATCTTATCCGTTAACCACCCGCCAAGCAACAGTGTTCGCATTGTTGTGTTCCGGTGTGGGGATAAGACAACCGGTGAAATTACTAGCATAGAGGCATTCCATCTTAGTCCTCAGGGTTGGCAACGCATTTGAGGTCTTAGGATTATAGTCTTGAGAAATCAAATGTCTATGGGACTCAGATTCCACTTACCATCAGGTGGCCTGAGCGCTCGTGTGCCTTCTCCATAACATAAAAAAAATAAGTAATGTAAGCGCCACTGGACGCTCGGCGCCCTCTTTAGAATAGCGTAATTTTTTAGTAAAATAATGCTTTATAATGACTTTACAACCAACATGTAGGCAATAAAACGCTTATAGAAATGATTTATAAAACTTTGATACCTATCCCATACTTTTTTAAAACCGGTCAAGTGCGAGTCGAACTCGCGCAACTGATCCGTACAAAGTTAAAACAATGTATTGTATTGAGGGAAAACCTTGACTTTGCCGTTGAAAAACTGTTGTCTCCATACATTGACATACAAAAAAATAAGTTTAAGATTACAAAAGATTTTTTTTGTGTTGGAGCTACTAATTAACGATTTTTGGATTTTTTCGTTTATTTCTGCTGTAAGACTTTCCTTCTTGCCAAATTATAGGAATGTATGACCTAGAGGTCTATGAGAAGTACCCTATAAATTTTGATTCCCTTGAGAGTATTAAAATATACGTTTTGCGGTATAAACGGCGGTATATTTTTTTTACCTTAAGTTAGAAGTTTGATTTTTTCCCAGCTTCAAGGAACAGTACATTTGAGTCATATAGTTTTAATTTCAACTCGATACCTCAACACGTTCCTGAGATAAAGGGTCTCGACAGACAGACGGACGGACAACAAAGTGATCCTATAAGTGAACCCTAAAAATTTACGCTAAACTTTAAACCCTTGTAGTATTTGGTATTTTTCTGTTGCGGCGCCTTTCTTTAGGAAGTAAATAGTGGATAGAAACATTATCGGGATCATCCAACGGCTATTCCAATCAGCAAGCGATCTTGTTTACCCATTCACTTGGTATTCAATAGACAAAGGCGCTATACAAAGCCTCAGGGACCCGATCCTGGGGACTGGTAAACAAACACCAAGCAAAGCTCTTTGACGGCGGCATCCATTTGATTTGCTAAGTTAATTAGCAATTTAATTCGACTATACGGAATTGAGGATCGTATTTGTATGTATTTAACGTTTATGTATGTGGACCTGGGTTCAAATCCTGGTGCGGGCAGATATTTGTGTGATGAGCACGAATATTTCTTCCTGAGTCATGGATGTTTTCTATGTATACATACAAAACATCACGCCTTCATTCCCGGATTGGGGTAGGCAGAGCTACAAAAATATCAACAATTTTAAAAACACTTGTTTATAATACTGTAACCACAATCATTTTGCAAAATCATGCCAAGAAGTTCAAGTTGAAAGCCCGTCGCCTAGCAGTACTACAAGCCCCTATTCCCTTAGTCACCTTTTACAATATTCATTGGAAAACATGGAGTGGTACTGTTCTAACACGGTAAGCACACGGTTTTCTATTTATTTAAGTATGTATTTCTCGATATTAGTAGGTCCATTTGTGTGAGATTGTCCCCTAGTTAGATTTTAAGAACATAAGGGTTATTTATTTTGCAACCGTCAATTTATATCCGATTTTGAATTAAGATTAATTGCTACTTGTCAGTTATAAGTTTTCAGTACTTAATAAAATGCAGGACTTCTTTAACCCCATGATTATGTTTAGAATACAAGTGAAAATACTCTATTACCGCACAATTTGTCCTCGCGTGTGATATCCAGGGATTAATTTGAATGTTGAACAATGAATAAAATTAAATGATGTTATATATGCAAATATGTTTGTTGATTTGTTGGTTTGATCGTTTGTCGGTCTTTAAAACACAACAAAGAGTAAACGTTGTTATGTTGAAAATCACTGGTGCGATTTATTTTTCGATATAAATGACATCTCTCGGAGTTGCTGGCATAAGTTAGTTCTCTAGAAATAACTCTTCTAGAACGTGACAAGAGTTAAATATTCAGCTAGTGTCACAGTGTTTTATCGCCACGACAGCTTTCTCTTTGTGACTTTTGTACCTGCAAAGTTTACACGAGCGAGACCCTAACAAGCGTGTCATATCGTCAAACGCCATAACGACAAATGTGAATAAATCAACGTCGTGCGGTCAAACGGTGAACTAGGGTAACTGTAAATTAATTAATAACGAGGTAAAATAAATTATTTATTTTACCTCACTTGAGTTATAAATTCAACTAGCTACTGCCACCACTTCGTCCGTGACGAACTCACCGCTTGTTACCCTAGTGCGAAGTAAAGTTTGTTATTCTGAATTCATCGAATAGAAAACTGATGAAAAAAGTACATTTTTGGGCTCCAATTTAATTATTCTTTATACGAGAGTTTGCGACCACAAAGCGAGTTTCTACGCATGCACCATCTGTCACTGATACTAGCAAACAACTTAATTATAGAAAATTGCAGGTAAAATTATTACCTTTGGAAGGTGTGCATGGAGCCGAAGCCAGCACGCAGAGGCCCTTTAGACAACTTTAATTCAGTAAAGTGGTGGGACACACTATCAGTTTTATTTTGTCCGTAGAACTAATCAAACTTAATAACTAACATAACTTAGGATAACTCGTTTTAAAATTAATCTAGCATAATAATAATTACTGCTATTAAGAAATTAGGTATTATAATTTACTTATAAAAATGGTAGCTTGCTGCGGCGCTCGACAGATGGCACCCTTTGAAGGCGCTGGACACAAAAATGTACCTTATTCACTACATAGTATAAAACAAAGTCGCTTTTTCTGTCCCTATATCCCTATGTATGCTTAAATCTTTAAAACTACGCAACGGATTTTGATGCGGTTTTTTTTAATAGATAGAGTGATTGAAGAGGAGGGTTTATGTGCACAATACTTTAATCCGGAGCGAAGCGAGGGCGGGTCGCTAGTTCAAAATAAAATGTTTTTATAATTTCTTCGGGTAACACGAATCTTACAGTTGAAATTTGCTGAGAATAACTATCGTAGTTAACGTTGCTGAAACAAAGTTCCAATACTAAAAATAAAACATTTAATATTGCTGTTTGCTACTTAAGCGATTGAGGAGAACTTTATTCGAGGTCAAACCAAAACTTAATCTAGGAAGTGTCAAATTATACAAATAAATAAGAACATTAATTATTAACATTTACTTAAGTCTTGTTATTATTTTTTAATGGTATTAATTGTTGTAATTATGGTTATTGTTAAATATTGCTATCGTTTATTTAAATTGCCCCTCAGTTTGCGCTAAAAATGTCTATGGCTTATGGGTATATCCTTACATTATTGTGATGTAAGTATGTTTATCGTGGTCCAGTACCCATAGTACAAGCTTAGAGCTTAGTTTGGGACTAGGTCAATTTGTGTGACATTGTCCCCTGATATTTATTTATTTCATTTATTTTGTAATAGACTTGCTTACGAGTAGGCCTACCTACAGCGTTGAGATATATCGCAAAATATCATAGTTATGTAGGAATATTTATTAATGGCTAAAAATCTAAAAACTTACCTTACCTTCCCTCATTCATACGTAGGTACTAAAAACGGCTTACCCCCTTTTGCCTCTCATTGTGTTTACGTCGGCAACCAGTAAAACAAGGCCCTCAATTCCACCTGTCTAACTCATCAGTAGGTAGCGCGATCAGCACAGGAGGGGGTGAGGGAGGTCACGTAAGTCTGGTTGTGCAATCGAAGCCAAAATGTTGAAAAAAGTGACGATCGTCTGAAAGTCACGAGCTAGTCACAAAGAGGTTGAAACTTGAAATGTAGCAGTCAGTAAATTGTGTTTTATTAGAAAACTAGCAATATTTCTGCCAATATTTCAGAGATATTATTTCACGTTGTTTGGGAGCAGTTAATATATTATTAACATTACAGTAGCCAGTCGGTAAAGGAAGTTTAGCATAATTTTAATATAAGTATTGTTAAAATGAGTCCGCAGTACAAATTCTATGATCAAAATTCCGAAGCACAAAATTACTAAAAACAAAACTTAAAAAAAAACCTTTGAACAAAATGCTTAATGACAATACTTTGAAAATCAATATTTTTAATGCTCAATATACCATACTTAATGTCGTTAAGGCGTTGTTTAGTATATTACATGTTCTATTAAACGTTGGTCAACTAAACGTAATGATTTACGTCTTTAGGAATTTCGCACATTTACTGTGCTTAGGAATTTTTATTGTAGAAATTATGCTACGGATCCGTTTAATTATATAATTACGAGCCACATCTGGACAAAAAAGTTTAATTACTTGAGTTTTTAAGCGCTATTGCACTGTATCTTTCTCCTGTAAATAGTTAAAAAAGATAACTCTAAAGGTCCTCCGGGTGTATCTCTCTTACTCGCCTCCATTATGATCTTGTACGTTGAAGTCATAAATATGTTCACACTTTAGTACCTTGTCACTTTCATTCACTGAGACAATTTCATATGTAATATTATGAAATTGTCTCAGTGAATGAAAGTGACAAGTTACTAAAGTGTGAACATATTTGACTTCGATTGTTCTTGTGTAAATTGTAAATATAGGTATTGTAGAGATGTTATGAAAAACTATAGTGTCTGGTCGACTAGAAATTAATCCTGACACCTGTCATCGCAGTACATTTTATAAGCTTTTATAAGGGTTTGAGGTTAGAATTGGTACTGGAATGACAGCTGTCAGGATTAACTTCTTATCGGCCAGGCACTATAGGTCTGTGAAAAAATTGTGGAAATCGGATTAGATTTAGGGGGTGAGAAACTTTATCGCCCGGAGCTACATTTGTATGGATTATTTTTGACAGCTACGCGATTTAGGCATCGCTTCACAATCCACTCCATCCTTATATTTTGACACCATGCGATGAACATGTTTACAAAAAGGAAAAGGTTGGGATCGCAACAACCGTTTCGTAAATATTATTGTCCCCATAGTAATAAATTTGCAGGATGACAATGATTCAAGCTCCGGTAGCGAAATGCAAGATGAAGTTGAAACAGAAAAAATGTCAGAATCACTGTAGCTAGTAGCTCATGTTTCTTTTTCGAGTGCTCGAAATCAAAGTCGAGTGATAAAAAATATTAGCAGACGAAATATACCGCGATTATTTTCGCATGATCCCATTATCTCGTATTTTCGAAAGCCCTCACTCG